>OY728156.1:28758385-29370535 GCA_963277665.1 Viscum album
GGTATCACCACTATATTTATAGAATCCTTACTACTAGATAGTATTATCTAATGTACTAAGTTGTTTTCATGATGTTTTTGGGAACCCAGGACTATCACATAAGGTTAAACCAGGACAAATTCGTTACACAATGATTTTGAAACATCATGGATCTTACACTAGAATGTATGAACAACGATTGTTCTGAGTATATAGTTAAGAGGAATCCCATTAATGTAATTATTCATTACATTTTAATATATGAGGAATTGTCATGAAAGTCACATGAAAAAATATCCCAAAGAACTAGATTAATTAAGAGATTATACCAATGTATATGCCTATTTCATTTCCACTAATTGGATAAGATATAATGACATTAAAGGCCAGTTGAATATTCTTATATAACATTGTGGTCCATTGGTGTATTAAATAAGGAAATGACACATTCAATGGAAATAAATAAGAGATTAAAAACCCATTATTTGATAATGTGATCATTTATCCAAAATGGTGTTATATGCCTAGAAGTGGTCACATGACATAGGATTATAGATGTGAATTCAATTCGTGACTAAATCCACAAAACCAAGGGCCCTAAATTTTAGTTACAAGGAAATTTTTGAATGAATGAACCCCCAAACACTTCTATATTAATATTTTTCTAAAAGGAATTGGGTGTATAAATCATCATGACATAATCGAGACTACATGTTAATCATAGCATAAATCCATCACATGGAAAATGGATTACATGATAGGTCCACATGAATAATTTTCATGAAGGGAGAACATGAATAAGGTTTTATTATCTAACATTAAAGGAGTCATAGTGTAATAGAGGCCTGGTGATCAAGATATTCCACTTGATGATCTCATCGTTTATTTCGTCTTCATAACCAAAAAATGGTATGTATTTCATGCATGTAGGTCCATCAATTTGAGTATAATATCTATCATTTGAATGATAGATCCTCATGAACAAAAGGATAATGAGAGCCTCACATAAATCCATTTAAAATAATGTTATTGTGAATGGATTATCCATTTTTTTGTTCCTCATAGAGGGAGAGTTTCATGAAATTTCATATATAAATGTGTCTCATAAAAGAGCCTATATAAGTCTTTGATTCAAGAATACCTATGAATGAACTGGTTGATTATGATGGAATGATATTAAAAATATGAAATAAAACAATTTCCTAAATAAAAGTTGTCACTTGAAAACATTATTACATATTAAGTTTCTCTAAGAGTCGTAGTCTTTTTGGTGCTATACAGATTCTCTGTCCACATGTTTTTTATCATACATTGGTTTATTCATCCAAGTTCAAGTATAAGGGGACGGGTTCATATATTGAAATGGATCCAAAATGTACAATGAATTTCAAGGTATGTGATACATGTATACATGCATAATCCATTGGATGGAATGTGAAAAATTCAATAGTGTCTCATTCACTTCTTGTGTTAAAGGTCATATTACGTAAATAGTTTCATAAAATACATCATAAAATGAAGGTAGATCAGGAGATGGTCCACACATGTATATCCTCTCAAAAAGATTTTTTCATAAAGACTCTAGAATTAAATTATCACAAATCTCTAGGGGCATCACATAATGTTTGTAAAGTTCATTATCTTGTATATCTATGGTATGAAAGTGATGCATGATTATTATATTTCCAAAACTCAATAATTGAATATCCCAGGCATAAAATGCACCTATTTCATGCTTGGTGAAACAATAGTTGGTCATTTATCCCTATCTAGTCTTTTCTAGATTAGATAGACAACATTTTTTATATAGAGGACCATTCACATATTAAGGATTAGGGTTCAAGTGGTTAAAGGTGAGACACATGAGAATTGAAACATAAATGGATTTTATTGAGTAGATGATGTAATATATATATATTTTCTGATGGAGGAACAATTTCAAAACTCTCACACAACCCACATAAATGTTGTTATCATTCCAAGAAATTGTTTATTATCTTAACCAAAGATAAAATGAGGAATAAGTATGTAACTGATTCTGTTCCATACTTCCCCTTACATAGCCTTGTGTTGACAATTCCACCATGACATCGATTTGTAATGAGGATCTTCTTCCTCTCTAAAAAAAATATAAACAAATACTCCTTTACCACCTGAAAAACTAATCATGAAATATCAAGGGAATGGTCAAAGAAAATTCCAACACATTATAATGGGATATCTTTTTTGTTTTGGATAATATTTTATTTAAAAAATTATACATAGATGAATAATTTGTATTAAGGGGGATAAATGTTTTACATAAAACTAGAAACAAATAAATATATATGTTTCTAAATTAATTCATATTATTCATAAAAACATGTATTAAAAAATAAATTATTATTTTCATGGGTTCTAAAAATCTCATACTTTACATGGAATAGTTGAAGAAACAATGTTATAACTTCCAAAAACTACCCAAAGAATTTAATTCAATTGGAATGAGAATAATCTGTATAAATATAATTTTAGAGAACATTTACAAATAATAAAACATATGATGTGATATTTCATTGAACCCCATTATTGGATTTTATAAGATTAAAATCCATATATTTCCATGATTAATATTATTCGTAATAAATTTTGTTTCCAAAAAGTGTAATCATAGATCAAGGTATGGATATCCTAAATAATAAAATCTAAAAACCATATGATAAAAATTTATTGGGATTATATTTAATTTGTTTCAAGATCCATTATAATAGATCTACATGTTGATACATATTCCATGAGATTGTGAATTAATTCACGCATCATTCAAATAGAGGGAATATTATATAGTTCAAGCTCATGCAAATGGGAAAAAATTAATATAGGTTCATTGATGAAAAACATGATGATATAAAATATAAAAAACACACAAACACAAACACACACACACATATTTATATATATATGAAATATATAAAATATGTGTTATCATCGATTTACATAGAAATTAGTATTAAGAAACATGTTTCCATGGTGGGTTGCACATATCTAATTATAATTACACAGTTTGAAGACACACAGGGTTAGAATTTCTAGGATTTTTTAGGTTATGAAAGAAAGATCACATGTTATGTATTTTCAGGTCATGGATAGACTTGGTACTATGAAATATTCTATGGGGAAAATATATATAATGATTTTTTGGTCACTATACTTAGTGAAAATATATTTCTCTTTTAAGGCTCTAGATTATAGTCCTTTCTATCATTGCACCTGTAATTTTCACCCTAAAATTCACAAAAAGCCATGAGGAGCAGGTTGATTTCCCATAAAATCATATTTTCATGAGACCTCCCTATACAAATGTTTTAATATAACATGTTTTTTCCTTTTCTATAATTTTATAATGATCAAAATATTACAAAATCTACCAAAAAGTAAATTATAACAAAAAGAGACTAAACTCTATCCCCATGTTCCATTTGATGGTTTTCAATTTGGAGAGTGTACTCTGTCATTAAATTTATAATTTATAGTCATATATGATTTACTAATTATAGTATAATGTATTATTTTGAAAATATAGGACATAAAAATGATGTACTTTAAGGTCATGTTTCTTAGACCATATGTTGCAACATTTTAATAGTGAATTTATTAAACTATGTATTGTTGTAGTTTAAATTATTATAGATTAAAAGATTTCAATTTATAATTTATTTAAATAAATCAAGAAGTGTATTTTTATATATTTTAATTCAAAAACCCTAAAATATGTGTTATTTAAGTTCAATTTCATTAATTATAGACCATACATCAGAATAGTTTATGGTCATATATATTGGAATTCAATTTTTTATAGATTAATGCCATAATTCATAGAAATGTGTCTTTATAGATTAATTTGATAAATCTTGGATTATATATCATAAAATTTATTACCCCAAGATGAGGACCATGAAAATGGGGTACCTCATCCTTTCATTGATAATGTGTAGGATGTATGGAGCTGTAACCTCGAGATGGTCTAATCCACTTAAATAATTAGATTATGGATTTTGTAAATCAAGAAAAAAAGGTTTTTAATAGAGGATAATTAGATGGGACATAAAATATATGGATACTAGTGAATCACACTGGGGATCTATGTTCCTCTACAGTTTTGTAATGAAATAGGTTTTTACCCAAAAGACTTTCTAATATTTCTGAATTTGGGTGCCAATTCATCACGAGTATATGAGGAATGGGGATCCTCGGTGTGGGGATATTAAAATATTAAATATATGTTGTCACCCACACATTTTTTCTATTGAAAATTGGAATAACTCACATATGGATTCATATAGAAAATTTATTAGGTCCTGGTTGAGTTAAGAACGTTGTGTTTACCCTAGTTGGGTCCTAAAGTCATTTCTATCGAGAGTTTCAATAAAGTATGTTTTTTTGATTTGGTTTAAAGAAGGGAATTAGTTGATTTTATTATATTAAAATCAATTATATTCAACCAAACCTGAGTTCACATTACAAAATAGCTGAGGTTTTCATTTCCCCTATTCCTCTTATCATCTATTTGTGATGAATGAAAACAAATCCAAATATATGATGTAATGTGCTAAAGATCTATGATTCTGACACAAATCATCATCAGATCAAGGAGATGCATTATTTAGGGTTTTTCTTCACCCATATATTCAGTGTTTTCTCTAATGGAAGAGGTTTTTCATTTTTGTCCTGATCCTTTTTTTATTCTTTCATTTAATTTTTTTAGAGACCTTATAAAATTGATATAGATCCATTTTAGGTAGATCATTAGGTTTTGGATTAATATTGGTAGAATAAGGGAAATTGAGGGGTAATTCATGAAGATAATTTCCATCTACATGCTATGTAGTCTATAGATAAATTCCTTGCATCCCTTCATATTTAGGGAAGATGGTCTTTGGGGACTACACATCACGCATCGGCAATACTCAGCATGTAGTTCCATAAACCGTGTGACAATGGGATATAGATATGGTTAGCCATGTAAAAACTCGTGGTCCTATACACTGACATGACCAATATACATGGACACATGGTCTAGTTAATGTAAATGATAAAAATACATGGGTAGGTGTCCATTTATCCCAAACAAGTCATGTTGTTTGGGATGCATGGCATGTAAGGGACTCAATTGGTTTATCTGTGTAGAAGTGGAAGATGACCAGAGGAGGGGTGAAGTGGGACATGACATGTACCATGTATTCAACCCATTTACCGCCTAAATGGGGTTGAAAAAATAGTGTATACATGATACATGGATAGGTTCTCTCATGTTCTCACACACCGTGTGTACCTCAACGCATGCCTTATAATCCTATGGGATCTTCTTTAGATATTTCTCCATCAATATAATCTTTTATGGTACTTATATTCATGACTGTGAATAACCTATCCTATGTAGTTTTCCACATATAATGGTAAGGTGTCCCCAATTTCATTCTACATGGTATGATGTGTCATAAATAGAGAAAGGCTCTCGTAAAGATATGATGAGATGATGGTTGATATTGGTGTGGTTCATGAAGATAGACAATAGGATTGGTACTCCCCATTGTCATTAGTGTGTATGTATCCCTTAACCCTCCACTATGGTAGATACAGGACTCCCCATGTCAAGGGATTTGGTTTCATACCTTTAGTTAGTTTTCCCTAAGGTTTTTACTCCCCTGATGGACTAGGGTAGGGGTTCCTTAGGATACTTGTATAATATGACAGTTCTCCCATACTATATCTGGCTGTGGGTCATGCATACTCATTGGAATGTACATTGTGTACTCCACTATTGGACATGGGTGAAGGTCCTCTACTAGTGAAGTTGGTACTCCCCTTCTGTACAAGGGATTGGGTCCTCTATATATGATGTATAAATTGATTGGGTACTCCTTAACGACATTAGTGTTAGGGTCCTCTATCATAGGAGTTGGTACTCCCATATCTTTCTAGGTTATGGGTCCTTCATATGTTTTGTTTTAGTAGAGTTGGAACTCCCCTATAATTCTAGTGAGTGGGTTATCTATCCTGAGGTTGGTACTTCCCAGTATAATTAAGGTATGGGTCCCCTATAGTAATAGATAATGCTGAATAACTATCCTCTATCATTCTATGGTGTGGGTTCTCAAGTCATAGAATGGAAATCCCCTACTAGGTTAGGGTGAGGGTCATTTATCTATGGAGTTGTACTCCCCTGACCTATCAGGGTGTAGGTCTCCCATTCTCTAAGTGGTACTCCCATATTGTTCCATGGAGAGGGTCCTCACTTATGGAGTTGTACTCCCCTATCACTAAGTATCTATGGGTAGCAAGACCACCATTTCAATTGTTGATCCCTCAAATGTTGATTATAGTTATGTGGATAGAGACCCTACACTAGATATGATGGATTCCTAGTTAGGAGTTATTTATCCCTTGATGGATTGAGATGATTGACACTCCAAATCTGTGAAATAAATATTCTGTGGGTTAGGATGGGGATGTCCTCCCTCTACTGTGGGGTAGTGGAGATTTGTGGGACCCTCCATTCTCTACTGCTCTCTTTTTAGATTATGCATGTGGTGAATAATCTAAATCATTTCACCCTCAATAGTGTGCAGTGGTGAGGTTTTTGCCTCTTTATTTTGGATTCTATAGCCTTAGGAAAGGTGAATATTATTGATGGGATGGCCTATGGTGATGGTCACTAGAGCGTGACCTAGAGGGTTGTTATTGGTGGATCGAATTCTCTAAGACATACCATTAGTAATGGTATAATTTTTTCAATTTTGTTTTTTCTTCTAGAAGGGTGTCATATGGTATGGATGATCCCAAATAGTGTTTTCTCCTAGTTTTGTGTTATAGTCATATCTTATGAAAATAATATTATTGCTATATATGAGTTCAGAGCCTCAAGAGGCTTGGAGTCTGAGATGATTATATCTAGGTGATTTTTGGGTGTCCTTATGGTGTTGTCACATGTATGGGTTAAGAAACCTTGTGGAATCTACTAAATTTTAATGTACATTATTGGATGGTCTGAGTGGGATTTTATCTCTTAATTAAGGTACCCTCTAGATAGGTCGGGTAACTATTGTCTTTTACATTATAAATATTATTTTATAGAGTTCATAAGGAACACACTATGTTTTTTTATACTCACTCCTATACGTACTCATCCCAATCATGTAGTGTTTTTTGTGGACCACATGTATTTCAACATATACCAAAGAGGACCTGAGGTAGATAGAGAGTAGTGAGAAAGTCTGAACTGGGTGTTTATAAGAGCTGGTTAGAGGAGCTTTCTAGAAGTTTCATTGGATTAAGATCCCATTATTTTAAGTAGGATGGATGGTTTTATTTGTTTTTCTTGGTTGGCGTGTGTTATTAATTTTTATTCTTTTAGTACATCAATTATACTCTTGTTTGGGATAGATTTATTCATGCATTTTTTCAACTTTTTATATCACTATACTATTGTATTGAGGTGTTTGTCGGGGCATTTGTACATGTACATTAGTAAAATTTCTCCCATCTGTGTGATATTACTACACAATGCTATTCTCCAGCCCCTTTCGTATTGGAGGTGGAAATGAGGATTTGTGGCCCAGGCCATATCAGGTATAGTTGTGATAGAGTTGTATTAGCACGAATTAAACATTGGAACTACTCAATCATGATTTTGGTTTTTTTGCATAACAAAAATGTTAGGATGTTTTTAGTTAGGTCCCCATTACAAAGGTTCTACTGTTGGTGTAGAGGCCAACATATCCATTCACATGGACACTAATAACATGATTTTAGACAAGGAACATTAGGATACTGTTCAATAGAAAATAAATGGTATTTTAATAATTTAGTAGTAGGTTTTTATTTTTAATGTCATTCTAGATTCATCTCCCTAGAGATACTAGTTGATCATAGAATGCCCTGACACAATTTATAGATGCCTCATAGATGATATCCAAATAGGATTTCATAGTTGGATTTTGTGGATTATCTACCCATAATGAGTACTCATTCTAGGGAACTAGTTCTGAGCGGTTACCACTGTGTGATCCACTTGTTATGTCACCACTCATTGAGTAGCTGGTTGTCCCAATTATTTTGGATGAGGATGAGAACATGCAGACTATGTTGAAAAAATTCCAGATGTATATATCTTATAGGTACTAGGTTGATCTAGACACATATGTTGTTGATGAAAATCTTGAAGTAGCCACTCCACTTTTCCAAATATTAATGACACCTTCCAAAAAAAATTTAGTCCCACTAGAGATCCATTTTTTGGGTTCATACTGGTGATGGTGGTGTTTATTAATTCTGTCTCATGACGAGAAGACCCACACATGTGTGAAGTTTGAGTGACTCTTCGGGAAAGTTTTTTACTTAGACACATTGATGGCAGTGCGTATCAAGGAGAATATAAAGCATCATTAGGGTACAGGAGAATGGAAATGTGTTTGGAGAGGTTTAGAGACCTCTCATGATATTACATGGACATGAATCATGATTAATTTTTTAGAGCGTGATCCATTGAGTTGGGATTACATTTGGAGATCAGGGTGTTTTTGATTCCATCATGCATTCGGACCTATGTTGGTGTGTGGGAGAGAGTGATAGTCTTATATTGTTTACTATTAGATGGAAATATGGTTGTATCACATAGTGTTGTTGATTAATTTCAGGCATATGAAATTGATGGAATATGATACATGAAATTATAATAGTTTTGGTTGATAACCAATTTTTAGACCCATCCATGTTGGAATTTATAAATGGTGTAGCACTGAGGATCAGGTCAACTATAAGAGAGGTGGTGTTATTATTATGTGGTATGAGGATATCTATATAGAGACTGTCCAATATCTAATGCTACTGAGAGGTAGTTGGTTGACGGTTCCCCTTGGTAGAGAAGTCTCAGAAATCAATGATATAATTATGGTGGTGTATTAGGTGGTGGAGTTAATAGAGCAGTAACAGGTTTCATGTAATTCAAGGAAATTCTACCACTACCACCAGGTGATATACCCAAGGAGCAGGGTGATGGAAGACATGGGTGAAGAGAGATATTGGTCGTAGAGGCCTTTGAACAAGAAACTAAATGTATAAATAGAGTTACAATCTATTTCCTTTATAATTATTATAGAATTAATTGGTACACATTGTCATATGGTTATTTTTTTCTACCAATTTCATACTCAAGGATTAACCAGGGTGATGTAAGGCGTTAGTAGAACTGTGTGTTTGTAGTTACACCAGAGGGCCTATAAAGACCCAATGTTTGTTTGGACTCAATTTTTTATCATTATGACACACATTTTATTGAATCCAGATTTGTACATGACACACATGAAGAGCATAAGGAGTAGTTTGACATTTTTTGGACTCCTGAGGAATTGGAATTCTTTCCCTATCGTGATTCATTTTGATGGCATGACTAATACTGTGTGGGTGAGTCAATGAATCCAAAATCAGATAGTATTTAATTGAGGTCAATGAATTACATATTAATGTATGATCATGGTGAGGTTGTTAGATAATGGTTCAGAGCAAGTATTGAATTTTCCATTGGTGTTTATTGGCTTGAATCATTTTATCTTTGTGACCCTGTATGAGCGAAGGACTTTCGTAAAATCATTCAGTAGCTATAGAGTTAGACCTTATGATGTTTTTATAGTGTGAATTGATTTAATACCATAAATAAATAGTTGGTATTCCAATATTGGGTATGGTAATGTTCGTGTTTTGTGGAGTTGTGTTATTATTGGAGGTTTGTTGAAAAAGGGGCTCGTAAGAATGAATTTTTACTCTTGGGAAAACCTATTTAATTCATGATTACCCTTTCATGTTCTGTGTCCACCATGAAATTAAAATTCTATAGGACACTATTGTATAGTCCATAAAGGGGTGGATATGAAATATGGGGTTTTTTTAGTATCTATGATAGTTTAGCGATAAGGTTTGCTATTAGACACCGTGACTACTAATGGACTGAGGTTCTTAGTGATTTCACACCCACCATAACATAGTATCCATGTGAAAAATTGTTTAATAATTTTATGATGTTGGAACCTAGAATTAAGATTGGTTTTTCCATGGGGGTTCCCATTAGTGAGTGATTTTTTAAGGCACAATCATAGTTGGTGAGCTCACTGGCATGGATGTCTAGTGGGGATCTATGTTTTGTCACATGTTCATATGAAAATACATTTCAGGTTCAAAAAAATACTATAGTTGGGAGAATTTAATGACTCATGTTAGGAACCATAAGTCATTATAAAATTCCTAATAATATTTCTAAATCTGTTTGGTGATTCAGAGTGGTAATTAGGAATTTGGTGCCTGAGTGTGGTGATAATAAAAATATTAAATATATTTTCTCAATCCGGTACATTTTATCATGAAATGAGGTATAACTACCCGAAGGATTCTTTGATCAGATATATAAGGCTACTGTTATTTATATAATGTTGTGTCTATCGTAGGCAAGAAATAAGTCCATCCGTATTGAGAGTTTTAATCATGACGTTTTTGGTGATGTGGAGTAAAATTGGAATTAATTGATTTTCATTGATTGAAATTAATTATATTCCACCGTAACATAGTGAGAATGCAACAATAGCTAATGAACACACCTCTTCCCATCTGCCTATAATTCCATTGGAGATGAATGGAAAAGAATCCAAATTGATTATGAAATGTTATTGTGATCTCTATTTCCGACATAGATATACATCAGATAGTGGTGTGGTGAACTATAGGATTTATTCTTCACTCAATTCTTTGGAATTTCACCCTCATGTTCGGTGGTTTTTCATTTAATATCAATAACATTAATTTTGATATGTTTTATGGTTTTATTTCCCTGATATAATCACTATAGATCCCTTAAAGGTATATTTTTAGGGTTTGGAGTAAACCAGGGTGAATTGAGGGATTATAGATGAAATTCCTGACTACAATTATAATCAATATGGTGTGTAGTCCATAGATACATCTCATGTAGCCTTTACTATATTTTTAGTACGATCTATAGGTACTACACATTGTGTACCGGGGTTACACACCATGTATTTCCCAAAACAGTTTGACTATTATAAATGGTTTGTGATTACTGTGGGAAATGACTTGAACGTGTACAATCACATGTACAACATACACAAACACAGTGTTCGGAACAATTAAAATTTCAAACTACACTAAAAGGTACCCATTTATCTGGAACATGCTGGTATTATGGTATGTGGAACATGTATGGGACACAATTGGTTGGTCCATGTATAACATGAACACACATTGGGGTTGAATGAATTAAGAACTTCAATATTCCATCTCTACACACTGTGTACCCATACAGGGTTTGGAAAACCATGCAGACAGGGTACATGTCTAGGTGCTCAGGTGGGCTCGTATATCATGTGAATCCCACTACACACTATGTACTCAATGTAGATCTTCATTAGAGATTTTTATTTATGTATCTCCTTCATTGGGACTCAGATTTGGAATTTTGAACATCCTATATACCGTCGATTTCCATGTAGAACATGATGGTGGCCTCTATTTTAGACTACAAGATACAATGTGGCTTAAATCAAGTGATATCCTTGTGAATCATTGATGAAATGATGCTGGATAATATTGCGGTTCATGGAGATAAAAAAAGGGAATGATACCCCCAAAATATATTTAGGGCATAGGTTTTCCATGCCTCTATACATTGGTAGAGGCAAGACTCCCCACATCAAATGTGTGGTTTTGTTACCTTTGGGATGTTTCTCCTTCGAGCTATTACTCCTCTAATGGACTAGGGCATATGTTCCTCATGATGTTAGTATAATTGGGCATTCCTCCCCTTCCTTGTCAAGTCAAGGCCCCTCTATAATTTTTTGGATGAGAGTGTTGACACTCCCCCATTTGACCAATGTGTATGTCCTCTATCGGTAGAGTTGGAACTTATCCATTAGGCAAGGGAATGGGTCCTCCATATATAATTTATAGAGAATGTAGATAATCCTCTACTGTGTTAGGGAATGGGTCCTCTGTCATAGGAGTCAGTACTACCCTATCAATCTAGGGTGTGGGTCCTCCATTCAAGTTTTCCAAAAGATTGGGTACTCCCATATCATTACAGGGAGCATGGACTCTAGCTCGAAGTCGGTACTACCCTATCATGTCAACATGGATGTCCCCAATAATAGTCAAGCTAGTAATGTATCACTCCCATGTGATTCCATGATGTGGGTCCTATAGCCACAAAGTTATAAGCCCCAACTGAGTTAGGGTCCATGTCTTATATCTATAGAATTTTATTCCCCTGATGTATAACGGTGTCGGTCCTCCATTCTAGGTGTGGTACTGCCCTATCATTACATGCTGACCATCCCCACAAACAGAGTAGTAATCCCAGTTCTCTGAGTTACCACATGGATTGGGTCCTCTATTAGATTTGGAGATTCCTCAACTCTAGTTTGTAGTTACGAGGAGAAGGACCCAGCACTTGCTTTGAGTAGTGCCTGGTTAGAAGATAGTGCTCCATTGAACAACTGATGTGCAGAACACTCCACATATTTGTGAAAAAGGTTTCATGGGTTTGGCTAGAAAAAATTTCCCGAAACTATAGGGATGTGGTGAGGCGAGGGTCCCTATATTATATATCTCTCATTAGAGACAAGTCATGAAGTGCATAGATTGAAGTAGTGCTCCCTAAAATTTGTGTAGCGATGAGGGGTGGGCCCCATCACATGGGTTTTATTAGCATTTCACTAGGTTCAAGTTAGAGACAGTTATACCTCCAGTGCTGGGCACTAGAACTAGACATAGTAGTTTGTTCCAAGTGGATCATATTCTTTCTGATGTTCCATTATGAATTATAGAGGTGTATCAGATTGGGTGTATCACTCATATAGGTTCTATATAGGACGGATGATATCATGGTGTGTGTTGTTCTAGTTTTAGGTTATAGTTATAACATATTAATAAAATATTGCTGCATGATATGCGTTCGGAGCCTCATGAGACTTGGAGTCTGAGATGAGTATATTTGGGTAATTTTTTGGAGTTCTTGTGATGTTATCATGTCTATAGGTTGACAACACTTGGGTAATGATCTTAAATTTCATGTATAGAATAGGATTGTTCAATATGGAGTAAATATAATGATTGGGGTTCCCACTGAGTATTTTTATATTCATTTCTTTAGGGATTTTCCGACACATGTAATGTCTTTTGTAGACCTCCGGCCATTTGATGGAGTCCTAATAGGACCTATGGCCGATAGGTATTAGTGACATAGACCAACCGAGGTGTTTACTAGAGCTAGGGCGAGGACCATTTCGAAAGTTTCATAATACAGTGATCCCCTTATTCTGAGTACGTTGGATGCTGTTACAGTTATTTGGCGGTCATTTGTTTTTACATTTTTACACCTTTAATGCTTCTGTGTAACTTTATATTGGGATATATGTATTCAAAAATTTTAGTTTATATCTTTTTTATAACTTTTCATTATTTTATTGAGGTGGTTTTGGGTGTGTTCATTTAGGTACATTAAGAAAATACCTCCCATATGTTTGATAATCCAACTTGGCATTAACATCCTACCCCTGTCCTATTAGAGGTGGGACTGGGGAGTTTTGAACCAAACCCCATTCGGTCGGGTCATATAAAATGTTTCTAGGGAACACAAGGATAATTGTACTTTATTACACTGAAAAGAATCATTTGGTTGACTTGTTTGGGGATATTATGAAAGATCTTGGGGGAATGAATTAATAATCAAGTAGAGAGTCCCTTGATTCTTGGTAATATTTTTTTCATTTTCCATGGAATACTTTTTTGAGTATATAAGTGTTAAAATTATAATATGAGTCATGGAAAATTAGAATTTAATAGTGGGCTTGATACCCAATGGAGTAAATTTTTAAGTTGAATCTTTGGATTATGGGTTATTTAAATAATGACTCATTTTATTTTAAACGAGGAATAAGAAATGGGATGAACATATAAGGTATTATGAATAATAAAAATATGATTACATGTTCCACTTTTATGTTTCAGGTGGTTACAAGTATTAGTTGACCATTTTGGAATGTATAGATTCATATTGTTGACAGGCCATGGATTTTATAAAGGAGTTGATGTAGGGATTACCTGCATAGTAATATAAAGTCCCATGAATATAGATACACTCATATTCAAGGGATTTGGAATATTTTTATTTGTAAAACACTTTATAATTGAAATATTTTATTGGTAAAATTATATCCACGGATGATTCATGAACATTGGAGATAACATATATTAAAATTTATGAGTGAAACTCCTTACATATAGAGGTTCACGTTCTGTAATAGAAATCATTTTAAAGGGTTGAATTTAGATTATTATGATGAATTTTGGACCATATATCATGTGGCTTAATGTCATGTTATTAGTACCATTATTATTAGGTACCGCATCCATGATTATGGAACATGTATAGTATAATGTGGTGTAATGCTGCGATGTAAAATATTCTTGATTAGTTGGATTATGTATTTTGTAAAAAATGTCTCAATGAGTTTTAATTGATGATGATGATAAGGGAAATTAATTCTCCTAATAATATTTTATCACAATGGCGTTTCATGTTCTTTAATAATGAATTGAGGGAACACACTTATAAAAAGACTGTTATTCTTAGTGAAGATGCATCTAGTTTACAACCTATGAGATTTAATTTAATATTAATACACATAAATAAATAATCAAATAAAGAGTACCTTAATATTTTATAATCTCATTACCAAGGCCAATAAAATATTTTCAAAGATAAACCCATTTATAAATAAAGAATGGGATGGGTAATGGGCAATTTAAGGAGGGTTATATCTTCATAGACAAAAATCATAAATAATGTATGAGTAAAACCCATCATGAATAGGGAATCTATTTCCACTATGAACTGACTCATAATGGGGGTATTTGATTTGTGGTCCAAATGAATAGATTGAATATCATGCGGTATAAGATCACATAATGGGAATGATAGAAAAGAGTTAACAAATTGTTTCATAGAGATTGAGATTTTTATATGGTTACCCAACATTGAGGATGTAGAATATTCATGACTAAATGGATTAGGGATTGAATATATCACGACTGAATGTCTTTTTACCAAGGATGATGTGATTGGGTTGAATTTTTAGGGATTTACATGAAAATAAATAGGGTGATGAGTTCTTATATAATATTTTTAGGACACTAAATGACTAATGAAATATTTTCAAGGTAATAAAACCTCTATTTAACAAGATATTGAATTTTATGCGGTAGTAAAATTAATGCACTCATTGTCAAATAGAGTGTCTCTTGGAACAAGATATAATCAATAACATAGGTCATAGTATGTTTTTATATATTCAAACAATTGTTAAATGAATTTGGGTAAGGAGAAAAGACTATCCAATGGGTTTTTTTGAACCAAAAAGAATGTATAACTGTGTATTGAACACATTTTTAATGCGAAGGCATGTGATAAATCATTTATTTAACACATTAAAATACTAGGAGGCTATATTGAGAATGAATCATCATTTTTATGGGTCTTTATATGGGATCAAAAATCATTACATATTTATTTATATAACCCTATATTTTACCAGAGCTCTATAGGAGTGAATCTTAGTGAGTGGATATTTATATTTATATTATACCTCCTTTTTTGGATTTTAATTTGAATAATTTTAATATAAATTTTAATTTAATATTATATTATTACTATATAGACCATAATATTCTAGTGATTGATGTAACAACAAAGTACTTTATGATATGTTTTATTAAATTTATCATTTTCGATTGATATTTTTCATGAAACACTGAGTTTAAAACAGCAATATTTTTTTACATTTTAATATGATTTAGGTAATAGTAATGTGATTGATATGAATTGTAATATTTCATTTCGAATAATAACTTCACCTATGAAATTATAAAATATTTAGCAATCTAATAATTTGAAAGATGATATATTTATATCACTGAATAATAATATAAATGTACTATAAATGTGAAAAATAGTGTCTCCGTTTTTTATAAACATAAATGAAAATTTATAATATAATAATTTATATAATTATATAAAATAACATTTATTTTTAGAAAATATATTCATATATTAATATATTTTTTTTCATTATAAAAATATGTTAATTTTGTGAGACAACAATTATATTTTCATAGTGTTATAAAATCTATTATAATAATAATATCAAAATTTTTAATAAATGAAGACTTTAATTAAAAGTTAAATTTCTCATATTTAGAAATTTATTCCTTATAATGTAGTACTTTTTTAAGATATAACCATGGAAAATATATTAGAAATAATTTTTTGGGTTTTTTCTAAACTAGTAGATCATTTTATGAATAGTGAAACTTGGAAATTTACAATATTCAACATTATATGTTAAATACATGAATTTTTCTTCATTAGTAATGTAAGAACCCATTATTAAAACTCAAATGTAGTATTATATATAGTTATTTATAGGAATAAACACTATATATTGTACTTATCGTAACTAATAAAAAATGAATAAAATAATAATAAAACAATTCTCCTCAACTATAAATACCACCCCCCTCTTCAACCCTTATAAGCCCAGATGATTGTATAAATACTATCAAAATACCTTACCAATAATGTTCCCCACATCTGTGGCCTTATTTTCTTATCAAATTACAAAATCCAAGTCTTTTTAGGAGGTTTCCTATGAGGTGATATTAAAGAAGTAAAATCCTCACACTTTCCCTTTTAATTTCATTTATTTTATTACCCACTCATCTCCCCCTATCTAAAGTGGAATCATAACTATAGTATCATATATATATTATAATGTTAGTTTTTTTATTTATTATACATATTAAAATTCATTCTCCTATAATTTTATTTTGAAAGTGAAAACAACATCTTTGATGTGTAGATTCGCCACCATCATTGAAAACATGTTTTTATTTTCCATTTACACCTTAAATTATAGTAGTAAAACCATTTTTAAGCATTAATAAGATTTAAATAAATATATTATATGTTATATCATGTTTAAGGACCAATATATAAGAGTAATATTAAATAAAATGAGACAACTTCATGATGGTCATAAAAAACTCCAAATTGAATGTTAATGGTTTCTGTAAGAACCCGAATCTCTGTTTCAGGTATGTTTTTCATTCTTCAAGATTTTTTGGGAAAAATAAGGTTTATGGAAATTTTGGAAGTACACGCCGTGTAATTTCTGAGTACACGCCATTTACTCTTTTCCTGCACGTTTTTGTGTCCTGGCCATGTCCGGGCCGCACACACGGTGTGTGGGGGTGACGTGGAGGCCGATTTTGGCGGAGTACTGAAAAAACCACTACACACCATGTACTATAAATGTACACGCCATGTACTTTCCATTATTTCATTAAAAGGACCAGGGTCGCGCCTAATCACCATAATCGTCTTCTTCTTGGTCTGGTTCGACCGAGAGATGTTATACGGCCGCAAAAGTTCTCCAGATTCCTGAGCCTCCATTAGTTGTCCGATTCGAGCTATACCGATTGAGTTGGAAGTGCAACGGTGACTACTCCCTTCTTCTAGAGACTTGATTTCCAATTCATCCTCCTTCTCATGTTATCTAAGGTTTAACTTTTTGTGCATTTTTTCATATCTACGACGTTCATGGGAGAATCAGTCATCGTGGTTCAAGTATATCGATCTCCTAGGATCGAGGTAGGTGGTTTGTGCCTTACCGTTAAATGTCTCTATGTTTTATGTGTGAATTTCCACTTATACCTATGAATGGGGTATTGCGTGTTTACCTTTTTTCCCTTGTTGTTTTCCTGCCTTTCTTGAATGCTTGTGTAGAGTTATGTTGACAAAGTTAGTGGATAATTTTGTTGTTCATGGATATGTTTTCCCTTTCTTTGTTCTGTTTATGACCTTTGGGTCTCATTTTCCTTTGGCTGTTACACCTGTTTCCTTGCCTTGCATTTATAGGTTGACATGAAAATCATGACATGCTTGTTGCCTTGTAGACTATTTACCTAAGCTGCTCTACAGGGGTACATTGGTTATCTAAGTAGCTCTATAGGTGTAGTTTGGCCTTATAGAAATATTATTCACAGACTAGCAAGGGGCTGAGGGATCCTGGTGCTATAGACTATAAGGGATAGACCGAGTGAGCTTCCCAGAGAGTCTTAGATATTGTAGACTATAGGGGATGGACCAAATGAGATCCTAGAGTGTCTATGATATTATATACTACAGGCGGGTAGAGTGATTGATCTTCCTCATAGAGTCTTACCTTGTTCGAATCTTTTTAACAACCTTCCCATGCTAGGGGACGAATTGACAGAGTGAGCTTCCTCTAAGATTTTGTGGTATACCTGAGGCTATAAGAGGAATTGACCAAGATAGCTTCCTCAGAGAGTCTCTAGACCTTGGGGATAAGATGGTTAGACCTCGTGATCTTTCTCAGAGAGTCCCTGACTACCCTATACTATAAGGGGAAATGACCTATTGAGCTTTCCCAGATATTCTCTGTCACGACCCGTCCTCGGGGCCCGTGCCGTGACTACCCCAATCCCACCTTCCATAGGACAGGGGATAACGACTAGCACCAAAGGCATAAATCCCGATAACTGGGAAGGAGTTGCCTTTATAAAAGTAAACTAAACACCATAGAGTATGAGCGGAAGTAAAACACTAAGTACAATAGAAAGTGTTGAAATCTAAATGGGCCAAAATACAAACCCAACTGAAAGTACAGCTACAACTGAACAAGAGTACAACAGAAAAAGACAAACACCTGGAAGAAAGGAAGCTGCTCCGGGGTCGTCCTCCTTGGAGCCTACCTGAAGGGTAGGTACAGATAGTGTAGCTCCTCAATGCTCTCACACGTCAACCCCCTGCGAGTGTCTCCTCGCCATGAAGTCCACCTCCGGATACTGGCTCGTCATGTGGTCCACCTCTGGGTATCATCTAGTCCCCGAACACTCGGCCTCTGTCGGCACTGCCCGTCGTCTGCAACCAACACAATGAGGTTCGGGGAATAGCCCGTGCAAGGGTGAGTATAACGATACTCAGTAGGGACCCTGAGAACCTCAAGGTCTCACTAAACCAACAAGGATAACCACAAGAAGATCTCAACGGATAACCTCTACTTAGGTATATGCCCATACATATTCCTAAGTTATCAAGTAACCCATCTCAATCGTGAGGAAACACAAAGATTATGAAATCAACGGATAATCACTACCTAGGTATATGCCCATACATATACCTATGTTTTCAAGTGACCCATCATAATCATGAGGTAAACACAAGGTCATAGTCTCATCTCAAACCAGGATTTTCATTATCAAAACCGTAACTGTTGAAGAGCCCCGTCTCTGGAGTGTATAGTGGTCATTTCAAGACTCCGAGGTACTGCACACTAACCTAAGACTGCTGAGGTACTCCTCTTGTCGAGTTCTGCGGGCCAGCCACACAAACACAGTAGTGCTTCCCGCCGGGGTATGCCACCCAAACACAGTAGTGCACACCCCCTAATAGCCTACAAAGGTACTCTCCGGATGAGTACTGCGGGTCTGCACTGTCACACAGGTAGTGCTCTATCCGCCATGGGTCTGCACCCAAACAAATTAGTGCTCCATCCACTAGTCTAGTCGACTCACTCCATGTTGAGTCAGTCAAATAGTCGTCAGGTCTCAGTCGGCTACACGGTCTCCATACTCCGCATGCTCGTCACTTGGAGGGTCCGCTCCACGAGCTACAGGTCGATACTCCAAGTATCTCAAATTCCCACTAAGAAGTTTCTCAAAGAACCGCCTCTTCATAGGGGTCTCAACGCAACAGATGGTGGGTCAATCGGGCGCCTGGTCTGTGAGTTATTAGCCTTTTTGTCCCAGGAGCCCAGTTGGTTTCATGTGCGAACCAACCCAGGCATATCTCAAATGTACCCCGAAATCTCATAGGGTATACTCAAAGGGTCTGTTCCTCAAAACTTTCACCAACGCCGCTGACGGATCGTCAAACGGACATTCAGTATGACAGATATCAGCTTTTCCGTACTAGGGGCCTGGTTGGATTTCGGGTAAAATACAACCAGGACATACTCCAACTGCGTACAAAACTCAGACGAAGTATTCCAAAGGTTCTGCCACATCAAGAGGAATCCAACAAAGTCGACAGCACATCAATCGGATGTCTGGACATTGAGATATAAGTGTATCCGCTCCGAGGGCACGGTTGGTTTCTTATCCTAACCAACCCGGACGAACCCAACGTTTTCCGAAACCTTGAGTGTAGTATACCGAATCGACCGCCTCGATCCAAGAATCACATGTCAACCTACGGTGCGTCTATCGGAGGTCTTTAGCCCATGTTATGGGCGTTCGAAAGGAAACAATCTGAAATGGGGGGTCTGGGCCCGGCCCGGACCAGCCCTACCCCCCCTGGGTCGACCCGACCTGGGTCCGAGTCTGGCCCATCAGGGCACGGCCCTGCCACATGGATGGTCGTAGCTCGGCTAGTGTGGTCGAGCGGAAGGCGCGGAGCGGGGGGGGGGGGGTTGCGCGGCCCCCTAGCCGCTGATTGAAGACGGCGGCGATTTGTGTCGCCCGGGATACCGCGCGGCCACGGGATCCCCCGTGTCGCACCGTCATGGCAAGCGCGGTGGTTTCTTTCCTCCTGCGGCACCCTAGGGCCGCCGCCTCCTGGCAGCCGGATGGCTCTGGCCGCCGCCCCTGGTCACCGGCGGCGCCACGCCGGTGACCCGCGCCTCCAGGGTTTTCGCGGGCCACCAGAGTTTCTCCAGTGGTCCGTTTTCAAAACCATATTGCCGACATTCATCTCGGGTCCTAAACATTACTACAGGAGCTTCAAAATTACCTTGTGGCCCCGATTGTCGTCTCCCTTCAATCTGCGCTCAACATTCAATAATCAAACCGCAGCCTCTTCGTGGTTTTCTGGCGTGGTGCGACGGCGCCGTGACTTGTTCGACTTCAACGGCACGGTGCGACGGGGCCGCGCTTCTTCATCCTTTCTCATAGTTTCTGCGTGGTGCAACCGCACTGCACCGCCATTCACGTGCCATAAAAAATTCAAACAAACAAGGGGGAGGTGGGTCGGTCGTGTTCGTGTGGTCTGACCTCCTCCTGTTATTACGATAACAAGTGTCCCAATTATAACCATGAAAGGTGACAGATGACATCACAGTCAAAAATAAAATAAACCCCCACAACTTCCCTCGACAATTTAATCCCAACCCGCAAGGAAAAATTCGCGGATCAATGAGATAATAAGTTGATCCGTGTTCTTTGTTTTCCATATAATGAAAGAAATAGGGGAATAAAATGATTCTCAAATTAATTCCCTACCTCAAGCGTTGTCGTCGAATGAGATTTGTCATGGAAAGGGGCGTCATAGAAGAAGATGTCGCGGAAGGAGCGTTGTTGATTTCTGAGGATTTGGCATTCTTCTTCGGAAATCAGTGCGTTCTTCGTCAAAGGTCATGGAAGGCCTGATGTCGCCCAAGTGTACTCACAGATGTGACATATCCCCTCTTGTCCCAGAGAAGGAAGAAATGGGTACGTCGCCTCTTTTTGGTGTCGGTGTTCTTCGTCGGAGAGATTCGTTCTTCGCGTTCTTCAAGAAGGAAGATGTTCTTCAAATCTTAGAGCTTTGTCTTCAAATCATCCTCACTCAACAACCAACTCCCTCAAATAAAATAAGACATATCTTATTTTATTACATCAAGCCAAGAATTTTAAATTTTAAAAATCAAACACTTAAATCACTTAATTAATTAAGTGATTTGGCATGATTAAAGAAGAGAGAGGGGGAGGTGAGTGGTCTCACATTAAAGGGGGGTTAAACATCTTAAGAAGAGATTCCAATTAATGAGAGGAGAGTTTTAAGGGTGATTAGGGAATATGAAAGGGTTGGGTTCATGTGGGCCCCACCTCACCCTTAATCCTATCATGGGTAGTCAGGGGCTTGTAAGTACCACCATAACTACCCCATGTTGGATATAACCATTAGGATAAATAATTAGTAAAAAATTGTTCAACAATTTTTTATTCAATTCTTTATTAATTCCACAAATTTTTAACAACTCCTCCCGAGAAAACGCAACTTTAGAAAAGGTGTTCCTAAGCAATTACCAGCCCTGCGGTTTCATCGAGGTCCTCAGATTTTGATTCCGAGCACCAGTTTAAAAGTTAGAAAAACCTGCTCATTTGTTCACTGAACGTACCCTAGCTAAACTTCGGAAATTGAATCTGGGCTCACCGGGCCTCGGAATCAGTCGCCTTCATAAACAGTGTTCTTGTAAAATTACAAAGAAAATTAATAAAAAATTTCCTTGAAATTTCCGTGTCTTTACATTACTCACACCTCCGGGCTTTACGTCCCCGTAACGCTTTAACACAAACTAGGGATACAAAAGTGCTAATGAGCACACATCTGAGCCTTCCGCTCCCATGTGCTCACATGGAGGTTCCCGTACAGCCAGTGAAAGAGCACCCGAGGAATGGACCATCCTCGTAGGATCTGCTCTTGTCGATCCTTGATCCCCACTGGAACCTCCGTGAAAGTCACCATGTCATCGACGCCCAACTCCCTGAGGTCGATGATGTGTGAAGGATCATTCACGTATCTCCTATGTTGAGATACATGGAAGTGATCGTGCACCAGGTGCAACTGAGGTGGATGGGTCAAGTGGTAAACCACTACGCCTTCCCAGTTGAGGTCCTAAGAAGGTCCGCTGAACCTCAGAGATAACTTGCCGCCTTGGCCACATCTCTGCAAACCTCGTCGAGGTGAGACCCGTATAAGGACGCGATCGTCATACTCGAACTCTAGAGGTCTCCAACTCCTATTAGAACTGAAACTCAAAACGACTGCTGCCATGAGGGTAAGGTTGACCGACTCAAGAGTGATCGGTCACACCCTCCTGTGCATGAGTTTATCCTGTGCTACCTGGGGTTTCCTTTTCACCGAACAAGGAAAACCCATCCTGACGTCATAGTTAAATGACAACCTTTTTGCCTAATACCGTCAATTTTTGTATGAACTGTGATTTCCCAGTCCATAATCAAACCAACGTCGTAAGGCCTCGACGCTGCCACCAAGATATTCCAACCAAAACTCTCTCCTTAGGGACTGACCACACCATCAGCATAATTGTGATTATCGAGTCTTCTCCCAAGGTATCTCCAGACGTGAGGGTCAATTCCATGGCTTACCGAAAACTCTAGGTCTGGGACAATATTCGTGTAAGGAAGGAATGATTCATATCAACCTCTGTTACTATGGAAGCTTGTAATGGACACAGAATGTCCCTTGAATCATTTTTAGAGCCATTGGGTCACACTCTTTGACCGCATGCAGGCACTCCCTTCCTCCGCCCTCCAGCTCCCAGAGCCTGGCGGGGACAACTAAGGCGGGTGGTTGTAGCATGTTAAAATGTACACCACCTCATGCTCTTCTCCTAGCTCTGCCTCCACGCCTGCTGCTTCGCAGACTCATCTCTCCATAAAGATTCCTCTTCTAGAAACATTTAACACGCCCGAGTCTCTAAGACTGGCGCCAGTTTCCTGTTTCTACTCCACTGTGCAGTCTACAACCGCTCCTGGATGTTCTGCACCTTCATTGCTTACGATCTGAAAGAGCTGCTAAAATTTCTATTTTTCCAAAAAGAGAAACTCGGGCTCATCCCATGGATGAACTACGCCCATTGCCTAATACATTCAACCCTGACATGAATGATGCATTCATTCCATGGATGACATCATAAGGCCTAGACGTTACTACCAAGAGATCCAACTGTCACTCTCGCCTCCAAGGGTCGAGTCACGCTGTCGGCATCAGTGTGAGATCACTGGGTCTCCTCCAGTAGAAATCTCGAAAGTGAGGGTAAAGTAAACAATTTTTTTAATCGGGACCTCTCATTATCAACCGAAATGAAGGAAAGAAAAGCAGACATCACAAAGATAAGTGTGTTTTTATTATTACAGCTCATAGATCAAAGACACAAATACAACAGAAACATGGAAATAGAAGTACAAGGGACGTATCCATTTGTTCTGCCCCTGTCCACCTGCTCCCGGATCTCTACTGCCTTGTCCACTGCTCGACTGTTGCTTAAGAACCCGGCGCTGCTTCTGCCTCGGTGGCTCCTCTAAAGCTTGCGGATCAACTGTGAGGGGGTCAGAAATTCACGTGTTAGGTGACCCTTCCTGCCGCATTCATAACACTTCCTACTCCTCGTACGGCCGGCTCTGGTCCTCTTGGACCTCTGAATCATCGGTCTACTGCCCACTGATGTCTCGGGAACTGGTCGAAAATCCTGCGGCAAAGGCAGCAGCTCCTGTACATGCTCGAGGTGTAGAGACACTGGAACAATCTCCACCCTGAATAAGGTCTCCATGTCTTCCCATGTGAAGTTCATCTCATCGCAAAACTGGAACAAGTGGCTCCACCACCTACCTGCTACTGTATGAAGAAGGCTAGTAGCAAAGATCACCATAAAGTTTGCAGGCGTCCCCACTAGCCTGAAGACTCTCACCACTACCTCTAGACAATCCTCAGCCGCCTGAGGGTCCTTCTCTCCCCGGAACCAAGGTGGACTCTGGCGCTGGAACTCGTGTAGCGCCCTCAAGTGGCGTGCATCGCCTACTACTGGGGCTGGAGGCATCGGTGGCCCAATGTATGGTAGTACCACTAGTGCCTCTACTAGTGCCTCAACTGCAAGAGGGCCCTGTACCAAAGCCTCGTCACTCGATAGGCTGTCAGTACGCACATCCCTCTGGGATCTAGGTGGTCATCCGTGAAAAGGCATCCTGAAAGAAACAACGTGACACAGTCAAACGATTATACCTGGTGAGCTGACCTTGTTTGAGCTGACTTTTAAAAAACTTCTGGAAAGGCACACACAATCAGTGTTTTCATGCACAAAGTCAGAAATCATTTGTCAGGGTCTTGGTGTGTCGATACGTCGGCCGCCCGCACCAACACTGGACTCCCTGAACTGAAGACCACACTCAGTACCCTTAACACTATTGCTTCACAGAAAGAAAAATATCAGAGTTATAAGTTCTGCGATAGAACTGACTCCTCTGATACCAATTTGTCACGACCCGTCCCCAGGGCCTATGCTATGACTACCCCAAGCCCGCCTTCCATAGGCCAGGGGAAGGCGACTAGCACCAAAGGCGTAAATCCTGATAACTGGGAAGACATTGCCTTTATAAATGTATACTAAACAACATAGAGTACAAGTGGAAGTAAAACACTAAGTACAAAAGAAAGTGTTGAAAATTAAATGGGCCAGAATACAAACCCAACTGAAAGTACAACTACAACTGAACAAGAGTACAAAAGAAAAAGAAAAACAGCTGGACGAAAGGAAGCAGCTCCTGGGTCGTCCTCCTCGGATCCTACCTAAAGGGTAGGTACAGATAGCGCAACTCCTGGATCGTCCACCACGGATCTTACCTGAAGGGTAGGTACAGATAGCGCATCTCCTCAATGCTCTTTCCCGTCAACCCCCTCCGAGTGTCGCCTCTCCATGAAGTCCACCTCCAGATATTGACTCGTCGTGTGGTCCACCTCCGGGTATCGTCTAGTCCTCGAACACTCGGCATCTGTCAGCACTGCCCGTCATCTGAAACCAACACAATGAGGTGTGGGCATAGCCCAAGCAGGGTGAGTATAATGATACTCAGTTGGGACCCCGAGACCCTGAAGGTCTCACTAAACCAACAACGATAACCACAAGAAGATCTCAACTGATAACCTCTACATAGGTATATGCCCATACATATACATAACATATCAAGTAACCCATATCAATCGTGAGGAAACACAAAGATTATGAAATACACGGATAACCACTACCCAGGTATATTCCTATACATATACTTATGTTTTCTAGTGACCCATCTTATTCATGAGGTAATCACAAGGTCATAGTCTCAGCTCAAACAAGGATTTTCATTATCGAAACTGTAACTGCTGAAGAGCCCCGTCTCTGGAGTGTACAATCGTCCTGTCACAACTCCGAGGTACTGCTCACTGACCTATGACTGCTGAGGTACTCCACCTGTTGAGTACCACAGGCCTGCCACCCAAACACAGTAGTGCTTCCCGCCGGGGTATTCCACCCAAACACAGTAGTGCACACCCCCTAATAGCATGTAGAGGTACTCTCTGGACGAGTACCGTGGGTCTGAACTATCACACATGTAGTGATCATTCCTCCATGGGTCTTCACCCAAATAATGTAGTACTCCGTCCCCTGGGCTAGTCGACTCACTCCAAGTCGAGTCGGTCAAGCAGTCGTCAGGTCTCAGTCGGGTACACGGTCTACATACTCCGCATGCTCATCTCTGGGAGGGTCCGCTCCACGAGCTACAGGTTAATACTCCAAGTATATCAATGTCCCAAAAATAAGTATCTCAATGGACTTCCTTGTCATAGGGTTCTCAATGCAACAGACGACACATCAATCGGACGCCCGATCTGTGAGTTATTAGCTTTTTCGTCCCCGGGGCCCGGCCGGTTTCGTGTGCGAACCAACCCGGTCGTATATCAATTGTACCCTGACTCTCATATGGTATTCTCATAGGGAACATTCATCAACAAGATCACCAATACTGCTGACGGTTCATCAAACGTACGTTCGGTCTAAAAGATATCAGCTTTTTCGTTCGAGGGGCTCGGTTGGATTTTGGGTACAATCCAACACGGACATACTCCAAATTCCTCCAAAACTCAGGCGAAGTATTCCAAAAGTTATGTCTCATCAAGAGGATTCTATCAATGTCGACGACACGTCAATCAGACATCCAGAGCTCGAGATATAATCGTTTCCTCTCCGAGGGCCCGGTTGGTTTCGTATCCGAACCAACCCGACTGAACCCAATGTTTTCCAATACCTTGAGCGTAGTATACCAAAACAACCATATCGATCCACGGATAGCATCGCAACCAACAGTGAATCGATCGGAGGTCTGTATCCCATGTTATGGGGTTTCGAACGGAAACAATCTAAATTGGGGGGTCTGGGCCCGACCCGGCCCGGCCCAACCCCCCCTGTGTCGGCCCGAACCGGGTGGACCCAACTTGGGTCCGGGTCCGGCCCATCTGGGCGCGACCCAGCCCGGCCGGCGTGGCCCGGTCGGATGGCCCACCGTGGCTCGGCCAGCGTGGCTGATTAGAATCCGCGGAGCGGGGGGGAGGGTTGTGCGACCCCCTCGCCACTGATTGAAGTGGGCTGCAGTTTGTGTCGCCACCATTCATCCAGGATCCCGTGCGGCTGCGGGATCCCCGGTGTTGCACTGCCGCAGCAAGCGCGACATTCTATTTCCTCCAGCGGCGCCCTAGCGTCGCCACCTCCTGGCGGCCGGACAGCTCCAGCCGCCTCCCCTAGTCGCCTGTGTCGCCTTGCCGGCAACCCGCACCTCCAGTATTTCTGCGGGCCACCGGAGTTCCTCTGGTGGTCCGTTTTCAAAACCGTCTGTTCCGGCGTTCATCTCGGGTTCCAAAATTTACTGCGGGAGCATCAAAATTACCTTGCGTCCCCGAGTGTCGTCACCCTTCAATCCGCGCTCAATGTTCAATAATCAAACTACGACCTCTTCATGGTTTTCTGGGGCGGCGTGACATTGCCGCGCTTCTTCACCCTTTCCCATTGTTTCTGCGCGCTGCAACCGCACCGCGCCACCTTTCACGTGCCGCAATAAATTCAAACAAACAAGGGGGGAGGAGGGTGGATGTGTTCGTTCATTCCGACCTCCTCCCGTTATTATGATAAAAGGCGGCCCAATTGAAACCAATAAAGGAGACAAATGAGATCACGGTCAACAATAAAATAAACCACCACAACTTCCCGCATCAATTTATTCCCAACCCGCAAGGAAAACATTCGCGGATCAACTAGATAATAAGTTGATCCGTGTTCTTTGTTATCTTTAGAATTAAAGAAACAAGGGAATAAAATAATTCTAAAATTAATTCCCTACCTCAACCGTTGTCGTCGAACAATATTTTTCGTGGAAAGGTACTTCGTGGAAGAAGACGCCACAGAAGGAGCGTCGTTGAGTTCCGAGGATTTGGCGTTATTCGTCGGAGATCAGTGTGTTCTTCATTGAAGGTATCAGAAGGCCCGACGTCGCCAAAGTGTACTCAAATATTTGACATATCCCCTCTCGTCACAGAGAAGGAAGAAAGGGGTATGTCGCCACTCTATGGTGTCGTCGTTCATCGTCGGAGAGTTGCGCACTTCGCGTTCTTCAAGAAGGAAGATGTTCTTCAATGCGTAGAGATTTTTCTTCAAATCCTCCTCACATAACAACCCACTCCCTCAAATAAAATAAAACTTATCATATTTTATTACATCAACCCAATCATTTTAAATTTTAAAAATCAAACACTTAACTCACATAATTAATTATGTGAGTTTACTTGATTAAATAAGAGAGATGGGGAGGTGAGTGGTCTCACATTAAAATGGCGTTAAACTTGTTCAGAAGAGTTACCAAATAATAAGAGGAGAGGTTTAAGGGAGTTTAGGGAATATGAAAGGGGTGGGGTTCGTGTGGGCCCCACATCATCTTTAATCCTCTCATGGGTAGTTAGGGGCTTGTAAGTCCCACCCTAACTACCCCATGTTGTATATAACCATTAGGATAAAAAATTAATATAAAATTGTTCCACAATATTTTATTCAATTCTTTATTAATTCCACAAATTTTTAACAACTCCTCTTGAGGAAACGAAACTATAGAAAAGGTGTTCCTAAGTATTTACCGGCATTGCAGTTTCATTGGTGCTTTCAGCTTTCGATTCCAAGCACCGGTTTAAAAGTTAGATAAAACCTGCTCGTTCGTTCATTGAACGTACCTGAGCTAAAATTCAGTAATTGATTACAGGCTCACCGGGCCTCAGAATCAGGCTCTGTCAGAATCTGCATTCTTGTAAAATTCCAAAAAAAATTAAGAAAAACTTTTCCTTGAAATTTCCAGGTCTTAACATTCTCATTAATTTCGTTTGACCATCCCAGAGGGGTTAGGCTGGGTGAACTTCCCAGAGGGTTGTGGTACTTCTTGGATTGGACCAGAGGGGATGACTACGAGTACTTTCGAGAGGGTTTTCTGCTTGTTAGCTGTTATTTCACTGCTGCTGTTGTTGTGGTTGATTAATGTTGTGTATCATCCTCTTTACTACCTGTTCCTCTGTTGTTGTTGTTTACTGCTTACTGTACCTTTACCTGCCATATACTCACTGAATGTTAGGCATAGATCTTCGGGTGGTTCCATATTGGGATATTATCTCACACCCTATTTGGGCCATGATTTTGGGCCCAAGAAGACTATGTTGTTGCAGGTATATATAAGGGAATTATCCCTTCAACTTCTGGTAATTGATTTCTTGGAGCAGGAGAGCAAGGGACCAAACTCTGGCTTGTGATGATGATGAGCTGTCTACTTTTCTTTTGTACTTGTTTTGGTACTGTGGTGTTTTTCAGCATTGTAACTTGTTTGGCTGCTTTCCTAGATATGTATCTTGCATCATTTCATATATATACATATGTGCTCCAGTTTGTTGATTTAGTCTTCCGTTGTTTATTACTGTTGGTTATTTACTGCTTCTGCTATTACATGCTTATTACTTCCACTGTGTACACTGCCAATGAGGGCATAGTTTTCTTACTAGCACACCCAAGGACTTTGCTACTAGTCGGAAGCCTCTGGTGTTTGGTGAAATGTGCTTGAGTACATGTGACCAACTAGGTACGGGGCGCCTCTGGGTGGCTTCTAGAACCGGGACGTTACAAAGTGGTATCAAAGGGGTTTTTTCTTTTTCTTTACTATTTGGAGACTATAGCTAGGGATAGGACAGATTCGGTACATGGTAATAAGTTGTTCCCAGGAGTAGCTAACCCGTGTATAGGGAAAATCCACACTACCTCGTTTATTGCAGTTTTATGGTTTTGAGATTTTACTGTTGAAATGATTTCACCTAGAGTGATTCACATGCTTTGTGATGTTATTATTTTGACTATAGCGGTTCTATTTCTGTCGTAACCAGATGAGATGAGGGTATGCCATCTCATTCATCATATTGGCACTTGTAGAGATCACATGCCATGAATTCTTGTCATGCAATCTAGGGTGCATTAGTGATTGCAGGCTGTTGTGATAGACTTTGTGTAGATTATGGAAGCTGTTGTGATAGATGATTGATAGAATCTCTGCTGCTTTGTTAGAAGATTTTCTGTATTGTACTTTTCTTTGATGAACACCAAGTTCTGATACTTGAGTTGTTATGAGCCCTCTTTAATCAGATTTTGGTGGATCATGATCCTATTTTCTCGTTTATATGACTGTGGGATATGCCATGATATGATTCGTGGGGAGTATGGGCCCTCACGGATCGGAATTTGGCACCTATTTTCCTTGTTTTTAGTTTTTATGGGCTTCTGTGCAGTTTCTGAGCTACTACCCAGAAAAACCCAGAATACATGGTGTGTACTTTTGGATACACGCTGTGTAGTTTTCATGCCGTGTCACTGACCGTGCGAGCAGAAACACAGTGTCATGAAAATAACTTCAGGAACACATCATGTATAGTAGGTGCACGCCGTGTGGTTTAGAGCCGTGTACCTAGTTGTGTCACTAACAACACGGGTCGGGGAAGCACTAGTTGAACACGCCGTGTGGGTGAAGAACACTCCATGTTGTTTTGTCCCAGGTACCTGGCCTTGTCCCGAACAACACGGGTTGGTGTTATCTTCTCCTACACGCACCGTGTTTGTTCGGAATACGCCGTGTAGGGACAGCCGTGTAGACAACCGTGTAACTAACAAAACGGGCCGCCGAGACTGCGTCTAGTACACGCCGTGTCCCAGGGGAACACGCCGTGTAGTCTGGGGCTAGTTGGACCATGTGGGTTAGTGGTGTAAGGAGACCTAGCCAGTGGTTTAGATTTCAAGTAGACACCGTGTGTGGAAACAACACGGCATGTAGTTTGGGGTGTTACACGACTAGAAGTGGTAGGAGTACATGCCCATGTTAATATCTTATGAAAACATGCCATTTAGTTTTTATACATGTCGTGTAGTCGTGTTTTGTAAATCATGATAGTTTCCTTTCCCTGTTCTCGTTTTTTACTCCAATGTTTTCAGTCTTTTTTAATCCTGATCTAAGGTGTGCTTTTGATCTTCAGATCTATACCTCTGATACGTCCTCTGGTCGTGCTTCAGTTTCTAGACGGTGATCAGACACTGGATATGGATGATCAGGGACCTCATGTTGATCCTCCTACAGTTCCATCCTTGGAACCAGCAGTTATACCTGTCGTAGGCACCAATGCGTAGTTCAGGGAAGAAATTTTGAGGATGTTGCAGAGCTTTCAGAGAGCGCCTCCTCCTGCCGCGTCGATGGATGAGTTGATGGGGGTTTTTCAGCAGCACCATCCTCCTACTTTCTCAGGGGATGGAGGACCACAGGCTGCAGAGTCGTGGTTCAAGGCCATGCTGACTATCTTTGAGCATATAGAGATCCCCCCTAGAGAAGAGGGTAAACCTGGCCACCTATATGCTCAGAGACACTAGAAAGAGGTGGTGTGAGGTGATCTCATAGTCAGGGAATCAACAGGGTATGTTAGGGGATGAGTTTCGACGCACCTTCTATGACTACTTCTATCCGGAGACCCTGAGGTCCAATCGATCCTGGGAGTTTATGAGTCTGCAACAGGGTACTCTTTCTGTTTTGGAGTACTCATCTCGTTTCACTGAGCTGCAACATTTCACACCGATCCCCATAGGTGATGAGTTGTTCCTTGCTAGGATGTTCGAGGACGGTCTCAACCAGGAGATCCATTCCCAGGTGAATATCTTCTTGTTGACTTCGATATCCTCCATCTTCAACTAGGCACTGATTACTGAGCACAATCTGAGGGATTCTGGAGAAGTGATCTAGGGCGGTTCGTCATCCAGAGCTGGTGTTCCTCCTACAGACAGTAGGAAGCATCGTAGAGAGTGTTCCCGAGGAGATCTAAGTTCGCAAGATTCATCTTATGGCAGTCAGGTTGTATGATACCATTGCGGTGGGAGTGGGCATACTAGGCCTCAGTTCCAGAGAGATCCGATGGAGTGCCGATCTTGCGGCATGATGGGCCATCTTCAATGCTTCTTCCACATATTCTCACCATCAGCTGGTGGTAGGGGTTCCTCTATGACCCCGCGTTCTGGAGATGCTTTTCCAGTTTTCCACCAGTTTGGGAACTGGAGTTCTTTCAGCCGTTCAGGCCGAGGTGGAGGTCGTAGCAATGGTGGTCAGTCAGTAGGTCATCAGCGACAACAGATTGGATCAGCTCAGAGCGGTCAGCCAGGGGCACAGTGCTGTGGTGCTGGCCAGTCTTTCTATGTGGAGCAGACCTATCTGGAGCCGGATCCAGAACCATCTATAGTTCAAGGTACGATCCTAGTAGCATCAGTTTTATCTTCAGCTCTTTTTGATACTAGTTCTTCCCATTGTTTTATCTCTATTGCGGTTGTGAAGAGCCTTGGGTTTTGTATATTTTTGTCTGCTAACTTTTTGACTCTTGACACGCTGTTGGGAATGAAAAAATAAATCATACGACAGTGCAGAGAGTGCCCTCTTGAGGTTTCGGGGTGTCATTTCTTAGGGGACCTTTATGTCCTAGAGATGACGGGCTATGACGTCATTCTCAAGATGGACTGGTTGGTTCCCTTCCAAGCAGTCGTTGATTGCTATCACCATAGGGTGATTTTCATATCACCAGAGGGCATATATTTCCTTCATAGAGGTGAGTGGGATGTCAAGGCAGGTAGAGCTAGACCAGAGCATCATGGGATAGAGGAAGTTACAACCCACATTTCCAGTCATTATCTGGATGACCAGGGGACTTCACAGTTAGTTTTCCCCCAGTGGTGGATCGTTTTAGGGATGTCATTCTAGAAGACTTTTCAGGTTTTCCACCAGATCGTGAGGTATACTTCTCGATTGAGCTCATTCTAAGAGAGGAACCAATTTCCATTCCACCTTATAGGATGGCTACACCATAATTGAAAGAGCTCAAGATTAATTTGGAGGAGTTTCAGGAAAAGGGTTTCATCCGACCCAGTACTTCTCTTTTGGGTTCACCTATCCTGTTCGCGAAGAAGGAAAAAGGTACACATCTGCTTTGTGTGGATTATCGAAAGTTGAACTGGTTGAAGGTCAAGAACTGATATCCCTTGCCGAGGATCGATGACCTTTTTTACCAGCTTCGAGGAGCCCAGGTGTTCTCGAATATTGACATGAGGTCCGGTTATCATTTATTGTGCGTTAGACCATCAGATATACCTCTAACCTCATTCTGGAGTTGGTATGGTCTTTTTGAGTATACATTCATGTCGTTCAGTCTTATGAACGCAATTTTGGTTTTCATGGCACTGATAAACCGAGTGTTCCATCCATACTTAGACTCCATCATCGTGGTCTTCATGGACGACATCTTGGTTTACTCTCGCACTCAACACGACCATGCCACACATCTTGAGAACGTTCTGAGTACACTGAGAGAGCATCATCTATATTCTAAATTCTCAAAGTGCCACTGTTGGATGGATCAGATTCACTTCTTGGGTTACTTCAACTCAGAGATAGGAGTTTCAGTGGACCCAGAGAAAGTGAGTGTTGTAGTTTCCTGGGAGCAGCCGAAGAACTTCTTTGAGGTACGAAGTTTCCTAGGGCTGGCTGGATACTAAAGAGGCTTCATTCATGACTTATCATGCCTAAAAACAATATTGACATGTCTGAACCAGAAAGGGGTGAAGTTTTTATGGTCATATTCTTGTGAGTCAGCCTTTTAAGAGCGGAAGGGGTGGTTAACGTTAGCACCGATACTAGTCTTGCCAGAGACGTGAAAGGGCTACACTATTTACTATGATGATTTAGGTATTGGGATAGGATTTTGGATCATACAGGGAGATGAAGTCGTTGCATATGGGTCTCAATAGTTGAGGCCACACGAGAGGAATTACCCTACGCACGATCTGGAGTTGGCAGCAGTTGTTCCCCCCTTATGCTGTTGGAGACAATATCTTCTGGGAGAGCACTTTGTGGTTTTCACCGACCACAAGTGTCTCAAGTGTATCTTCACTCAGCATGATCTGAATCTAAGACAGCGCATGTGGGTCAAGTATCTTCAGTACTTTGATTTCGAGCTCTCATATACGCTGAGAATGTGCAATGGATTGGCGGATTCTTTGAGCAGGAGAACTCAGATTCAGACATATCTGGAGGCCAGCAGTGAGTGGCAGCTTATGGTGCTGTTCTCTGAGATTCACATATAAGTGCATGAAAAGCATGGACAGACTGTCTTATCATCGGTAGTTGTTACCTCTACACTTCTTGATTGGGTGCAGATGAGGAATCTATCAGATTCAGAGGCATTGGTCCTGCGGGAGAGTGTGTTACGAGGAACCCCTCTTCTGGGATGGAAAATAGGCGAGGATGAGATCTTGTGTTTCTGGGGATGCATATGGGTGCCAGAAGACATACGCGAGGAGCTGATGCAGGACTTTCATTACTCATTTTGGGCAGTTCATGCTGGCATCACCAAGATGCATCAGGATCATCATCGCTAGTACTGGTGGCCAAGAATGAAGATGGATGTTGTTGGTTTTTTCATGAGATGCTCTACATGTCAGAAGGTGAAGGTGGAGCATCAGCGACCGACATGCCTTTTATATAAGTTACCCATTCCTGAGTGGATGTGGAACGTTGTCGCGATGGACTTAGTGACCGGGTTGCCGAGGTCACCTCGGGGAAGTGATGCAGTTTGGGTTATCGTTGACAGGCTTACAAAGGTTGCACACTTTTTTCCAATCAAGGAGAACTTCTCTGTTGATGATCTGGGACGATTGTACATCCGAGAGATTGTACGTCTACATGGAGTTCCACACTCCATTGTTTTAGACAGGGATGCATGCTTTACCTCTCAATTCTGGCAGGGACTTTAGAAGGCTTTGGTTACATGGGTACTTTTGAGTACATCATACCATCCCCAAACTGATGGCCAGCCCGAGCGCATGATCAAGGTGCTTGAGGATATGCTTCGATCTTGTATTCTAGACTTCGGAGGTTCATGGGAGAAACATATACCTCTTATGGAGTTCGCCTACAACGATAGTTTTCAGGAGACCATTCAGATGGCACCATACGAGGCTCTATACAGTAGGCCATGCTAATCACCCTTATGCTGCCTGGAGGCAGTGGAGGCAGCATTACTGGGACCTCTTCTTGTTCAAGAGACCTCTAAGTAGATAGAGCTGATTTGGATGAGGATGGCTACAGAACATTCTCGACAGAAGTCTAATGTGGATCAGTAGAGATGACCTCTGGAGTTCGAGGTCGGAGATCAGGTTTTCCTACATGTCACACCTAGGTTGGGACACAAGAGGATTCAGAGACAGGGTAAGTATTCACAGTGGTATGTCGTGCCGTTTGAGGTTTTGGAGAGATTTGGGCCGGTTTCCTATCAGTTGCAGCTACCTTAGAGGTATCGGGCCATGCATGATGTCTTACACGTCTCTCAGCTCCGACGTTACTTTTGAGACTCGTCTCGTGTATTTCAACCCAAGGAGGTGGTTCTCAAAGTAGATGTGTCATTTGAGGAGCATCCTATCCGGGTTTTTGATTGTAGTATGAAGGCTCTTCATGGTATGTCTGTTCCTCTAGTATGGGTGCTATGGCAGCACAGACGAGTAGAGGACGAGACCTGGGAGAGGGATTCCGAGGTTCGATCGAAGTGGCCGGAGCTGTTCAAAGTTTCTTCTTCTATTCCCCTCTAGGGAAATTCAGGGATGAATTTATCTAAGGGGGGAAGTTTGTATGAACATGAATCTTCATTTTAGGTATGTTTTTCTTTCTTCTGGAGTTTTTGGAAAAAATAAGGTTTCTAGACATTTTTGAAGTACACGCCATTTACTTTCTGAGTACATGTCGTGTACTCTTTTCCCGCTCGAAGCCGTGTGATGTCCATGTCTGGGCCACACACACGGTGTGTGGGGGTGACGTGGAGGACAATTTTGGCAGACTATGGAAAAAACCACTACACGCCATGTACTCTAAAAGTACACACAGTGTAATATTATTATTTTTTCATTAAACTGACCGGGGTCATGCCTAATTGACATAATTGTCTTCTTCTAGGTCTGGTTCGACCGAGAGACGCATTACGGTCACGAAACATCTCCAGATTCACGAGCCTCCATCCGTTCTCTGATTCAAGCTATATCGATCGTTTTGGAAGTACAACGGTGAGTTCTCCCTTCTGCCTGAGCCTTTGTTCCAATTCTTCCTCCTTCTCATGTTATCTCAAGTTGAACGTTTTGTGTGTTTTCTCAGATATATGACATTAAATGGAGAATCAGTCATCTTGGTTCCACTATATAGATTACCTAGGATCGAGGTAGGTGGTTTGTGCCTTACCGTTCAACGTCTCTGAGTTTTATGTGCGAATTTCCACCGATAACCATGAACGGGGTATTACGTGTTTTCCTTTTTTCCCTTGTTGTTTTCCTATATTGATTTTATACTTGTGTAGAGGTAAATAGACCATGTTAGCGGATAATTTTGTTTTTCTTGGATTTTTTTCCATTTTTTGTTCTATTTGTGACCTTTGGGTCTCGTTTTCCTTTGGCTGTTACACCTGTTTCCATGCCTTGCGGTTATAGGTTGAAGTGAAAATCATGACATGATTGTCGCCAGGTAGACTATTTAGCTAAGTAGCTCTATAGGTGTAATTTGGTTAGACGAGTAGCTGTATTGGTGTACTTTGTCCATATATCATTGTTATGCACTTATTGGCACTAGGCTGAGGGAACCTGGTGCTATAGACTATAAGGGATAGATCGAGTGAGCTTCCTATAGGGTCTTATACATTATATAAAACATGGGATGGACTGAGTGAGCTCATAGAGAGTATTTGATATTATAGACCAGAAGAGGGTAGACTGAGTGAGCTTCCTCAGAGAGTCTTACCTTGTTTGAATCTCATTAAGAACCTTACCAGGCTAGAGGAGGAATTGACCGACTGAGCTTCCTCAGAGATTATGTGGTATACCTGAGGATATAGGTGTAATTGACTGATATAGATTCCTCAGAGAGTCTCTAGACCTTGGGGCTAATATGGTTATACCGTGTGATCTTCCTCAGAGAGTCTCGGACTACCCTATACTATAAGGGGAATTGACCGAGTGAGCTTCCCCAGAGAGTCTCATAAATTTAGTATGACCAAACCAGAGGGGTTAGATGAAGTGCACTACCCTGAGGGTTGTGGTACTTCTTGGATAGGACCAGAGGGGATGACTGTGATTACTTCCCAAAGGGTTTTTTGCTTGTTAGCTTTTGTTTTAGAACTGCTGTTGTTGTGGTTGATTGATGTTGTGTATCATCTTGTTTACTACCTGTTTCTCTGTTGGTGTTGTTGTTTACTTCTTGTTGTACCTTTACCTGCCATATAATCACTGACTGTTAGGCACAGATCTTCAGGTGGTTTCCTACAAAATTTCATCTCACAACATATTTGTGCCCTGTTTTTGGGCCCAAGTAGACTATGTTGTTGTAGGAATAGAAATGGGCAAGCTTCCTTCGACTTCTGGTAATTGATTGCTTGGAGCTGGAGAGAAAGGGACCAAGCTCTGGCTTGCGATGATGAGGAGCTGTTTACGTTTCTTTTGTACTTGTTTTGGTACTATGGTGTTTTTCTGCATTGTGACTTGTTTGGATGCTTTCCTAGATATATATATTGCATAATTTCATATATATACATATGTGCTCCAGTTTATTGATTTAGTCTTCCACTGTTTATTATTGTTGGTTATTTACTGATTCTGTTATTGCATGTTTATTACTTCCATTGTGTACTCTATCAATGAGGTAATCGTTTCCCCACTATCACACCCAAGGCCCTCACTGCTAGTCGGCAGCCTCTGGTGTTTGGGGAAATGTGCTGGTGGCCATGTTACGTACTGGGTACAGGGCACCTCTGGATGGCTTCCGGAACCGGGACGTTATAGTTTCGAGTCCCACTTGTACTTGTCAATGATATATTCCTTATTCCACACATATTAATATTTTGTGTTGTATATGATTTCTCTTTAATATATGATTTAATGAGTCTATTTATCCACGTGGAATTAAATGATTAATTTTATGACCTTTAATTTTATGGGGCATACGGTTCTACTGATTACAAATCAGTAAGGGAATAGTTCAACCCAATTTCTATTATTTTGGATTAACTTTTACTCCAATTGTTATTTAATTATAAAATTATGTGTAAAATGATCTTTTATTATTATATAATTTATTTCCTTTTGTCATGTGTGAATTTAAAGCTTTTAAACACAATCTATTCCTATATTTAACCCTCATACTTTCTTTTAAAACTTATTTCTTAAATATTTATTGTTCAAAATTTAAAATGTGTATTATTTTGTTTTATAAAACCTATGACGATTTTACCAATTTCTTGAAACCTTAATATCTTGAGTAAACCATTACATGTTTATAAATTTATTTCAAATAAAATTTTTATTTTATTATTCATTTTCTTCTTAAATAAATGATTTAAAAATAAAATTAGTATTTCTCTCAAGAAATTTTCAATGATTTTAATAGAAAATTTTCATTTAACTCAACACACATTTTTGGATCATTTTTTATTTGATTTAGGTCTATTATGATACCATATACCATTTTTTATATGATTATTTTGAATGTGGATGTGCTAATTTGATACCATTCATCATATTACACAAGATGGTTTTGGATTATATTGATTGCTTGGGGAAATTTATTTAATATTATAGATCAAAAATGAATTTATATCTTTTTATGTTTCTCCAAATTTATATGATGAATGAATTAGATATTGTAATTGATTGGTGGGTCCCTCTATATCCCCTTGATGCATCAGTATGTCACTTTAGAGAAACTAGTTTGGGTATTGGCTGATGGCATAGCTAATTATGTATCGTGTCTTTGATAAATACTTCATGATATTTTTATTATGTCTCAAATTATTAATTCCAAAATTATAAGGTTATTTATTGAAAATAAAACTTGTTATTCATATAGTAAAATATAAATGTTTATGTTTCATTCATATTTGATTACTTCAATGGAAATATTTGATCATCACTAATTCAAGTTATATTATTCTAATGATTATGTTTTTATGGTATCTGTTTTATGTTTTTATATTTTCTATATATTTTTTTTTGTTTATTATAGCTTCCATTTTATTCTATCTCTTTATGATAATCTGAAATCATATCTTTATAATGTTTTTCCCCTAGGATTCCATTATTTGTATATTTATTTCCATATAGGGATAATATGAAATAATAGAGGTGTTACCAATGGTGTTACTATGTTGTATTTTATTTAAATTTGTAATGTGATATATCTGTTTATATATAGTTTTCCATATCTAACAAAATATTTAGTCCATTGTTATGTGATCAACTATACATAGTACCAATGTGATAATTTAAGGAACCAGAATTAGTTTGTGGGAGTTTGTGTCTTTGTAGTTAGTATCAGATCAATTTTATTAGAAACATTAGAAACTAATAAAAATAATTATGTAAATATATCACTATAATTGACATAGAAAATATTACAAAGGTAACCAATATTATTATTTTCATATTAGTTATATATAAAGTATATATGTTTTTTAAAAGTATTAAAATTTCATAATCCAATCTTGTTTATAACATTATTTAGAAATGGATCATAGTAGAAGAAATAAAAGTTGTATCAATGAACCTATTCCATTTAAGGATTTTTATCCTTTATAAATTAATGATGTTGGAGATGGAGAATCAACTAGATCTGAATAACAAATAATGATACTAACACAACTTACTGAAGTTGAGAAAAAATAACCTTACTCTCTTAGAGAAGTCTGATCCACAACAAGGTATAACAATGATAGAACTCTTCATGTGAAAAAAATATTCCACCATTAAATTGGACTAAAAACCTGTTTAGTGTTGAGAAATAAAAATGTACCATTGAGAAGATATTTCATGATTTTTGATGTAACAAAATGGATATGGTTATCATGGATGTTTATCAAATCTTTGAAAATGAAGATCAGTTGGGGTAATTAATTTTAAACCAAAAGGAGGAAGAATACATGATAAATATGGAATAGAAGTATTTGTATAACATTTTCATGGGATAATAATTCCCTCAGTAATAGTAATCATTTATGGATAAATTTTGTTTGGAGTTTGTGGTAGTAAAAGGAAATAACCATTCTATGTATAATGATAAATTCACATGATAAGCACGGAATTTCGTGAACTAAAAATGTAACCCGAAGAGAATTATTTATCATTTCACTGATGTTACTAATACAATTATAAAAAGGGAACTTGTCTCTGAATCATTATAATCATTTAGGGATATAATATCATGTACCGTAAATATATATAATTAATTTTAAAATTCATATGGGTTCAAAGTGATGAAATATTATAAGATGGATTTCGAGTATTCTTGAAAACGAAATAAAGAAAATTAGATGAATAGAAAACTATAATTTAAAACTAATAATAAATGTAGAATAAACCATCTTGGAACATTATTTTTGGGAATTGGAGTTTGTAACAAGTGTGGAGAATAGGATTATAGGAACGTTCTTGAGATGGAAATAAGGAATTTATAAATTTAAAATGAATCATATTTAAGGATATGGGACTCATAACACTTGATTTTACAAGACGCCGAGGAAACCTGCCTCATAAAAACAAAGGAAATAAGGTCATTATTTGGAAATCATAATAAATAAATTTTATGTTCATAATTATGTGGTGGTATGAACCTCATTTCTATGCTAATGAATTATGTAATTTTAGATAATGATATTTTTTTATATCATACCATTTTTCTTTTAATGTTAAATATTTAAAATTCACATTAACAAGGGTGTTATTAGAAAAAATTCTAGTGGAAAAATAATTAAAATTAATATTATTAAATAATATTCTATTATTACATATAATTATGCTCTAATTTTTTATTTTACCATCATACATGTGGTCAATTTTTTTATAATTCTCGACATGTAATTGCTTTCAAAATAGAATGAAAATTTTTATTATAAAGAGAAGGAAATTATGGTTCACAATGAAGATATGGAATTTATCATATTTATTTGGGTGACCAAGTTATCTATGTTATTCCTGGATTGACAACTATTTGGTGTTCTATATGATATTATTATAGAAAAATATTATATTAATCCAATAAATGAAAAATGTGATCTTAAAATTGAGGATGTAACTATTTTGAAAGAATAAATTGATGTATTTATAGATGAATTATATAGAAATATTCTAGAATGGTTTTTTTGCTATCAATTTAACCCTTTATACAAGAGATAAATAAAATAATCCCAAATGAATAGACCTAGTGGAGTCAATATATTTAAAACCCCATTACTATAACTAAGTGGTATATGATTTATAAGCCCTTATTTTTCATAATGGGGTGCTCAAATTCATTCATTAATAGGAATTATGGATCTATTATCATTTCCATAGTCTATAGAGAGATTAATTATATTAAAATAAATGTCAAGTATCAAATTACATACATAGATTAATTGTTTGAAAATAATCATGGACCTCAATATTTTTTACAGAAAAATCTTTATTATGGATATCATTAATTGGGAATAATTAATGAAGATATTCCATATAATGAGACTTTAACAATGTATGGACCATAAGAATTTATAGTAATATAATTTGTAATGACTAATGATCCATCCATTTTTATTTATATAATAAATAGTGTATGCAAGTGATATTTGGATAATTTTGTTGTGGTATTTATTAATTATTAACTTGGGTAATCTAAATGTTAAAGGGGTCGTGAGAACAACATTATGATTTTTATAGTGACTCATACAAGAAAATATTTATATGTAAAATTTAGTACATGTGAATTGTAGCTTTAAATAGTTTAAATTATTGATGACACTTTCTTAATGGATGGAATTATTATTTATCTTGTAAAGACAATGGTAATCCCGGAATGGCATGGACCAATGAAAATAACTGAGGTAAATAGATTCATTGGTTTAGCAGTTTACTATCTGTGTTTCATTCATAATTTTTCCTCATTTGATAACCCATTAATAAATCATACACATAAAGAGGCCAGGTTTATTTGGAAAAATTAATGTGATGAATGATTTGAATAATTCAAGGGGATATTAGTGAATTATATGATCTTGATTATGCGATAAAAAATGATGGGTTTATTATTTATTATGATGTGTTGTGGAATGGAAAATGTTTTTTCCTTATATTAAATGATATATTTATTTCTTATGCACCAAGGTAGTTATGATATAATGATAAAAACTATCCAACTCAATATAACCAGTAGGAATATGTAATATATTCTATAATGATATAATGACACTATCTCTATAGTGAATTATTTGACATATGTACATATCATAAAATATTGAAATATATCTTATCTCAGAAATAAATTAAGATGAGGCAAAAAGATGGATTGATAAACTCTAGGATTATTATTTTTCAATATACCCTACACAAGGATGGAAAAAGTGGAAATATATGCTATGAGTATGAAGGGTCATAGTGTTCTAAAAAAAATAGGGATTGATATGGATCTTGTGTATAAAAATTTAAGAAATATGCATGTGGGAATTATCGAGGAAGGGGAGATAAAAATAATTTTTCAAATTTCTTCCAACCCATATTTATTAGAAAATATATAATTTTATGTATCTGAATATTAGAATTTTGGAAAGAAAATAAAAGCACTATATGGTGGGAAATTGGTAGACGTCATATATGAATGTGGAATTTTGAAATTTGGTAAGAGGGTTTGTATTCCCTCTCTACCCAACCATAAAGTGGATGTATTTGATGATTTTCATAGATCTAGTACCTCTAAACACAATATATGTAATAAAATATATTTTGATTTGAAGGAAATTTTTTGGATGGATAGTATGAGATGGAAAATTGCGGATTATGAATAAAGATATATAGTTGATTAATATATGAAGGCATAATGACAACATGTTAAATGAGTCGTGAAACCAATACCTATTCATAAATGAATATGGAAATACATTAATATATATTTTTTCTCTAAATTACCTATGAATCCCAAAATTAATGATTCAATATGGATAATTGTTGATCACTTTAAAAAAAATGTACATTGTCCTCACTACGAGGTGGGATTGTACAATGGATTTTCATATATGAATCGATATTAATGATGTTTTTTGAAATCATAGTGAACCTTTATGGATTGTGTCGAGTCTAGATTCGAATTTTACATCCAAATTATCAATTATTATTCATATGGAAATTAATACCGAGCATCATTTTAGTATTTATTATCACCCACAAACTAGAGAAAATTCATAGATGGTTGTACAAACATTAGAAGACATGTTTAGGTCTTACTCAAATTACATTAATGTTTTGTGGGATTATTATCTACATTTAGAATAATTTTCCTATAACAATAGTTTCAATTCAGTTATAAAAATGGAGATATATGAACCATTATAGTGATATAGATCCCATACACCAACTTGTAGGGATGAAGTTGTTTAAAGGAATCTTGTAGGACCATAACATCTGAAGGAAACAATTTTAATTTTAAAGACTATATATCAAACCTCAAATATGAAAATGTATGAAAGATGTCTATCTTGATACATAGAGGAAGGATTTAGAGTTTTAAGGGGCTGATCACATTTTCATAAAAGTATCTCTCTTGAAGGGTTCCATAAGGTTTTTTTAAAAAAGAAAAACTAATTCCTAGGTCCATCGTACCATTTGAAATTTTGTGAATAATTGGATTTGTGGCCAATCATTTATTGATATGATTAATCCTTTCTATGGTACATGATTTGATCCATATCTATTTGTTAAATAAGCATATGTTGGACCCAAAAAATGTACTAACTAGTGAATAAAATGATCATGTGCCTGATTTTTCTTACCGTGAAGAGACAATAGTGATTATTGAACCTAGAGAAAAGGTATTGGGGCATGAGACAACTCATCTGGTAAAGTTACATTTGAAAATTCATTTATTAAAAGTGGAAATGTGGGAACCCAAGGGATTTATGATAAAGAACTAGGTTTTAATACAATAAAAATTAATTTTAAATTTTACATACTTTCGAGGATGATATTTTTTAAGTATGGGGGAATTTAACACCTATATATTTTATGGCATGTCTATATTATATTTAATATCTTTGATGGATTAGTTTCATGCAACCCCGACATTAAATAAAAATGCACTATTAAATATTTACATGACCATTTGAGTACTAATCTGACTTTTAGAAATAGTAATATGGCCATTAGAATTATAAAATCATCTATTAATGTATAAAAAATATTTAGGTATTTTAAAAAGAAAGACATAAAAATTTTATATTCGGAAAAAATTAAATAAATGTTTTCAAAATTCTAAATTAAGTGTTTGATTTTTTTGAAATGTAAATAGTCACTTATAATTTTTTAATTAATATAATGATTTAAAATAAAATTTATCTTCAAAGTATTTGTTATAAAATTAATATTTCATTACTTATAATTATATGAAAATTATATGAGGCTATATTTAATTTTTCAAAGTGTTGTAAAATCAATTATAATATAAAAAACTGTATCGTACAAATATTTGTTGACTTTATTAAATTGTTTAATTTCTTATATTTAGAAACATATATTCATGAAATTGAGTACTTTTTTTAATTATACACCTCATAAAATTATTTGGTTGAATTTTAATAATTTTTCAAAACTAGTTGATTTTTTATGAAAAGTGAAATACAATAATTTGTTGTATTAACGGTTGTAAGAAAAATAAATGATGTTTTGGGTCATTTATGATGTAATAACTCATCAGTATGAACTTTAGATCACTATTTAAAGTACACATTTACAATAATCAAAATTATTTTATAATTATGAGTCCAAATAATAAATGAATAAAATAATCAAAAAACACTCCCCACCTCCCCTATTTATAACACCCCTCACCATCCCTTCTCTTCACACCTTCTGTGCATTGAATATTTTCTAATTTCATCTCAATTCCTTTAATAAAACTATTCCTCATTAACAAGACATTCTATTCATAACAATATACAAAATCCATGTTTCTTATGGAGGTTCACAAGGATATGATATTCAAGAGGTAAAAGCCTCCTTCTTTCACATTTGATATATTTTCTTTTCTTATCGTCATATAAATACCCAATAAAAAGTCCAAAGGTAAAAAATTATAATATATATATTGTAATTCTAATTTCCAAAGTATTTTATACCATCAAACACATTATCCTCTCCATTTATTTTAACAATTAAAACATCATATGTGATGAGTCAAATCCCCGACATTGTGGAAGAAAAATTTTCATCTTCTATTAACAACTTCAGTACTAGTCATAAACAATTATTATGGCTAAATAAGATTTTAATAAAATATATTATATGTTATATCATGTTCTATAACCGATATATAATAATTATATTAAATAAAATGACACAAGTTCATGATCGTAATAAAAACATTAAATAAAAATTATGAAATTTCTATAAATATTTTATCTCTTTATTATACATCATACCGTACAAAAAATGATATATTAAACTGTTAAAAATATGGAATTTAATTAATACTATATAATTTTAGTTTATAGAAAGTTATTTCAACTTTACAAGAACACCTACATTTCTACTAAAGGCAAATGACTATAAAACAATTAAACGAACACTCTAGGAACAATGAAACTGATCATTATCACTCATCAACATTGCCATAAATTAATTTAATAAAATTATAATAAATTTAGAAAATGTTTAATATTTTCTAAATAAAATAAATAATAAATATATTTTTATTATCCTAGAAAATAAGTACAAGTGAAAAAACGCTTTCTAACATAAGTTAAATGTTTCTCATCTCACTTTTACATCAAGGATATATATTCATTATTGAACCATTATTTATAGTGTGCGGTTTATATACAACCTTTTAATATATAATATAATGAATCATGTTGTATTAATTTTATTTAATTGTAAATTTATTGATAATCAGTATTATGGGGAATATTGTAAGACTAATTCTAATGTGGTATGTAATTTAATACAAAATTCCAAATAATTGGTATTAACTGTTAGGTTGATATGGTGTATGATATTCTCCTATTATACTAACTGTAGGATTGAAATGATACTAATTGTAGTATCGAATGATGTTGATTCTCAATATACAAGGGGGAGGGTGAATTGAATACGTTAAAAAAAATCGAACTTTTAATGATGGTATTGTTTAACAAAGATAAACAAGATAAATTCAGAAAACATCTTTGTTCAACTAACTTGCTTGATTCAAGAAATTTGATTCTGAGAATGTAATTATAAAAAAGTGATTCCAGAAATGAAATTTAACAATAGTTTATAAAACACATATTCTACCTTAAAGCATAGAGAATCTTACAAATCTGAGTGTACAAGTATATAAAAGTATAAGATAGTTATACATTCCCCAACATCCAAAATGTAGCGGAAAACCTAAATCAATACATGTAACAAGTAGTAAATCTTCTAACCCATTGTGAAGGGTATCCAAAAACCTTGTATAAAGGTCCCATGATTTATTCATTCAATAATTTCTATCTTTCTCACACTAGGGTAAGCCCTCGAAACAAAGATTGATGTATGTCTTTCTATCCCGGCAAACCCTTGAACTTCAAGGTAGTTGGTACCTCTTTCTTCCTATCCCCGAAATCCTTCGAATGTAATCAACAACATTCAGAGTCGCATGAAGAAATTCTGAAAAAGATGTTCATTATGCACAAATCATAAAAGTCTCTCCCTAGAAATCACTTGAACTGCATGTAATCTATAGTGTCGTAAAACAGTGTTGAGATCGTTCAAATCAGTTCCTATTTATAGGAACATATTCAATGGTTTTCTCCCTCCTTAAATGGTCATATTTTTCCTTGAATAATAGAGGGAACATTACACATTTCACTCAAATAATAGGTTGTTATTAACTGAATACATGACATCATTTTATAACAAAAACACGAGTAAGAAAAATGTGGTTGCTTAACCAAATTCATTTTTCGGAATATAAGGAAAATAAAATTATCGTGACTAACCAAAAACCATTCTCTGTCAATAATACATTGTTATTCAGATTTTTAATTCAAAAGAATTTGGAACCTGCATTCTATAGAATTCTAGAGTCTGAATTTCATGGAATTTCGAAATCTAAATTCCGATGAATTCTGAGTCTAAACACAGAAACATCTGAGTCTGAATTCATTCGAATTTGAAGTCTTAACATAAAAATTTCTGAGTCTGAATTCATTAGAATTCAGAGCCTGATCTTATAATGTTTGGAGTCATAATTCATTATAATTCAGAGTCTGATCATATAAAGCTTAGAGTCTGAATTCATTATAAATTGGAGTATGAACATAGAAAGTTCAGAACCTGAATTTAGATAATTTGGATTTCGATCTCGGATCCTAAAAACAGACTGTTTTATATCTAAGTATTTATAGGATTCTGAGATTTTTTTACGAAAACAAATTTTATTCTTAGACCTAAAATGAACTATATTAAGATATGAACAATGAAAAACATGGTAAGGATAAATTTTCCTAGGGGACGGAAAATATTCTAGATCGAGTAAAACATAGGGTAAATGAAATTTTCCTTAGGATAAGGTGTTTTTGATTTTCAAAACATGAAGGAATTGAAAAGTAACAAGGAAACCTTATTGACTAAACAATCTCCCCATTTTTGGAAAGAAGAAACATCCATAAGAAAAAGAATATAAGGACTTAGAAAATATTTTTCTGGTCTTAGGATGTAAAATGTATCTTTCTTAACACATGGGAAAAGATCAATACGACTCCCTCCCCCTTAGGGTTTGTACGCACTAAGGATCATATTCTAAATTTCCAGGTTGAGACTTAGAATTTTATTGTGTACAAAAATCTATTTGGATAATAATTCCCCATTTTATTTACTCCCCCTTACATAGGGAAATTTATTCACTACTTAGTATTAATTTTTTATTTTCTCACCCTTTGTGATTTTCAAATTGTATTTAAGGGCATGGAATAAAAAATATGGTACTTGAAATTTTTGTACTACACAACAAAAAATATAAGAAGAAACCAAAAATTTAATTCGGATTGGAAAAATTTGTACAAGGAAGGAACACAACAAATGATCAGAATTGAACAAGACTATGCCTTATTTTACACTGGTATCAACTTGTTCACAATAGTTTTTTTCTTCTTGAGTTCTTTTTGATCCTCCTCTGATCATTTGAGAAGATGATCCTGATATTCTGTCTTCCATTCTAAGTCTTTTATTCTTTCTTTATGAGCTTCAATAAGCTCTGTCTGAGCCTTCAAGGATTCTTCCTTCTTATAAATCTTATGTTCTATCTCAATCCTAAGATTCCATTAACTTTTCCATATTTGAGCAACTGAATACAACATCCCATTTAGATCTTTCACTTCTTGAATCTGAGAATTCTGTTCCAGATTTTTATTTTCCTCAAAAATATTTTGGAGATCCTTGATCTTCAAATCATCAGAGTCAAATGAATCCTTGAATCATTCTTGAAACCCATCAAAAACTCTCATGTCATCTATATTTTTACTTTACCAACTAGTCATTTTATTGAAATATCTATTTTGGGCTTCGTAGTTTATGAAAAATGTTTTGAAATCAGCCTCAAGTTTGACATACTTATCCATCACAATGTATACTAAATCTGATTTCTGATTCAATGTGTGTTGAAGCATTTGACATCTATATTCTATACTGTAAAATTTTCAAATAGTGCCAACATGTTTCTTCAAATACTGAACTATGAAATCATGTTATAGATAGGATGATTCCAAATTTAAAACATCACTTGGTGAGGAATCTATCTCTATTTAAAATTCCTTCTTTTTTAATGATCCACCAACTTCTTTCTTCTTCACAACAACTTTACTAGGTGTATCAACAACCACCTATGTTACCCTATCATTTTTCGTAATGGCTTCATCTTGGTAAGGAGATTCGTACACTATTAGAGTGTTGAACGATACTATCTTCATCGACTATTTCCTCCTCAACTCATGCATGGGAATACTCTGGTTCAATGAAATAATTATTTGAACTTTCTTCCTTATAGAGATTATTCACTTCTTCAACCTTGTCATCATTACCTTTGTAGTCTTTCCCAGGGGAAGCAAGATTTGAAGACTCACCTTCAGAAGTTTGGATTGAATGATTCTCATATGGAATTAGCTTCTCTTGAAAATAGTCTACATGATTAATGAGATCTTCAGTTCGCCAATACCATCTTCTTTTTCTTCTTCTTCCTTCCGTAATTTTTCATGTACTTTTTTCGGAGTCACAAAAATCTTTCTTGGTGTCTCTGGTAAATCTTCTAATTATAAGGATTGTGGTACCAGAATTTTCTCAAATTCTTTATTTTTGGTACTTAGCAGTGATTTCTCTATCTCTTCTTCATCCATCTTCTTCTTAGGTTTATTTTCATTTTCTTTCTTTTCATGATCACCGATCGTCTTTTCTTTTAATGCTTTTTCTTCAATAGGATCCAAAACAAAGATACTCTCCCCTACTTTCTTTTTCTCCTTGGATTCCCTCCATTTTTCTACTACCTCACCCAGATATTCTTTTTTGCATCATAGGATTTGGTGTTGTAGATTGGGTTTCCTCAGCCTCTGTGGATTTTCCTTTCTCTTATACTTCTTTCACCTTCCTCTTCCGTTCTCCCTTATTAGAAGGTTTATCTACCTCATGTTCCTTAGACGTGGATTCAACCCATTACTCTAGAATGTCATTGAATTCATTTGACTCTTTGGAAAAATCAACATTCATTCTTCTGAGAGGTTCATCACTTAACAACATAACCGTAAAATTCCTAGACTTTTTTTTGGAAGGTATCATGAATGATTCTAAACACCGAACGATCATCTTTGAGAGAATGAGTGGATATTTTATGATCTGTGGTTTCAGATTTCCATTCTTTATCCTCTCAATTGTAATCATAATATGCTTAACCAAGATAATATTTCATAGATTAACCAAGAAATATAGGATATACATTCCTCTCTTCTTTAAAATATCCTTGTCTCATTTTCCAGGAATGATAAATCCTTGGACCCATTGTCCAAGAATCCGATAATTTGTAGATAGATGAATGATATTCAGAGTCTTTACTTCTATTAGACCGTGGAAAGCCATAGCCTTCACCTTAATAAAGCCTCCTTGAGCATCCAACAACTTATGAAAACAAAAATCATCATCTTCTTTATATGGGATTCCAATTAAACTTAAAGCCTTTGTATATTAAAGTGAATAAGTCTTCCCATAGAAATTAAAGGAAAATTTGTCTCTACCCTCATCCATGAAGAAGGTTACTGACTCATAGAATTCTATTAATAATTTCAAATATACCAAATCCTGAGTTCCAGGTTTCGATATGCAAACATTCTTCCATCCATTCAGCATGATGTTCATTGAGATGACAGAATCATACTTAGAAATGAAATTTGGATGTACCAACCTTTCTCTGAAAATATGAAATTCAGAAATTGGCTTGATAATTGACATGTATTTCTGGAAAGATACTTCGAAAGACATTCAGAGTTTAGGAATCCTTTAAAATCTAGAACGTGCTTATATAAGAAGGTAGGGCTTCAGCATGCACAAGCATTAGTTTTGATATGGGACACCCATCATTGTTCCTTTATATAGGCATTTGGGGCGACAGTTCAGCTTCCATACTAAATCCAACAGTTGAAAAATCTTATGATTAGATTTAACGGTTGAGATGATAACCGACAATAAATTTTCATAAAATTAGATATTTTGAGGTTTTAAAAAATAACATTCGAATTTTAGAAAAATTGAATTTGAAAAATCAAAAACAAATGAAAATAACAACACTTAAATTTTGATTACAAATATTTAAGAAAGGAAACATACCTTTCAGATTTCTAGGAAGATTATTTGTATTGAGAAAAATTCTTCATGAAGTACATTAGATTCTGAAAATTTTGAGTATGAAATCCTAGAAAATATTCATTACAAAAATTTAGAAAACCTTAATTAAAATTTTTTAGAAAATATTCATTTCAAAAATTTAGAATATCATTATTAATAACATTTATAAAACCATAATTATCATAAATTTAGAAAATAATTAATAAAAAATTTAGAAAATATTCATTACGAAATTTTAATAAATCATCATTATGAAAAAAAATTAACTACAGAAATCATCATTATGAAAAAAAAATCAAATAACTAAAAATAAAATGTACTCCCCCTATGAATAGGAATTTGTTACTGTATGGAGATAGGTTTCAACGAAAGTTAATAAGGAATATTTACTTATCCATTTTATTGCTATATTTTGTTTAATGTATTCAAATCTATCGGAGGGTAAATATTTTGTGAAAATATCATCATATAGATCATGTGTACCAATAAATTGATGAATGATATCACCTTTTGGTCTGTGATCCCTAAGAAAGTGATGCCGAATATCTATGTGTTTTGACCGATAGTGATGTGTAGGGTTGTAACATAAATCAATGGAACATGTATTATCATAGAAAATTTGTGTTTTCAAAAAACTTATACCATAGTCTGTGAGTGTGTGTTGTATCGACAACACTTGAGCACAACAACATCTAGCTGCTACATATGCATCTTCAGTAGTGGAAAGTGCTACTGAGTATTTATTTTTTCATGACCACGAAACTAATGAATATACAAATAAACGACATGTTTGAAATGTACTCTTCCTATCCATTTAACATCTACCAATGTCAATATCCAAAATTATTTTTAAACAAAAATCATTTCTAGAAGTGTAGAAGTGCCATAGATCAATGGTTCTCTTTAAGTACTGAAAAATTAGTTTCACTACCTTAAATGGGATTTTTTATGATTAGATTGATATCTAGCACATAATAATACGGAAAATATTATGTCTGGACAACTAGCTGTTAAGTAAAGTATAATTCCTATCATAACTCTAAAATATTTTTTATATAATGGTTTCCCAGCTTTATCCAGATCAAGTGAATTTGAGGTACCAATGGGAGTACTCATACTATTAGTGCTGTCATATCCAATTTTTTAAATTATATTTAATATAATTATGTCGGGATATATAGATTATTCTGGGTTTATGAGAAATTTGAAAACAAATAAAAAATTATAACTCACCCATCATACACATTTGACCCTTAGATTTCATTAGATCTGCAAAAGAGTCAATTAAGAATTTCTGAGTTGAACCAAATATATTGTCATCAACATAAATTTGAACAATCAAAACATTTTCCCTGTATTTGTTTATAAAGATTGCTCGATAATCATTTCCCTTAACATAATTATTTCGAAACAAAAATCTTTTTAGTCTTTCTTACCAAGATCGAGGGGCTTGGTTAAGTCCATACAAAGCTTTGCTAGGTTTATAAACATGTTTTGGATGTTTTGTCTCATCAAAACCAAGAGGTTGTTCAACAAAAACTTCCTCTTGAACATATCCATTAAGGAAATCTAATTTAACATCTATTTGAAAATGATTTAAATTTAATAATGTTGCAAAGGCATGTAGAGTGAGAATAGATTCATTTCTAGCTATTGGATCCTGGGTTTATTCATAGTATATTCCTTCTTGTTAATTATATAAATTAGCCAATAATCTAGATTTATTTCATTCAATGATTCCATTTTCATCACATTTAATTTTAAAGACCAATTTTACTCCAATAACAGAAGTTTCCTTAGGTCTCTCAACCAAGTTCCAGACTTTATTCCTTTCGAATTCATTTAGCTCATCTTGCGTATCTTTTTTTCCAATCGTCATCACCTAATGACTCATCCGTGTATTTTGGCTAGAATTGGGAATGGAATGCTAGATGTTCAACTTCATTTCTTATAGATATTCTAGTCCTTACAGGTTGATTTACATCACCAATAAAACTATCACTGGGATGATCTTTTAGAAACAACTGATTTGGGTTTTGTAAAACCTGTTCATCAACATAGTGTAGGAAGTATTATGGGGTAAATTATTCTGAAATATTTTCATGAACAATTTTCTTTTTAAGAATCATCTTCTAAAAATGGTTGAAAATCTATTTTTGGAAAGACATATGATGATGTAGGTTGAGGATCTTTAAAAACAAATGGATTAGTTTCATCAAATTTGACATGCACTACTTCTTCAATATTACAAGTATTATTATTGAAAACACTATATGACGTAGAAGTTGTGGAGTAGCCTAATAAAATTCCATCATCTTATTTTTGTGTGAATTTTTATAGATTATCATTAGTATTCAGAATGAATACCTTGCAACCAAAAATGATGATGTAGGAAAGTCTAGTTTTTCAATAATTCTATAACTCATATGGAGTTTTGTTATGAAATGTTCTTACAAAAACAAGATTTATTGTTTAAAAATAAGTAATTACTGCTTCAGCCCAAAAATTATTGGCTACCGAATACTCACACATCATGGTTCTTAGTATATCTTGTAGAATTCTGTTTCTTATTTCAGCAACACCATTATGTTGAGTTTTTCGGGGTGCTGAGAAGTTATGATTAATTCTTTTCCTATTACCAAGAGTTTCAAAATAAAAATATTGAAATTCTCTTCCATGATCACTATGAATAGTTATCAAAGGTTGTTTTTCCCATTTTTAACTTGTGCTCTAAAATATTTGAAATAAGAAAGAGATTCAGATTTCTTTGCTAGAAATTTGACCCACATAAATCTAGTGTAATCATCAACTAAGGCAAATATCTAATATTTTCCTCCAATGCTTCCAGTTTTTGTTGGACCAAAAAAGATCCATATGCACTAACATTAAGACAACCGTGGTTGAAACTTGGCCATCAGATTTAAAAGTTGATATATGTTGAATTAAATATTGACAAAGATCACATATTTTTGATGAATCAAATCAAAGCACTGGTGGATCCTTAACTAGTCTATTATTATAGAGTTTTCATAGATTACAAAAATTACAGTTCCCAAACCTACTATGTTATAACCAATAAGGATCGTCCATTGCACTACGGAAATGTTGTTCTGGGCTCCTAAGGACTTCTAATATTGGTGTGTAAACATTCTCTTGCCTATTGTCAGAAAAAATATACTCTTCCATGGAATTGTGTACTAAGCACTTGTCATTCCAAAAATTCACATGGTAACCTTCATCACACAATTGAATTATTATATTGAGGTTGTTCTTACTACCTTTATCAAATAAAACATTTGAAATCAATGTTTTTTCAAGAATAATGATGTTACGTAAATAAATAATTTATCCTTTAACATTATATCAGAAAGATAATTTTCCTCATTTCATCAGGATAGTCTTTTCAAAGTAGTTTATGATTCCAGTCATATGATGGGAATAACCACTATCCATGTACCTTGTATTGTTGTTGGTAATTTCATTACATTTTTGAAAAAAATAATGTTAGACTTTTGGAATACAAAAATTCTTCGATCCTGAAACTTCAGAAATCAAAATCTTAGGAATCATTATATTCATTGAAAAATAAGCTTTATGAAAACCATAATATTGGGTTTTGTTTAAAGAACAACATTTTGTCTAGTGTATACCACACTAACATTTAATGTAGAAAAGAGCACTTTGTGGAACTAAATTGTTGTTACTAAAAATCGGGTTTGAACTTGTGTATCCAAATCATGAATTATTCTTTAAAGGTCTAATTTGGGAGTACATCCTATCAAAATTTTCCTTACCTAAGGTAAAGTTAGAAAAACACATCCTCAAGGAAAATATTTCTTACTTCCGTCTATTAACTATGTTCTTATCCCCAAAACATCATTTTAGCACTGGAGATAGGCTCAAAAACATTTTTCTTATAAATTACTTTTATAGAACCATTGAATTTTTATCCTTCTTAGAATTAACTTCCTAAAGGTTATATGAAATAATTTAAAAATAAAAAATATTCTTATAAAGATATTTTGAAAGATCTGTTATTTCCTTTACATGAATAGTATTTCTAGAATTTTCTATATAAAGATTTTTCTTGAGTTTTAAATTATCATTCTCAGGATGTTTAGAAAACCTAGAAACTTCTTCATAGGTAGGTAAAGTATAATAATAATCTGAAGAAGATTCTTCATTTGAGGATTCATAGTATTTACTACTACTATTTAAACATACATTGGTGATGGACTTAGCATTGTGTACCTTTTCTATTAAGCAACGATTTTTAATTGGTTTTCTACCTAGTAAACAAAGATTCTTCTATAAAGAAGATTCATAATCTGATGATTCATCTCAAGAGTCAACACCACTGTTACTCCAGGTGTCATTATCATTCAAAAAATTCTTAGAATTAGCATTGTAGTACTTATTTCTTTTCCTTTCATTATGATTTTCCTTTCGTTCCTTCCCTTTATGAATAGGACAATCTCGCCATATATGTCCAGCTCTTTTGCATTCATAATGGGAGACTTCTATGTCTTTATTATCTTTATTTATTTCTTCTTGTATCTGGATTGAACGTTATTATATCCAAAAATACTATTCATCCTTCGAGCATGATTGGAAAAATCATTTTCTAAAGACTGACTTCCACTAGATTCGGATTGAATAACAATTTTCATAGATTCAGATATAGTAACTTTCCTAGGAGTCTTGCCTTTTATATGATTTGATGATTTTGTAAAAGCAACACTTCCATACCCATTCTTCTTCTTAAAATTGTCATCATATCTCTTAATTATAGTCTCATGTTTAATAATAGTTCCAAAAAGTTCATCAATAGTGATTTGTGTAACTTTTTTATTCTCATATATAGATGCCCTCTTAGATTCCCTCTCATTAGGCATGTTGTCTATGATTTTTTCAACAAGTGTTTCATCAACTAATCCTTTATCACCCATTAATTATAAACTATTATCAATAGTCATAAATATATGTAGTACCTTATATAAAAGATAACCATAAGGATAAAAAACCATGATATTCATCTCTAATCATGGCTCTTCTAGTTACAATAACATTGAATGTACCGAAATGTGTAACATTAAGCTTCATCCAAATACAATTTAATTTTTCACAAGATGAAATCTAGCTATATATATTTTTGGTAACTGAACAAAGGAAAGTATTCTGTACATTACAATTCATTTGATATTCACGCTTTTGATGGTAAGCGAATGTACTGACTTCCTTGTCAGGGATTTTATAACCTCTCATAAGCATGAAAAAAAATTCTACTCCAGTATTGATAAAAAATGATTTCATACGATCTATCCAATATTCATAATCATTACCATAAAAAATAAGTGTCCTAGTCGGATTTATGTTGTCTATGGATCCAATAATGATTCCTATCCTCTAAAAGAAAATATTTCCTTAAAAAAATATCAGTAATAAATTTTTTTTAAGAAGGATAAAAATATCCTAATTATCTAAAATATAGAACAATAAAAACCTTGTGAAAAAAAACATATATGTTAATATAAGTATTTTAGAGACCTTCTCTGATACCAATTTTTAGTTTGGTATGGATTATGATATTCTCCTATGATACCAACTTTAGTATTGAAATGATACTGATGGTAGTATTTAATTACATAGATTCTCAATATACAAGATATGGTGGGGTGAATTTTATACATTAAAAAATTCTATTCTAACTTTTAATGATGGAAATGTTTAACAAAGATAAACAAGATAAATTCACAAAACATCCATGTTCTACAAATATTGTTGAATCTGGAATTGCCATTCCGTGTTTGTAATTCTGAAAAATGGATTTTGAAAATAAAACATAATAAGAGATTAAAAAAATATTCTACCTTAAAGAGTTTCGAATCTTAAAAATTAGAGTATACAAGTATAAGAATGTATAATATAGTTATACTTTACTCAACAACCAAAATGTAGTGGAATACATGAAACAATACAAGTCACAAGTAGTAAATATTTTAACCCAAAGACAATGGTATCCAACAACCTGGGATAAAAGTCCCTTGATTTATACTTTCATGAAAGTCTGTATTTACCACACCATGGTAAGCCCTCGAAACAATGATTGGATTTTGTCTTGTTATCCCTGAAATCCCTCGAACGTCAAGGTAATCAGTACCTCTATATTTCTATCCCCAGAAGCCATCTAATGTACTCAACAACATTCAGAGTTGCACGAAGCAATTTTGAACAATTTGTTCAGTATGAAAAAATCATGAAAGTCTCTCCCTAATAATCACTTCTGCAGCATGTAATATCTAGAGTCATATAACTGTGATGATATCATTCAAATGAGATCATATTTATTGGCATATCTTCAACGGTCGGCTCCATCCTCCAATGATCATATTTTTCCTTGAATATTGGAGAGACCTGTACACGTGTCACTCAAATAGTGGCTATTTAGTAACTAAATGCGTGAGTATGAAAAAATAATGTTGTTAAAAGAAATTAATTTTTTGGAATGTATGGAAAATAAAAGATTGGAGTCTAACCAAAAACCATTGGGTGTATATAATACATTGGTATTCAAATTCTATCTTCAATAGAATATAGAACCTGAATTTTATAGAATTCCGAAGTTTAAATTTCATTGAAATTCAGAATCTGAATTCATAAGAATTCATAGACTGAATTCAGAATGTTCAATGTCTGAATTCATTAGAATTATGAGTCCAAAATTAAAATGTTCAGAGTCTGAATTCATTAGAATTATGAGTATAAAATTACAATGTTCAGAGTCTGAATTCATTTGAATTCGGAGTCTGAACTTATAATGTTTGGTGACAGAATTCATTAGAATTCGGAGTCGGAACATAGAAAGTTCTGAACCAAAATTCAGAGAATTCAGAGTCTGAAATCATATTCTGAAAGCAAAATGCTCTATATCTAGGTATTTATAGGATTCAATGGTTTTGGATACAAAACCAAACATTATTCTTAGTTATAAAATTAACTATATTTAGATATGAACAATGAATAACATGGTATGGATAAATTTTCCTAGGGGAATGAAAATTTTCCATATCATGTAAAACATAGGGTTAATGAAATTTGTCATAGGATAAGGTGTTTTTCATTTACAGAACATGAAGGAATGGAATAGTTATAAGGAAACATTATTTACTAAACATTAATATCTAATCCATTAATTATGTCTATATGATTTTGTGTGAAATGACATTTTATTATCTTAAGTTTTATTTCCACATATTTTATGTTCAATTAAAATTGATACACAATATCAAATAATTTGGTTTACTCTTAGAGTTTATGTTAATAATATTATCTTAAAAGTTTAATTATAAATATTTAAACGGAATGTTTTGTTTAATTATATGGCCTGAGAGTTTTTTCTTACATTCATGATTCATTGATGTATAGTGCAATCCATTACAAGTATATTAGGTTATATTCAAATGAAAAATTTTATTTTATAATTTTAAATATTTTTAAATAAATTGATTTAATGTTAAAGTTGTATTTATCTCTTTAATTTTTCAATGATTTTATGATAGTATTTTCGTCAATATAAATTATCATTACTAAATCTTTTGTTTCTTTGATACTGAAATATTATGATACTCTATAACATATTTTATTATATATTATGATTAGTTTTACAATGGATGTGATAATTTGATACCATTCATCATATTACTGTGGATGATTTATGATTATATTTATTTCTTGGACAATGTTAATTTGTATGAAATTTTCAATATGACTTTATATATTGACTATGTTTCAAACCATTCATATGAAGAATGAAATTGACATTTTATGTGACATACATGGACTGATATAGCCCCTTGATGCCTTAGTATGTCTCGAGAGACAAACTAGTGTTGGTATTGGATGATATCTTACCTGACAATGTATGGTGTAATGAAAGAAGCTTTTATGGTATACTTATGATTTACCATAAAAAGAATTTACTTGTTATGATATTAAATATTAATAATAAATGTGATTTATCAAAGAGTAGAATATTCAGGGTTATGTTTAACTATCATGCAATTTTTTATACAGAATTATTTGATCATCATTTATTTCATCCATATTAGTATCACGATTATGATTTAAGGGAATTATTTTTTAGTTATTCACCATAACATATCATTTTTTATGATATTTTTTGTGTTATTCTTACACTTACTAAGTATCGAATCTCACACAGTTCACATGGTCTATTTTCCACCAAGATTCCATGATGTATATTATGGTTAACATGTAGGGACAATCTAGTATAATAGTGGTGTTTCCTATTGAATTACTATCTGATATTACATTTCAAGATGTCATATATGTTTTTTGAATCTAGTTATCTAGATGTACTAAAATATATGGTCCTCTAGGATGTGAATTCTTGAATATAGTACCAATGAAATAAAATGAGTCATCGTCCTCAGGATAATGGAGTATCAGTATTTAAAATTAAATTTATTAAACATGGACCAAATTGTATATAGATTAATCTCATGATTCATGGACTAGGTATGAGGGAGATTTGTGAGGGAAAAAACTAATTTGGATTCCTTAGTTTGATATTACTCTATTAGTCATTAGATTAGAGGATAAGGATACTATAATTCATGGCTCGAGGTTCTCAAATCATGAGTAACAGTATAGGATATTCATGCAAGGGATGATAATAGAAAATCACAATAGTGTGGTAACCTCAATTTTCATTTTTTAAAGAAAAATGGGATCTGATGACAATTATTTAAAGGCATACATAACTTTATTTTTCATGATAAAGGCTTCATGTGTATGGTAAAATGTAGGAATTACATACATCACCAATTATAAGTCCTGATGAAGTAAGATAACATAATATTTGATATTTATGTATATCTAAATATGACTCACATCAAAGAATACATGATATGTGATTTGTAAACTGATATATGCCAAAAAAAAGGTGTTGGAAGTACCCCAAGCTATAGTTTACCATGTTTAGGGTATTTTATTCATATTATAATTGGTAGTAATGGGTGATTATCTTTGAATTTTATCACCATGTAGAAAGGATTCAGCTATCAAGTAGTAATATTTCTTTTCATAAGGACATATACTTTCTGTAGTCGAGGTTCATGAAACATTGGATTATAATGCATATTTTAGGATCATAGATCTTGGATGAGGGAGAAACATCCATATTTATAGAAACATATGGCTAAATTTCTATAAAATAGGATCCCATAGATAGATCTAGCCTATGCATAACTAAAATGGGAATATAGGAATAGACCATCTTATGTAGTTTAATGGATTTACTAATGGTATATTTCATACATCCCATATTTATTTATGATTCTTGGATAATTTCAAAATTACATCACTCGAACAACTATTCTCATGTTAATCATTCTATATCTACGAGACGAGTGGTTTTTTTAAAAGAACCAATACTGTTCTGGCATGAAGAACATGAAAAATGATTCATAGGAAAAATCTTCTTATGAAAATATTTCTCCTACACATTATAAATCATTTTTAATTTAATGTTTTTATATATTTTCTTCACACCTGAGGGAAAATCAACTTTTCTTAACAGAGAGGTTAGATGTGACCCATTGCGAGTTGCATGTGATTTGATTAGGAAATAAGATAAGTTGTGTTGAAATATTATCTCTCTAGATATACCAATCTCTTTGTGCTTATATATGATTTAATGAATTATATAAAGCCACAATGTAACACCTTATTATTTTAGGAACATAAAATTCTTCAAATATTTTATTTCAATAGCATGTGATATAAGAAACCCATAGTAAAATAAACTGTAATATATTTTTCTACTAATACCTACTTATAATATTAATCGGTATTAATTGGATATTTAAATTTATGAAATATGATTTACAATTGTGTAAAATAAATTTTTTGGACATCCATTGATTAAAACAAATTAATTATTTTATTATAAATGTGATGTTATTTAAAAAAAATATGATGCACATAATTTATAATTACTATAAAATATTAAATGAAAAAGAATTTTTGAATATTTTTAATGAAATATTTATATTATATAATTAATAAAATGTTTTTTCATTCCTCTAATTTTTCTTTTTGGCATGATATAGGTACAAATCTATTTTATACCTACAAATTTATTTTTCAAGAATGTAATTTTCCTAAAATTTTATGAACGTATTTTAATGTTAATTCATTCCACTTATAGGTATTGAATTTTATTAAATGTAATCCATATTTTTAATTAATTAGTTCAAATTTGGTTAAAAGAATGCTTTTATTTTAATTAATTATAAATAGTAACCATTGTAAAATTCATAAACTCGGTAAAGGTTTAATAATGTTAATATCAGTTAAAAATAAGTGTTATGGTTTCTAATTCTCATTCAAATTTCAATTGGATTGAAGTAATTATACCCTTATCATCATTGTATCGAATTTTAATCATTTAAAGGATAAATTTCCATGAAAATTACCGAAATAGTATTTAAAGAGTAGAAAAAATCAAAATGTTACTCTCTTAATTTTAAAATCACTTATGTGTTCACATAAAGAAAATTTAATTTGTGATTTCATAAAGAATTTTTTTTATAATATTTAAATTGCCTTTATGATGTAAATTTATTTCTATTTTTTAATATATAATTACATTAAAATATTATAAAATTCTGCCATGATATTTAATAAATTAATAGATAAATAAAATAAATAATTTTAAAAATAATAATGTAATAAATTTTAGGTGAGTAACTATTATCCATTATTTTATTAGATAAAAAATATTTATGATATTTCATGGATTTATATTCTAATTAAAAAATTATCATGATGTATTTGAAGCCATATTAAATGAACAGTGTAATAAATGACAATAATGATATTTTGTGGAAATAATATTGTATTATATAATTTTTAACTAATTAAAATGATGAAAAATGACAAAGGGGATAATATATGTTCTATAATATCATTAATTTTCTATTTATGAACCAATATTCCACCTATAAGAAAAATTATATCTATAAGTGGGAAAAATATATTACAACGGAAAAAATTAAATTATGTTATATGAAGGTGTACACCTTTAGATAAGTTTTTAAATAAAATAAAAACCTATCAATATTTAATCATATGATGATACATCAACCGTTTCTGACCATATCATACAACATATAGCCATTTGGAAGCGTATTTATTGATAATGAATCAAAAATATTTTATTCATTTTAATAATTCTTATTGTGTCATTTCAGTGACGTATAATTGAAAACCCATTATTTCTATTATATACACAACAAAAAAGATCCTAGATTGTCCATTCCCTTATATTTTCTCCTTTGAAAATCCTTATACACATACTTTAGATTTTTCCACCTAATATATAAACTGTAGTTCCCAAATGAATGGATCTAAAGGAATTCACTTGAAGAAGGGGTAATAATCATACCCAACCTATTACAATTTATTCATTATTTTAAATCTTAAAAATATATTTTATTTAACTTAAAAATAATAATTTAGTTTCAAATATCAATAATTGATAGTATCAATATAAAACTACAATTATCCACTTTATTTTCAATCACATGGAAAATGAATGTATCGACTGAGCGTCCGCATGAAAAAACATCTCCATGTAATGATACAATTCAGTTTTATACTCTATATATGATGTATTTTTATTATGGTGGATTTAATGTTTATATATAAAATTTTGGACGAATTATTAATCTAAATTATAGTATCACAACTTCCTTCATACCTTCCAAACATTTGGAAAACAACAACGATGCTCATTTCTACATGTGGACTACCAACTCCACAAAAAGATGTGATATTTTTTTGATTTACATTTTTATAAATGGTAAAAATTATATATTTAATAAATATATATGATCTATATTTTATAATATTAATTTCTTATATATTAATTATTATTTACTTTTATTTTGTTCTTTCCTTTGAAAAGTGAAAATAGTGTTCATGTGTTTATATGACCGACCATCTCCATGAATGATGTTATTCATATTTATACCTCTATAATTTATAGATTACTATATATACATTTATAATAAAAATATATGATATTTATTTCATGAATAAAATTCGACATATTATAGAACCATGAAGAATATAAAAGGGCCAAAACTACAAAACCATAACATAAATGAAAAAAGAAATTATTACTCGAAACAGTGATTTTGACATATAACTATTAATAAAATTATGGTAAAAGATTATAAATAAATAATATATGGTATTAAATATATTAATATTATTCAATGAATATTTTTTTAAATATATACTTATTATATAATATTTTTATAAAAAATTGATGGAATTGGAATAGGGGTAATGTTAGGTATTAAAATATCATCATTTTGGTGGATTGATCCTGTTAAAATATCTATGAGGGGATTATTTAATATTTCTATCAAAATAGAAAAATAATTTATTTTTCTTTAGTTATTTATTGAAAATACATGATTAAAATTCATTTTACTACCTTCATAGACTCAGGATACAAAAATAATTTATTTAAGGAATACAACAATTTTTCCACATGATCAGGAATCATTATCTTCCATTTCTATATTTTTTATAAAATAATTATAATAATGGTTTTAGTATTATAAAATGAATTTATCTATTCATTTTTTCAAGTTTTTTTTATTTTTCATAAAATGGAATCTACTTATAATTATCAAAACATGGTACTATTTTGTAGTTTTAAAAGTCTTAAATGAATTTTTTTCAACTTAAATGACCTGAATGGAATTTAAAACCCTCATTAATAGTTAGTGCATTGATACGTACATCAAAATTTTATAGTGTTATAATAAAATTAAAATTTGTCCATAATATTTTAAAAAAATATATATTTTATATACATTTTTGATAGTGAAAATTGTATTTTCATCAAGAAAATTTCCATCAAGATTTTGACTGTATAATAATCTATGTAAAAACAATTATTTAATATTATTATTTATTTAGGTTATATTAGTATGATTCCATCCACCATATTTCATAAGATTTATTATTATCAACAGGACTGGGTAAAGTATTCTTATTTCATATTCCAGTTAATCCAATATAGAAAATTAATGATTTTAAGTGATTTTGATTATGTTTTAATTATTTCTTCATATGTAATATAACTATTACATATTATGTTTTGAGATGGGATCATAATTACATAGACCCTCTATGCATCACTTGGATTCCTAAAAAAACATGATTGTGTGTTTTACTGATGCATTACCAATTTATACAGATGTCTTTAGATGAAACATTGAAAATAGTTTTCGATTTCATTGCACAGGGCATCGATTGTATGTTTCTTCTATCTTAAAATATGAATTTCAACTATATAAAATTAATTATTGATTCCCATGAGATTATATTACATGATTTATAACAATGAATAAGTTTCCAACTAATGTAAATATTTATGTGATGTTATTGGAAAATTAATTATTTCTTCAATTTTATTAATTAATTATTTATAATCTGTTCTATGTATTACCTTATAGAGTTCATGAGTACCAAAATTTCATTTATTATCATTCCCCCATTATTTTTTGAATGATTTTTATTAAAATTTACGGATATTTTATATGGAAAGAATGTTATTTCACTTAAAATACTACTTTTTATTATATGTTTTCAATTGTAATGGGGGATCTACGTATGTACCTTATCTATGAATACTTCAAAACTATATTATCCTATGGTATGAAATTTAATTTATTTTTTAACAATTTAATAAATTAACAACCCACAATTAGCTAATTTTTTTGGTTCTTTATAGTTAATATCATAGAAACTATTATAGACTTGGGAACTAGATTAAAGAAATCATAGATTATAGAGAATACCCCTATGATGGAATGTAGGGAATATACAAAATAGACCAATATTATTATTTTGATATTATTTAAAAATTAAATTAAATTTAATTGTTTTAATTGATTTAAAATTTACATTATGACTCATAATTATATATAATGGGTTTCTTTTTTAGAAATGATCCCTAGATGAAGGAATGGAAACTATATCAATTTATGTATTCCCGGTAGATATTTCCCTCATGAGAAATATAATGAAGAAATAGAATGAGTTGAAACTAGAGCTAAGAAATTTTTAACGATATTGGAGAAACAATCTCAGGTTATGACTTATAACATTTTTTATCTAGAGTATTCAATTGATCCACAATTCAGTGTAATAATGTAAGATCAATTCATGCATCAATATCCTATACCATTAAATGGGACTAAAATTCCTATTTTATCTAATAAATTGATAAGATCAATATATAATATGTTTCTATCATTGGGATGTAATAAAATAGATATTTTTTTTCATTACAGTTTATCATCTCTCAGGGGATGTAGATCAATGGTGGTTATTTAATCAAAAAACTAAGTATAGTGATGAAATTAAAATCATGGAAAGAATTTATTTTAAGGAATATTTGTTGGAAAAAAATTTCCCTATGAGGATTGAGTGGGAATGTGGAGAAAATTATTAATTTTCAGACCAAAGTAAGTGGAAAATGTTTCTAAAAATGAATCTAACACTTCATATAGATAATGGAATATGATATACTATATAAGTAGTCGAGAAAGAATGATTTATCATTTCTTTTATGTATTTAAACAAATCATTGAATAGAACTAGTATCCTATGAATTCTCATCATATGTGGATATAATAACTTGTCCTATCATGAAAGAGAATAATTTCTATATGTTTTATTGATTCGAAGGAATGGTTTAGAAGAAAGGACGTTAGAGAAACCAATCTTACAGGAAAAATAAAATGAACAATTTTCCAACATGTGATACATGTGGGTGGAGACACCATGGTACCTAACTTCATGGATAATTTATTTTCTTCAATTGTGGAGAAGAAAGTATCATGATCAAGAATTAAAGGGTAAGGCTTAATACATCAAATTATTATGAGATAACTTTAAATATAATTATTAGTACTCCAACCAATACCCCCAATATCATGGGAACATTAAAAAAGGAATCCAAGGGGAGAAGTTTATGGCTATGAAATTATTACAGCATAAGTGGATGTTTCTAGAGACATGATGAATGGTACAATTATCATACACTCTGAAATTGAACATATTTTATTCGATTCTTTTTCTAATTACTTTTTATAGTTGAATAGTTTTCTAAGGGTATTGGGTGACCAACTCAATGATTTGACATTTTGTTGGTAGTGATAACTCATAATGGTTGGATGATCAAATATCATGTCTATCACTCCTCTCAAATAAATGATTTTGGGCTCACTATTCTAATGAATCATGTCATTCTTCATGTTGTTACAATTTAAAGAATTCAAGATATATATTTAATCTCCTAGTGTTATGCTCATATCATTTATTGGGAAAAAAATGTTATATGTCATAGCCAGAATCAGCCGTAAAAAAATTATAAGTGGGAGGATGAACCTGAACACCTTATTAAATTACACATATAATATGGGTTTTTTACCCATTCATGATGGATATATATCTGAAATGTTTGAGGAGAAACTGAAAACTGAAAATGTTCAAATTATTCCAGAATATGCAAATGTGTTTCCTACGAAGTAGCCTTTTCCACTACCAAATCATGGTAACGAGTTACCAATAGAATTCCGACCTAGTAATAAAATTACATCAAAGTATCCATTCAAAATATTAGTTATTATGTTTGATGATCAGAATAATAATCTTTAAGAGAATATATATAGTGTATTATTTTTTCCTTTTTGATTTTATGTTACATCCATAACCCAAAAACCATTTAATTGGTTCCTGATGTGGTGTGGGGAACATGGGATCAAGCCTATCTACCCATCACCAGAGGCTAATGACTAGAAGTAAGGGACATGGGTGTTCTCGTTGGGATACTATGACCTCATTAACAGAGTTTAGCGGAACAAATAAAAATAGAAATATATAAATAAAATTAAAATTATATGAAAAAATGCCACAATAAAAAATATATAAAATTGTCATAATAACTGAAATAACAATAATAATTGATGATGATATGTCACGTCACTAATAGAATATAAAACATGGAAAATAGAAAATTGGCATTACATTTCCTAAAAAAAGTTTAAAGGAAATTAAATACTATCATAATTATCCCGATATCTGAATAATACCACTCTTATCAAGCTCTATCAATAAAATAAAACAATGAACTATTCAAAGGTGTATCCTTCCCTTTATCAACACATGCATTCAAGTCATCTACCAAGGGTACCAAATAGTTCTCCTAGAGGGTGTGTGATAAATATTAGTTGGGAACCAGTAAAGTTTTCTATAACATATGACATGTGTAATAGAAATTTAATAGTTTGGAAGCATACACATATAAAATAATTTTGTCTATTCTACCTAAATACCCAATTACCTACTTCATCCCTCATCTAGTATCTAAACATGTAACCAGTTCCGCATATGATTGTTACGAGTTTAAAATAATTCACATGATTTCCATTGTAATAGTCCTGATATGTAACAGGGAAACCTGCAATGATATTTAATAATGATGTTACAATGTAATACAAAAGGAAACATAGACCTCGAGGGTCCCCTTCATAGTAATGTATGTAGCCAATATATGAGGAATGAGTGTAATCCAGGGATAATAGACCAATATATTCCAAAATTAGACACATTCTGAGTCCACGGAGTACATCTATGGTAAAATGGGGAAAAGAAGTGATTGGGCCTGATGGGATTTTACAATGGAACCTAATTATCATATAATAATCTATGGAATGTTTCAAAGGAATCAAGTAGTACTACATGAGTTATCCTACTATGTCATACTTTGCATCCAATGTATTACAAGGTTCATATTCTTGGTTGGTCTCAACTTATGAAACATGTATCATTGAATTTAAAATGGGTTCTTCATTGCTAAAGGCTTTCCCTAAGGAATCTAATGGGATAATGAGTTAGTCCACTCTTATTTGGATATTGGAGTCATATATATTTCATAGGGATCGTGAAATTACATATCATTAATGTAAAATATTTAATTATCCTAAAAACATTTAGGTAACCCATATAAATATTTTACAATAATCAAGGTTCACTCTACTACATTCTATTAACATGATAAGGGCTGCTACGAACATGCAACCTTAATATTAATTCAATATAATAATCAAAAGTTATATATTTATTATACATTTTAATATCCATTTCACATGTAATTATCAATTGAGGAACTCACCTAATGTGGGTCAATGGGTTATAATACATGTATTAACCATTTAGAAATTCACAATTAAATTAAATCCCTTCTATATAGAAAATATCACCCTTATAAAGGTCATGCCATGTCACACCCAAATGGATGCTCAAATATGTCAAATAAATTATATGAAAATTATCGATTGCATCAGACATGGGATGGATTGTTTAATAGGTGTAACAACTATAAACTAATCATATATATGGAAGCAACATAACAATATGGTTCTAATGATTAAAGGAGTGGAATCAAAATTCAATAAATAACATCTGATGAAATCAGTGGGTCCCAAACGATAAATCCATAATCAAATAATATGAGGGAAGAATTTTTTAATAAACACATTTGGCTAGTAATACTATCCTTCTCTATTATTAGCCATTAATTTATCATGGATTATATAAGATCTGATAAAGTGAATAAAGATGCTCATTCCCTGATAACTATGTCGAGAGAAAGATGGAATATGAACCGACCAAATGGACATGAGTACTTACCATTGTGCATCCAATGTTAGAAACAAAGATAAACTGATTATTTTATGAAGGAGATATATTGATTCATAGATTAGGGCTTCATTGCCTTTATAATGGGTGAAAAATGGAGGTTTTGTCCACTAGAATTCAGTTCGGGGAATATGGAATGAATAAATCGATCATTTAGGGTAAAATGGTAAATTTTTCCAAAATTTAACCTCTGCAGGATTTTTCCACGTGTTTTAAAAAACCATATAGGATCCATGCACATGAACATATTGAAATGAGAATACTACACAGTTAGGCTTCACGGTTAGGTAAATCATGCACCAACCATGCAAGATCGCTCTGGTTTAAAATTACCCCATCTCTCTGGTTTGATCTAACCATGTGGCCTACAAGAATGGTTTACTCTAACCATGATACATTACCAATATTACCTAAAACATGGGTTCCAAGATCTCAAAAATCCATAAACTCCCTTGGTACCTTCGCTGAATCACTAGGCATTCATGTTTTGTCTAAAATAAGAATTAGAACAAAATTAAAGGATCCATACCTAAGTGAAAACTGGGTTCTTACAATATTCACCAACATAAATGAACTAATACTTGAGTTCTCCTTCCATGTGTAGTAAAACAATACATGAGAAAAAGATTGTCCACTGGGAATGTATATTAGTTTCCCGTTCTGATGTCTCATCGAGCACAGAGTTGTGCTATATTATCACTCATAATAGGGGAAATACAAGCCATAGAGAGCCTTCTTCCTCCTATCAACAATGTGTATTAGATACTCCCCTAGGGTATCATTGAACTATAACTCAACATTTTTGGTTTCAATGGTATAATACAATTCAACATGATATTAGAAAATCATTGAATCATGGAAGATGTTGTTCATGTCATGTAACCTCTGATGTAATAGAAACTGATAGGCTATCACCCCTACTCAATCCAAAATCTAAAATGGTACTACATAATGTGGGGACAAATTCCTTTGATTTTTAAACATCTATTCCCTATCCATGTATATTTCTTATGGAAAACCCATCCCTAACTATGAAATCTAGAGGTTGTCGACATAGAGAGGTGGAAGATTTTTTCTCTACAATGAGATGTTGTAATACGTATTCTGATCAGCTGCACTGACTCCGAATTATCATGAACGATATTAATACATAGTATGGATACAATACATTCCATTATCCTGAAATGTTTTGATCGGAATTACCTACCATATAAGGCCCCAAAGTGATATACTATGTCTAATATGTCCAATAGATGGGGGGTGAATCTAGGTATGAATGATTAAAACAACTAACACTTCAGATCATTTTTCTTTATTAAAAAAAACAAATATCTCCAATAATTTAAATGTTATATATAAAGATAAATGAAATCATTCAAAGGATACATTAATTTTATTGGTTCACCCTCATTGGTATACATCGAAGGACCGTACAATGATGATGTGATGATGTACCAAATACACTAATGCTAAATCTCAATTATAAGGTTTGGGATTGAGATTCAATACGCAGGCTCACAACCATTACAATGTATAGGGTCTTTTTAATGAATTCACAAGGGTGACTCATTGTGTCTCTTCCTCAGTATCAATATCAGTGAGAAAGATCATCATCATCCTTTTCCTTAACTCTCTTCTGTTAGAAGGGATCCACTCACAATTTATGGAATTATTGGTACATTCATTTTCAAGAATTAATGCATCTTAAAATGTAGGTTGAAGCAATGTTGAAGTTCATTTTTCACTCGTAGATGAAATCCACATTCACTTGTACTGTTACATAGTTAAAATTACATTCATGACCTATTTTATTATTTTTTCATTCTTCCTTCAGTCCTCCATCTACCTCATTCCCTACATTGTGTACTATATGTTAGGTATGCTTCATGGTTCACCTCTCTTTAGAATACCCCCATTTCAATTTACCACCATCCTTCGCTAAACACATATCAACTTTTTTCATGTACAATCCCTGCATTAGTGTATCTTATATGATTCCATGTACCTCTTGCAGAGTTCATTCATCCACAAACCACTTCATCCATGGTGGGATGTGGTTCCCCACAAAATCATTTCAAGTAATTTCTTCCATGAACTGCTTCAACCGTTGTGGAATTTATTCCCCACGAACAAATTCAATTTGTAGCTTCGACCCTCACGAACTTCTTCAGACGTTGATGAATTTATTCAAAGAGAAACGATGTCCACTAATAAGAAATTTTAAAAATAATAATTGGATTAACGCGACTTATATAGGTAATTATATCCTATAATCATGCTAATCCAATCATCCAGAATCTTCAATGTGGTACCACCTTCATCATGTACCGCTTCTCCTATGAACTGTTCTTCCCTCCACAATCCACATTCTACCTTTCTTTTTTTTGATGGCCCAATTAACTGTCATGTTTTTTCCAACAAAACCCTTCAAAAATTCTTAAATCTTCACCTCATTTCCATGAATGACAAGCCATCTCAGATATTGCGGGTCTTCCGTGTACCACATGCCTTCACCATGAAATGTTATCTCCCAAAAAATTGTTCTCATATGTGTTCTTCATCACACGATTTGATGTTCCCTTTGTCAATTTCTTTTGGTATTCTACATAACAAAACTATAGATTTGTGGAATATCTTTCACAATTTATGTACTATTCAATGATATGTGGAAATAATTCAATTTAAAATATCATAACTCAAAATTTTGAGGGCCAAAAATTTGGAAAACTTTTGGAAAATACACTGCCTTAAAAACATAATTCAGCAAACACATAACATAAACATTCACAGTCATCAGTATTTTTCAACTATCATAATAACACAAAAAGATATAATAGGGGGACACCATGAGGGATTTTTTCCCATCAATTTCTCCATTTGGATTTGTTGATAACACCTTCATAATTTGATATATCATTAATGCTTATTCTGTATTCTACTAGAATTTTCTACTTGTAAATAAGATAGTGGTCATGAAATTACTCAAAACATTATATTATCCCACAAGATCTATGATCAGTGAGATAAACAGTACTATAATACAATTATCATCAATGAATAACTTCATTTCATTAGAAGAACACTCTTCCACATTAATCATGAGCCTCATATATCATAATATATATATACATTTATTGATTGTGTATATAATCATCTTATATAATACTCCCCCTACATCTATTCCCCTCCAAACAACATCAGTTAGTTTTCAACTCCCCCTATCTCATTTACCCCCCTAACTGCTTCTCCCTGTGCCTTGAGTATGAATCATTATCCATTTTTAAAGCCAAAATTTCTCCCCCATTATCAACAAACATAGAGGGAACTTAATGGTTTTTTGCAGTAGGGTAAATAACACAGATTAGTACATTAGGGAAAATCACACCATACCTTGGGGATAGGGGGATCCCACATGCATATTTTTTATTTGAGGGGAGTCTAATGAACTCATAGAGTTAGTCTATTCCATTACAATACTACATTCGTTGAGGCTTCTGTCAGAATGTGTGCAACCTATTTTTCTTTAAAAACATAATCCAAATCCAAAATCCCTTTATCCAACATTTTCTTTGCTAAAATGTGACATGATTTCAATATTCATATTACATGATTAGTGGAATGTATTTTTTCATAGATTTATAGGATATAATTGTCATTATGGATTCTGATTGGAGATTTCACTTCAACACTCATATCCTCAAGATGCTGCTTCATCTACATTAATTATGTCCATGCTTGAGTATCTACAATTTATTCAGCTTTCTAATTTCAAAATGGAATGAAATATTGTTTCTTTCTAGGAAACAAAATAAAAAACCCACCAAGAAAAAATTCCCCACCTAATGTTGGTTTTCTATCAACTACTACGCTGGCCCATTCTGTATCTATATATCTTAATAACTCTTGCTGAAATTTATTATTATACATCAAACTGAAATCCATCATGAACATGATATATAGACATATTTTTTTACTGCAAATATGTGTATTTACTTGGGATTACACTGATACCCTACTAAATGACTTGTATAAAAAACAATATCTAGTCATGTTGCTATAAAATACAATATACTTCTAAATATCTACCATTATTTTGGGGCATTTACAACTTTTAATTCAACACATTGAGACCGTTTCATCTGGGTAGCCACCATATTCATCATGTATTCTGAATAAAACATCCCATACATTCAGAAAACATCCTTGGTGAATTTATATTGATAGATTAATGTGAAATGCATTCCTTGTGTGACTTATTAGAAATTGAGAAATTTTAGTTCACCATTGATGGAAATTTTGAAATCACTTTTTATTTATTCATAAAATTAGATACATTTCACATCATTTGATCCTCCAAAGATAATGTCATCGATATATACCATAACCATAATTATTTTATTATTATCATTATTGACATATATATTGTAATCAAATCCACCATGCTAAAAACCATTCTTTTTTAGAAACATATATTGCCCTGAATAACATGCTCGTGGTGCATTAATCAAAACATATGGTACCATATTCATCCAAAAAAACTCTTTTATCATATTCATGAATGAGATAATCATATGTATTTTAAATAAAAAATTCTTCTTCTAGAACCCCATTCTGAAATGATGACTTAACATCCATTTGGAATGAAAATTTCTTCTTATGCATTGCTTTAGCCACGAATAATTGAAACATCTATAACTTGGAAATGGGATGAAATATTTTGTTAATGTCGATACCTTCTATCTGGGAGTTCCATTTTCACGGAAGTCATTCTTTTTTTAATCACAACACCATAATAATTCATTTTTCTATGAAAGGCCCAATTTCCCAATAAAAATGACAATGTTTTCCTCAAAATAATCTCCCATGTTTGATTCTTCTCAAATCGGTCAAGATCTTCATTCATTTTTTAAACCCATTTTTAATCAACAGTTTCTTGAACACAAAATATAAGCAATACATGTAATAAGTATGATGATTAAAATTGAGTCTTCATACTTCTTATATGTACTAAAAACTTATTATAACCAATTATTTTTCTGTACATCAATTTCATCTCTTTTCATATGTCTTTTTACATATACTGAATTATACTCATCATTTTCATTATCTGAATCATCTTCTAAATCAACCATTGGAATTGGAGCATCACCTGATCTTTATTCCTCTGACAATATCCAACAAATACTAGTCATATATTTGTGTAATAATGTGCTCATTATTTACTATATTTACATAATGACTTTCAAATACCATTCCTATCAACTTGTGAAGAAATTATGTTCTTCGATTATCATTGAATTTCCAAGAAAAATATTTTTGTTCTCCATGGTTTAAAAAATAATATGTTTACCATTTTTAATAGTTAAACACCTAAATTTGAAGAATCATTAGTAATTCAAAAGTGGATTATTACATACTGTAGATCGTTCAAATATTTCTTATATTTTGGACATAGTGATGATCTATTTGAAGTGTATACTGCTATAATAACTTCTTATATCAAAAATTTTTATAGAAGGTCTTTCTAAATGAACATTATTCTGGACTTGTTATTTACAACCCAATTTCAAATCTATACTAATCCATTATTATATAGAATTATTACCATTTAAAATTTATTTCTTATCCCATGTTTCTATATATAATCCTTAACGTGGATGTTTGGGAACTCTGTTTCATTATCTGTTTAGATATTTTTTATTTTCTCAACTAATATCTTTTCAAATCCCCATCGGTATCTTTTAATGGAAATAAACAACTTCAGACTTGTGGGTAATAATTTATATCCATGAAATTGTGTTATAATCGTCAATAAAGATAACATAGTATCCCTTCCCTTCAATTTCTCTTGGATAAATTGGTCCGCACACATCAAAACGAACAAACATAAGATTTTTTTTAACATTTGTATTTTCCTTATATTTTTTTGAATGATCTTCACTTGTTGGTCAAAATTGTATGTATGTGTATGATCAGGTTATAATCTAGGGTTATCTTGAGGAACATCATATTTTAACCGATCTTCCAAACACATTTGAGCCATTTTGCATAATCATTTATGCCAAAACTTATATTATTGATCCTTGGATAGAAAGCTTGTATCTTCTTCTCCACTAATGAGGTAGAGATTCAATTTTATACACATTCCATAAAACATAATAGCACCATATTTATCCTTGGTGACTCACAGTTTATTGAAAAATCATATTTAATGTCTTGTGTCACATAATTTACTTAAACAGAATAATTTGTGACTATGACCATTAACAACTCAGACATATGAATGTCTATTTTATTCTTCCCTAGAAATTTCTTTCACCGGTCCAATAATAATCACCCCTTCAGAACTTCTAGATCTTATGATACCTTCTTTATCGTACTTGATTACAATCACCAAATATTTATTTCTTGTCATATGGGTGGTGCATCCAATATCAATTATCTATATCCTGGGGAAATAAGATTCCTTGAATGGAATCCCTATAACCACGATCTGATAAAATTTTTCTTTTGGATCCTTGTTTGTGACATCATACATTGTATGGATTGATTCACATAAAATTCATCAGAATATGATGCACCAACATCATTTAGAAGAGATGGAAATTGATTTTTCATTTTCATATCAGATGATGACAATTTTTTCTACTTCTTATATCGAAGCTCACTATTCTATGGAACATTCCTCTATATTGTTGATGATAAATACCTTTTGATGTGTACAAGTCCCCCACACATGAAATAGTTACCATTAAATGATGATTTTGAAAATTTCGCCCTCTATGACTACCAAAATTGGTCTTATTTTATTGGGTACTTCTTTTCCACGGAAAAAACATTTTGTGAGTGTCTCATAATTCCAAAAAATATCATCTTATGTGAGGTACATTCTAGTATGCAAATACCACACCACTAGTTATACCATGGGTTATATGAATCATCTGATACTACCTCATGGCCCAAAAAATCATCAATATAGTAGTGGGTGATTTTGGTTTAGCTTTATCGGTTTTTACTATCTATTTTAGATCATTCTCCACACCAGCCTTATCATTTCTAATTGACTATTTATTCTATTCTTCTAGGTAATTATACTCTACTTACAGCTTTTTGGAAGCATGTTTTATCTATTTTCTTTATTATATTCTATGATTTAATAATTTTTCTTTTTTTATTAACACTTATTCATATATATATATATATCTACCTATTCAAATACATCGATATATTTGATTTGATATTCTCCAGTTTTAGTCAAACTATTGATCTCTCTTTTTTTCTATAATTCTGATTTTGTAATCAAACACAATTTTTGAGCATTCTAGCATTGGAGACTCTAGTTATTCAATTTATTCATTCATCTTAGACATATATTCTATCTAATACTATATATAAAGTTTGGTATCAAAAACCAATTTTTTTATTATTTTTCTTTTGGCTCTCCATACATATATCTCTTCATGATAAACTTATAATTCATCTTAGAGGTCAACTAATCCTTCAAATTACACTTCTTTATTGTAACTTCCCTCTATTGGTACATAATTTCTAATAACCACCCCAAAAATAATATACCTCATGATCCTTGTAGTATTCCAACTCCTCTGTCTCAGATTATCCGGCTCATTCATGTTCTTTTGAAATCAGATTCTTCTTTTTAAATAACATTATTTATTCATATGCAATAAGGTTACTACATAAGTTACCCAATTTCGGCTTATTTGGATATTTATCTTACAACACTAAAACATTTTGATTAAATCGAGATGGATTTTTCTTGAATATGCACATAACAACATTTATATCTCCAATGAATTTTCCAAGACCACACATGTCTTCCAATAAATCATTCACTCTATTAAGGAATGCATTAATAGATTAATTTGGGTTCATTCTCAAATCATCATACTTGTTCCAAAAAAACTAAAGGATTGAATCTTTGACATTTGAAGATCCTTCATAGATATTCAATAGATTTTACTACAAAGCATGTGATGTTATATATTACATCATCTTCATATAAATTGAATTTTATATGGATCCGCCTAAGGCATTGATCCCTTTTAAATCCACATACAATTATCTTATTTATGCTTTTGATAATGGATGATATTCCAAGCAAAGATGTTATGAAGTCAACCCTTCCTAAATAAAAAAAGTAGTGTTTCATCTGAATCTTCTATAAATGATAACTGTATCCAAGAATGATCATAATTCAATTGTGATTAAAAACCTATATTTCTTCTACGAGGAGAGAACCACTAACTTTTAAACATTCTCCTGGATACCAATTTTTAGGTCAATAAGGAAAAATACCCTAAGAGGGTTAAGAGTGATTCAGGGTATGGAAAATTAATACTACTTACCCTTATGATCTTGTTTATTCGTTAAACAAAACATACTTATATCATTCTCCTGTAGAAATATATGAACAAAAATGAAATCATCTACTGGACACAATGATTATACATGGTTCACCCTCACTAGGATACATATAAGTATAATGAAAAAACTATGTTATTATGTAAAAAAAAAAACTAAATATCACTACCAACTAAAATGTATAGGCTATATCGTATATTCCCAAGCTCAAAGACTTCATGTTTTAGGGTCTTATTACAGTATTCGCAAATGTTACTCCCTATGTATCTTCCTCATACTCGCTTCCGATTGGAAGGATCATTGTCTTCCTCTTCCTCCACTAACTGATATTTGAAGTGATACACACAGAGGTTATCGACATTTAGTTCCCTCGATTTCAATTAATTCATGCATCTACAAAAATAGGTGGATTTTATATTGAATTCATTTTTTCTCTCACAGATGAAATCCACATTCACAGGTACAAATAGTTTGAGGAATCCACTTTCTATGATTTTTATTGTGTATTAAATAATCCTTGAGTCCTCTATTAAACTCCTTGTTTACTCAATGTAATGTGTAGTGGGTACACTTTTTGGTTCACCTCTCGATAGACTGCTCCACTTCCATGAACCTTCTGTCTTTGCAAACCACTTTTCCTCTACATTTTCCTACTGTCCCAAATTCTATGTATCATCTTTGCCTATGTGTAAAACCTATGGAGTTCCTTCTCACATGAATGAATTCATCATTTTTAGGCATTAGTTCTTCACAAAAACCATTCATAGAATTTCCTCCACAAACTGATTCACCCTTTATGGAATTTATTCCCTACTAACAACATTACTTCATGGAATCCTTACGCAATAAGCTCATTCAACATTAGATAATATATTCCTAAAGGAAGGAAATTCTCTAATGAAAATTGATGTAAGTAAGGATGGTATTAGTGCTCCAAATATTGTAAAATAGATAAAAAAACATACAAAAAAATATTCCAAAATCTTCAATGTGGTACCGCCTTCCCCCTGTGCAATTTTCCCATCATCCATTATTCACTATGTGGTCTTTGTACAGCCTTTATCACATCATGGTGGACCAAATCACAATCATGTTATCTCCTTTGATGCACATTATGGCATCAAAAGTCATCACCTAGTTTTTGTGAATAACAAGCCATCCCACATTCCTAAAGTCTTCTATGAACAGTTAGCCATTATCACATAATGTTTTCCCCACCAAAACTGGTCATGTACACAGTCTTCATCTAGTGTATCATGGTTCCCTTAATTTTATTATTTCCTTCAAAATATCACATAACACCATTATCTTTCCATGAAAATTGCTTTATGTTCGACTTAATATTCACCCAAATAATGAAATACTACCATTTCCAAAATTCAAAATCCTGATTTGAAGGTCCAAAAATTTGGAAAAACTAGGAATTTATACCACCATAAAAAACATATTTATCAAAGCCCATCCATAATAATTATGGTTCCACCTACTTTTTCTGAAAACAAAATCTCATCCAAAAAATACAAAGAGAAATCCATGAGGAATTTTTCCAATTGGATCAATCGAAACTGTCGACTAAAATATTTTATTATATCAAAACTCAATAAGTGGTATATCCTTCTCCAAATAATGTCCAAAATATTTAAAACAATCTCATATAATATCCTATTAAACTTGTATTGTCTTTTCTTATTGCCTATTATTTTGATGGTGAAGATATATTCTTAGAATCACATATGAAGCCACATCCTTCCCTAATCCCGAACAGAACCATGATGTCAAATGAGAATCCCTATCCAAAATGACAGTATGATTGTCCCAATTTAGTTGAATGATTTCATATAAATACATACTTTCAATATCATCAACTGATAAATTATCATGAATTGGTATAAATTGAGCCACTTTCTTCATCCTTTCAATGAAAACCCATACAAAATATCTACCTCTAGAAAACATAGGTAACCCCACTACAAAGTCCTTGGAAACATTATTCCATTTCAATTATGGGACTGGAAGAGGTTGTTACAATCTTTTAGGTCTTTGGTACTCAACCTTCACCAATGGGTAGGTGTAACACCTAATGATAAAGCATGTTATATCACATTTCATCCAAGGCCAGTTATACATACATTTAATACTGAATACATTTTGGATATACCTGGATTGACATCCCACTAAGATTCTTCGGACACATGCATGAACTCCTCTCTCATATATTTAGGATCCCACACACTTCCATGTATGTGAAAGAGGTTTTCATTATCCATAGACCAATTCAGAGGAGGGTTGTCTGATTATATAAACTCACGTAGAACCAATATTTTAAGATCAGATGATTGTATACCATTCAACATCTCCAAGATGGAAGAGGTGATTGATAATGATAAGGGGTAAAACTACATGTGACTATAGTGAATCTCTATATATAGCTATGAAAGTATGGCCATTAAAAACCATTTATCATGGGATTCCCATATATTCTATGACTATGTTTTCCAAATAAAATCATCAGCAACTATATTTCCCTGCCTAGGCATACAAGAAATATCAAAATCAAGGTATAGTAGATATTCATCGCTAATACAGTATTTTAGGTTCATTTCATGTTATCTAAATATATAATTGAGGATCTTCAGGTACATATAAAACACAATTTTCTCACCTAATTGATTTTATCTCCATCAACATAATGAATGGAATACTGTTTATACCTCGTGGTGTACGTTCGATAGTTTCTTTCAAAAAGCCTCAAATACTGAGATCCAAACGAAATGAATATATCTTCTTCCATTATCACTACTCCTAGGTTGATTCTTTCTACATCAATGAATATGATATAACCACTAATAGGCCTTGGATGCATCAGAATAGCTACCCAGAAAATCTTCATTTTCTGCCCCGAAAAGGATTTCTTACATGCTTCTGACCATATGAACCTAATAACCTTCTTTTTTAATTAATAAATAGTTGAGGAAAAATATGATAAGTTGTATATGAAACTCTATTAATATCAATAATTTTCTGTGAATCATCGTATGTAAAACATATTCTTGTGTTTCTCCTAGGAAACTATATCACTAACCATTTTTGATCAATAGATAATCCGGATACCAATATGATGTGAACAATTAAGTTAAATTTGTGAATATAGAGTGGAACATAGAAATCTTACCATAATATCGATTCTCTCTTAGTGTACTCATAATGATCTCAAGATGATTTGAATGGTCTCTACAATTGTGAGAACACACAAAGATGTCATCCACAATGAATATTTAAAAAATTAAAATAGTGGAAAACACCCAATTAATAGGATCCATGAAAATGGAGGTCACATTATCATGAACAAACAACATAAAAAGGAATTCATACAAGCCATATCTACTATTGAAAATTGTAATAGGTATCTTTGGTTGCTTGGCTTGCAATTGATTATAACCTAGTCAGAGGTTGACCTTAGAAATGATCATAGGTCCTTAGATTATATCAAAGAGATCCACTATCTGACGTAGTGGATACTAGTTTTGGATCGTATGTTGGTTCTACTATATGTAATCAACATATGAAAGAAAGGATCAATCATCCTTATTGTAACAATAAAGGGTGAACCCAATGATGATGTATTGTGATTGATGATGGTTTTTTTCAAAATACTATAACATCCACATGGGCTCCTGATGCTCGGTTAGAGCCATCTTATATAGAAAAATCAACACTAGAGTCTCTCCTACAAAACGATCAACCATAAAAATCTACCTCCCATGGAGGAGGTAATATCAAAAAAAATTCAATACAGATAACCCTAAATTGATCTACCAGTGGAGGGAAATCAATTTGATGTAAACCCTGATCCTCAATGATGAGATTTTCAATTTGGATGGTTGCTCCACCTTTCTGATAATACTTTGGTCTATATCTATGATCCTTGACATCCCACTCACCCTTGTGTAGATAACGAATACCCTATATTGATGTAAATTATAACTTCTTCCAAAAGAAAATTTCATAATCAAGATACTAAACCAACCAATCCATTCTATGAATTTCAATGAATCATATGATATCATGAATGTACTGCTTACACAATAATGGATGAATTCCTACCTTAAGGGGATATTCCCAAAATTGGCATATACCCTCTAAAATCACTCATAACAGTGTTTCTATGATCATTAAACCATTTAAACTCTTAAAAGATATTTATAAAATTATTTGAAAAATAATATAAATTATTTTTGGAATATTTAAAGTAATAAATTTTAGGTGAGTTATTATAGAGCATGAAATTCATAGATAAAATAAATTAAATACATTTAAATGTTTTATATTCAAATTAATACTTTATCATGATTGATTTGAAGCCAAATTAAATTAAAAGTGTAATAAATGTCAATAATGATGTATTATGAAATTAATATTTTATTGTATAATTTAATACTAACAATTTAGATTATAAAGGAAAATAGGGATAATATATGGTCAAAAATGTCATTAACTTTCCATTTGTGAGCCAGTATTAAACATATAAGAAAAATAAAACCCCTTATGACTGAAAAATATGTTAGGGAAGATAATAATAAAATGTTTCATCTACAGGCATAAACAATTTGATAATGTTTAGAATAAAACATAAACATTGGAATATTATTTATGATGTTACTTAAAAAATATATGACCATATCTTACAATATATGGCCATTTGGGAACATATTTCTTGGAAATGACTCAATTATATTTTAATCATTTTTATAATTCCAAGTTTTTCATTTCAATCCCTTATAAATTCAATTCCACTATTTCTATTCTATAATCCAGATTGAGAAACATATATTGTCCATGCCCTTAATTTTTCTCCTCTGAATATCCCTATCCACATTCTTTAAAATTTTCCACATAATAAAAAATCATTGGTTTCAAAATTAATGGATCTAAAGGAGATCGTCTGGAGAAGAGGTAAGCATCATACCCAACTTATTACAATTTATTTATTATTATAAATCATACAAATATATTTTATTTAACTTGATAGAAAAAAATATTTTCAAATATATTTAAATGATATTATCATTATGAAGCTATGATTATACACCTCATTTTCAATCACATGTAAACTATATGTATAGATTGTGCGTATACATGACTTACTGTATCCATGTGATGATACAATTATGCTTTCTTCATTATATTTTATGGATTATTATTATGGTGTATTTAATGTTTAAATATAAAATTTATTGAAAATTTATTATTCTTAATTATAATATCTCATATACCTTATTACCATCCAACCCATTGGAAAACATGAAAAATGCTCATCTATATCTGTGGACTACCAACTCCACAAAACACTGTGAGATTTGATTCATTTCCATTTGTTTATATGACAAAAAGTTTATATTTAATAAGTATATATAATCTATAATATAATAATAATTTCTTATATATGAATTATTATTTACCTTTCCTGTGTTCTATCCTTTAAAATCTCAAAATAGTGTTCATGTGTTCGTACGAACTACCATCCCCATGAATGATACAATTCCAATTTATATCACTATCCTTTACATAATACTATATTTACATTTATAATAAAAATATGTGATATTTACTTCTAGTTTAACATTCTATGGATTATAGAACCATTATGAATGTAAAAGGAATGAAAATACCAACCCAAAACATAAAATAAAAAAGTAGTTATTACTTGAAATAGTAATATTGAAAAATAATTATTTATAAAATAGTGATAAGAATTATAAATAAAAAATATATGGTATTATCTATATTAATTTTATTCTATAATGTCTCTTTTATAAATATATACTTATTATGTAGGATTTTTTGGAAACAAATTAATCAATTGGAACAGAGGTTAAGGTTAGTTTTACAATATTAGCATTCTTCCAGATTGATTATGTTTAAATATCTATTAAGGGATTATTTTATATTTCTATTTTAATAGATTTTTTTTTCTTTAGTTATTTCATGATATTATTGTATTAGAATAATTTTTCTACCTTCATGGACTCACTATTCCAAAATAATCTATTTATGAGATACAAACATTTTTTCTACATGGTGAGGAATATTTCCCTTCCATGTATGTATTTTCTACAAAATTATTAGAATAATTTTTTTAGTATTCTAAAATGATTTCATATCATTATTTTTTCTAGTTTTTTTTAAAATAGAATCTACCTATAATTATGGACACTAGGTACTATTTCATTGTTTTTAAAAGTGTGAAATGAATTATTTTTAACTTGAATGACATGAATTGAAATTACCACCTACATTTACAATTAGTACGTTGATACATACATACAAAATTTATAGTGTTATTTTCAATTTAAATTTTTTCCCTAATATTTGAAAATTTTATTGATTTTATATAAATTTTTCCGAAGTGAAAATTTTAATTTATTCACAAAAATTTCTAGAAATATTTTGAATGTAGATTCATATATAACAACATCATTTTTTAATATTAATTTTTATTGAGGATATATTCGTATGAATACATACACTATATTTCATATGATGGATTGGGATCAACAGGAATGGAAAAAGTATTTTTATTTCATATGATAGTTAATCTAATATGAAAAATTAATGATTTAGAGGAATATTGATTATGTTTTTATTATTTTTTCATGTGATGAATACTTTCAATTATTATGTTTTGATATTGAACTATATTTAAATAACCCCTTTATGCATGATTAGGATTTATGAAAAAACAAAATTGGGTGTTTTAAAAAGGCCTTACCCATTTATACAAAAGTATGGGGATGACACCTTGAAAATATTTTTATATGTATTTGTCTAAGTCATCGATGGCATGTCTTATCATTCCAAAAATATGAATTACAGCATTATAAAATTAATTATTTATGTCCATGATATTATTTTAAAATACTTACAACAATCAATATGTTTCAAACTAATGCTAATATTTATTTGACATTATTGAAGCATAATTACTTTCATCCATATTAATCATTACAGATTTAGAATATGTTTTATATATTTAATTATCGAGATTATGATATCACACATTTCATCTCTTTCCCTTCCCACATTATGTTAAGAATGATTTTTTATTAATATTTAAGGATATTCTATATGAAATAAATGTTATTTCACCTAAAATAATATTTTTTGTTTTTTGTTTTCATAGTAATGTGGGATCTATGTATGGAAAATCTCTATGAAGACTACAACACTATTTGATCATTTAGGATGAAACTTTATTTATTTAGTACCAATTTAATAAATTAACAACAATTTCCTAACTAGATTATTAGGTTATCTATAGATAATATTTGAGAAACTATTATACATACCATGGGAACTAGATTTAGGTAATCATATATTATGGATCATAAACCTATGATGGAACTTGAGAATATATCAAATAAACCATGAATTTTTTATTGATATTAGTTATATAAAATAAATAGAATTATTTATTTTAATAGTTTTAAAATTATACATTATAACTCATAATTTTATATAATGGGTTCTTTTTTTAGAAATTAATCCTATATAAAGGAATGGAAACCATGTCAATTAATGTAATCCATGAAGATATTTCCCTCCAGATAAATATAATTAAGCTATAGCTTGAGTTGAAACTAGAGATAAGAAATTTATAACTATATTGGGGAATCTACCATAGGTTATGAATTATAAAATTTTCTATCTAGAGTATCCAATTGATCCACAATTGAGTGTCATAATGTTAGAACAACTCATTCATCAATATCCTCTACCATTATATGGGACTAAAAATCCTTTTTTAGCGATGAAATTGATAAGATCAAAATAAAATACATTTCTAACATTAAGATGTAATTAAATAAATATTCCTGTTATTATAGTTTATCATCTCTCATGGGATTTAGATCAATGGTTGTTATTTATTCAAAAAACAATGATTGATGAGGAAATTAAAAGAATGGAATTAAAATATTTTAAGGATTGTTTTTTGGAAAATTATTTTCCTCCTGAGAAATGAGTGGTTATGGAAAGAAAATTATTTATTTTAATATAAAATAAGAGGAAAATTCTTCTAAATATGAGTCTATCACTTTATATACATAAAGGTGTATAGAATAGATAGGTTATCAAGAAAGTATTATTTATTGTTTCTTTGAAGGATTTAAACCAATCATTGAGTGGAACTAGTATCCCTTTAATTCACTTCATATGTGGATATATTAACAAGTCCTGTCCTGATAGAGAATGATATATCAATTATTTGTTGTTTTAAAGGAATGATGTAGAAGAAAATGACTATAGAGAATAAAATCTTACATTGAATAATACAATGAATAATATTCCTACATGTTATATATGTGGGTGGATACAACATTGTACATGAAAAAAGGAAAATTAATTTTCTTCAGTTGTGGAGAAAAAATGAATCATGATCAAGAATAAATTTTTAAGGATTTGAACCAAAAATTACAATGAAATAAATGTAATGAGAATAAGAAGAACTCAAACCAATTCCCCAAATATAATGGGAATATTAAAAAAGGAACAATATGGGAGATGTTTATTCCTATAAAATTATTATAGTGGATATGGAAGTTCCTAGGGACATGATGAATTTTCCAGTTATCATACAATCCGAAATAGAACATATTTTATTTGATTCTATTTATACCTACTTTTTTATAGATGAATAGTTTTATAAGGGTATTGGGTGACCAACTAAAATATTTTACCTTGAGTTGGTAGTTATAAGTAATAATGGACGGATGAACACATAACATGTATATAAATCCTCTAAAATTAATGATTTTGGTATAACTATTTTGAAGAATCATGTTATTCTTCTTGTTGATGCATTTTAAATAATTCAATGTATAGATTTTATCTCCTAATATAGTGATCATATCAGTTTTCAAGAAAAGAATGTTATATGTCATTGTCTAAATCAGCCGTAAAAAATATATTATTATGAGGATGAACCTAAACACCCTATGGAAACTAAACATATCATATTGGTTTTTTCTACCCATTAATGAGGGACATATATATTAATTGGTTGGGGAAAAACTCCACATTAAAAATGTTCATATTGTCCCAGAATAGGAAAATGTGTTTCAAAAAAACTAGCCTTTTCCTCTGCCATATCATGGTGATGAGTTATCAATAGAACATTTACCTATTACTACACATACTTCATAGACACTATTTAAAATTTATGTTATTAAGTTAGATAATTGGAATAATAAAATTTAAGGGAATATAGATAAGGTATTCTATTTTAACTTTGGATTTTCTATGGCATCCAAGACCCATATGCCATTAAATAAGTTACATAATCCTGGCGTGAAACATCGGCTCAAGCATGTAACTCCATAACCCTCGTTACCCATATTCAGTGCAGTATTACATAACAATGGAACGATAACAAAATATCATGTCTCAAATGGATGATTAGTTTAGTATCCTTGGATGTACTAGATACATTCATAAGGTTTACATTAAATCATAAAATTGGAAACTAGAACAACATTGTTTCCATAGACATCACTGAAATCCCATAGACCATCCCTGAAGGTCAGTAATAATATACTTCATTGCATCCTGGGAAAAATAAAACATACAAAGGGGTGAGATGAAATGCTTAGTAAGTATAACAATATAGAGGAAAATTTCATAATTAATCATAAGCATTTAATGCATGTATAGAATAAAACAAAAAAGTTTTCAACATAAAAATCATCATAATATGGAAAATATAAATCAAAATAATTCTGTTTTCTTACTCACATATATATTCTACTAGTAAAATAATCACATTCAATATCAATAGCCACTTTCATAATGATGGAATGCATAATTCCAGACATTCATAACCACATAGTCAAGTCCTTGTGCCATGACTAAAAATATGTTTTTTTCAAGGCCTTGTGGAAAGACACTAATTTGACTCTTGTGAACTACCGATTCATTGAGGATCTATAGCAGGCTCCACCCATCACTTAATAAGTCCAATGCATTCCCCATATGAAAAGGTTTAAACATAACATAATAATTCATACTAAAACTGAAATTTGAAATGTCAATACATTATCAATAAACCATGAATGGTATGAAATAACACATCCATAGTCAATCACATCACAAAACATTTAATACAATATTGAAGTTTTGTATCATAATAAATAAACTTCAAACAAACATAAATTCCATCAAAGGATGTTGACATAGATGAAATGAAAACCTTTTTAAAGAAGTATCTCATTGTATTTTGAAATAATTTATCCGTCACATAATTATAAAATACAACATTCATATTTGAAAAAATTCTTATAAGCTTGTATGGGAAACTTCAACGGTGTTATAATGGTGGAAAATATACGGACCCGCCGTATAAGATAAAAAAACATTCTTACCATAATTTTGTCGAAAAGGTCATAAAGTACCTTGTTTGGAAAACACTTGAAAGATTCCTTTATAAACATCTTATAAAAGTCAAACAAGGGTATACATATATTTAACCTATAGTATATAAAATATAAAGAATTTTTGAAATACATTTTTATGAAACATGGATGTGGATGATAAAGAGGTCCAATTAGATACTTACGTTAAAACAAGCATGGATAATAATAAAATTGTGATATTAAACCATAACATTTAATTTCAAATTGGTCATGGGTAGGTTAACCTCTGGTATGATGGTGAAATATTTTTTATTAAATTATACATCAATCATATACATTAATATGATATCAAATATGACCTTTTAGCATTGATTTGATAATAATATCTTAGTATTATCGTCGTTTTGGGTGTTAGCTGATTTGTTTTTCATTATATTATTTGTTATGTAAGTATTGTTTGTTATTGATAGGAAATATATTATTCATATTCAGAATTATATTAAGTCATTAATTATTATTTTTAATAATCAAATGATAATTAGTCATGAATGGATACTATGGGGAATGAATCTCATCGCGTTCATGGAGACGGTAATCTGTACTTACGCACGGGTGACAATATCATTATTTTGATATTAAAATAATATATAATTGGATGTTATATCATACATAAAGGATCATTATCATCTTATATTCATTATTTATATCAATTACACATCATTATTATACCCATCTAAATAATAATGTATTGAATAACAATTATACCACGACGTGGAGACGGTAAGTCGTACATACGCACGTATGGTGACATGTCATTCAAAGGATGGATAGAATAATGAATATGGTTGTAATATATTTATAGTAACATCACAGTATATACAAGATACTGGAGTTATTATTTTAGAATGGAAAAAACAAAGAAAAAGGAAGTGGAAGAATAATGAAACTTGATAGAGGTGATGAAATATTTACCTCTTCTACGGGTTCATCCTTTTGATTTGATCAAAAGGGCTCTGTAGGATGGCTTTATGACTAATGGAATTCCTCTAGGAAAAATGGAGGTCATTTTAGAGGGCCTTTGGGTAGAGTTTGGCTGCACCAAATGGCTTTGATGGTGTGAATTAAAGAGAAGGTGGAGTTCCCTTTTATAAGAGGGTCGAGGGGAATCTTAGGAAAAGCTAGAAATATTAATTTATAATAAATTCATTTTAGGATTATAATCACACAAAAATTTATTATTTAAAGGATAAGGATGAGATGGGATGAAAACCGTTAATTCGATAGGTTTTAGACAGGTTTGGGTCTCTATTTTATATTTATCTTCTAGATTAAACTATTCGATTAATAGTTTGACATTTACCATGTCTCTTTTTATTTTTATATTATATGGTTAATAAACATACTATATACTTCCTAGAGAACCCCAAGAGGTTATTATTGATTCACATATCATTATATATGTCTTTTGGATGATCCTTATATTTTTATGAATAGCATATCAATTAATAATATATTATTTGTTTTAATAACACTTTTATGTAAATTTTGACACTATTTGGTATTTTGTTTTTTCTAAATTCATAACAGCATTATTACTTCAAATAAAATATCTAACCAAACCGAATATGTCATAGCAACATAAAAAATTATTGTAATTCATAAAAATTTTCAAATTACATTTCTTTGGGTATTTATTATATCAATTATTTTAATATTTTATTAATTAGATAAGTACTACATCATCATTGGGTCATAAATAAATTAAATTAGTTAATGTCTAAAAAATATAAATAAAATACCATTATTTATTAAATATTATTATATTTATAATGAGTATTTATATTCTAAATCATATTTTGTGTAACCTTGTATTAAAAATCATTTAGTTATTAAACTTTGTTATTAACTCTTTCAAATCATCGTTGAATTAAATACTAATAAATGTCATAATCTAATATATGTGGACCAAAGAGGTTAATATATTATTTTTAAGGCTATTTTTGGTCAAATTACACTTATCCAATAGAATTAGTACATGTGTTAGGGTAATAATAATATGATTATTACCCTTAATTTCCCTATTTAGTTTTAATCGTGGTAAACAAAAGAAAAAATGTTTCTATTTACAAAAAAAAAATCATCTTAGTGGACCACATTTTACATTCTGATATCAACTGTGTCTCTCAGATTTTTGAAATTCAACTCACAGAAGCGGTAAAATAATATTTTATGTGAATTTTCAAATTCTCCTAGGAGGTGGTTAAAAGACAGTGAAATGTTCAATAAAATTTTTATATATCAAGAAAATTTTATAAACTAACTCCAACGAATTACATTAAACTTATATAGGTATTATGTATCTATTTTTACATAAAATAAATTTCAATAAAATAAATAATAATTTTAAAAAAAAATTTAAACTATAACTCCGTTTTTTTCAATATTCATCAAAAATGGAATGTTTTCAGAAAAAATACCAAACATTCACCCTAAGCTAATTTCGATATTTCAAATCTAAAAAAGATGTCCATTTTGAAAGAAAAAATAAATAAAATTTTAATAGGTGTTTATTACGATTAATAATGGCTAGTGTGATTGGTTTTGGTGTTTTAGAACTCGAACTTGCATAAAACACATACTATTAAATTATTCAAAAGAAGCATATCGTGGAGGCTTGGGGTGTTACATTATCCCCTCTTTTAAATAAATTCATCCTCGAAATTTATAGAATATTACTGAATAAAAAGAATCATGTGGTTCTTCATCATAAGTTCCTTAGGATCCCACATTTCATCTTCCACCTTATGGTTTCTCTGCATAACTTTTACCAGACAAGTCGTCTGGTTTCTCATCACTTGTTCCCTTGTATCAAAAACCTTGTCAGGCTCTTCGCAATAAGATAGATTAGGTTCCAGTTCTAATTTATTCATAGCTGAGTACATGCCTTGGGTCAGACATGTATTTTTTTAATAGTGATACGTGGAATACAATATGAACTTTGGAAAGACTTGGTGGCATTGCCAAATGGTTTGATACAACCTCAATTGATTCTATAATTTCGAATGGTCTGATGTACATGGGACTCAATTTACCTTGCTTACCGAAATGTATAACACCCTTCCATTGAGATACCTTCAAGAAAACATGTTCTCCTACCAAAAACGCCAAATCCTCCCTTCGGTTATAGTCATAGATATTATGCCTAATTTGAGCAGATTTGAGGTGCGTTTGGACTACCTTTACCTTTTACATCATTTCCTCTACAAGCTCTGGGCCTACATGTTTTCATTCACCTACTTCATCCCAACAGGTTGGCGTGCAACATCTCTTTCTGTATAATGCATTATATGGTTCCATATGAATACATGAATGGAAGATATAGTTATAGGAAAATTCTATTAGAGGTAAATATTGATCCCACATACCTTTAAAGTCAAGTGAGAAAGATCTCAACATGTCTTCTAAGGCATGAATAGGCCATTCTGATTGTCTATCAGTTTGGTGGTGGTAGGAAGTGCTCAAACGAAGTTCAGTATCTAGGACTTTCTGATTAATTTTCCAGAATCATGATGTAAACCTAGTATCATGATAAAAAACAATTGATAGGGGTACTCCATGAACTCTGAAAATCTTATTAATATATTTTCATTCTATACTTTCAAGAGGCAAATCATCTCTTATATCATGAGAATATGCCGACTAGGTAAGACGATCAACAATGAGAAATATTTTATCATTCATCCTATGTGTATTTGTTAGTCCCATTACAAAATCCATCGTAATATTATCCAATTTCTACTCAGGTATGGGAAGAGGTTGCATGAATCATCCAGGCTCTTGCCTTCCATCTTTCAATTGATGAAAAACCATACATCCTTACACAAAATCAGAAATCTCCCTCTACCTGTTGTCCCACAAAAAAAGTTCCATCAAATCTCTATACATTTTAGTGCTACCAGGTTGTATAGGGAAATTGGAACTATTAGCATAATCCAACAACGCCCTTATTAGATCAGGTATATCAGGAACACAATGTCTCTTCCAAAAATTAAAAATTCCATCTTCACACACAATGTCACTCAATCTCCCATCATTCACATCTTTAATCTTCATTTGAAACTCCCCATCATCAGCCTCAGAACTTTTTATCTTTTCTAACAAAGATGGTTTGGAAACCATTTGAAAAATTATTGATGATCCACCATCCATGGTTATTTCCATCTCCATCTTTTCTAGATCCATGAGAACTGGATCCCTTTCAATTCTCATCTTGATCAAAACACCATGATCAAATCTGCTAAAAGAATCCCCGACCATATTTTCCTTCCATAGGTGGTATTTTATCCTATAATCATAATCTTTGAGTAGTTCATGCCATATCCTTTAACTCATGTTGAGTTATTTCTATGAGAAAATATACTTCAAACTCTTGTGAGTAGTAGAAATCTCACAGTTTTCACTATAAAGATAGTGTCTTCAAAGATTCAAAGAAATTATTATAGTTGCTAACTCATGATCATGAGTAGGATATTTTTTCCCATGAATATTCAGTTGTCGTGACGCATAGGCAGTAACCCTATCATTCTGCATAAGGACACAACAAACCACATTCTTTGATGCAACACTATAAATTACAAACCCATCATTCCCTGATGGTAGAGTACTGTTATGAGAATTGACTAATCATCTCTTCATTTCTTCAAAACATTTTTCACAATCTTTTTTCAGAACAAATATATGCCCTTTTCGAGTGATCTTTTTTAATTGGTTAGCCAACCGAGAAAAATTATGGATGAAACATTGATAATAAAATGAGAAACCAATAAAACTACGTACCTCAGTTATACTCGTCGGTGCTGGCCATTATGGGATTTCCTTGGTCTTAGAATGATCAAAATAGATTCCATCCATAGTGACAATATGGCCGTGAAAAATAAATATCATAAATCCAATATTCACACATGCTATACTTCCCATATAATTTGTGTCATCTAAGAGACTTCAGGATAATGCGCATGTGAATTTCATGATTTTCATATCTTTTGAAGTATATAAAGATATCATAAATAAATACCACTACAAATTTATCAAGATATTCCTTGAAAACTCTATTCATTAGATTCATGAAGACAAAGGGTGCATTAGTCATTCCAAAAGGCATTACAGTAAACATGTAATGCATGTACCTGGTTCGAAATGTTGTTTTCGGAATGTATTCATTCTTCACACACAACTGATGATATCTTGATCGAAGGTCAAATTTTAAAAAGTCTTAATCTCCATGAAGTTGGTCTAACATGTCATCAATGTGAGTTAGGGGATACTTATTCTTTATTGTTATAACATTGATATCCCTGTATTCAATACACAACATCATTGATCCATATTTATTCTTAACAAAAAGGATAGGGGATACCCATGGAGAAAATCTAGGGAGAATAAATCATTTATTACTCAATTACTATAGTTGATTCACTAGATCCATTAATTCCACAGTGGCCATTCTACAATGGGTCTCCGATGTGATCCTGGATCTGGGAATTAAAACAATGGAAAACTCAATTTCTCGTTCTGGAGGATGACCAAGTAAATCTTCTGGAAGCACATCAACATATTCTTTCACAATAGGTACATCCTCTATTTGAACATTAATTTCCTCACCAATAGTTATTTGATTCTCTTCATCCCTGATAAGTTAATTTAGATGAGCCATTGGTGGTGGATCTAGAATTGAATTAGGTGGTGATGAATCTTCCCTAAAGATAATGTGGTCTTTAACATCGCCATCAAAAATAGTAACCTCCTTTATCTTAACATAATTCTTTGTATCATGGTCTGAATGCTAATACATACCGAGGATTATATCAAATTCAATCATATGTATGATGATGAGATCAGGAGATAAAGAAAATTTATATTCCCTAATTGGGATAGATTCAAAAAACATTGTTGCAATTATACTTCCCTTATGTGATTTGACTGACAACTCCCTAGTTAAATCCAATTGGAAATATATAATTTTCTTATCAAACTGGGAATATATGAAACAATATGATGATCCAAAATAAAATAAATCATTTGATAAACTTGAGGAAACCATTAAATTACCTTCCACCACATCTTTCGGAGCTTCAACCTCAGCCGTAGTGATGGCATAAGAATTGCCATGATCCCTTGGCCTTTTCTAAGGTAAGTTTCCCTAATGCTTAGAATATTAATTTTCATAATTCCCCCTTTCTCTACAATTTAAGAATTCAACATTGACAACCAATTTCTTCCACTTACAATCACGAGCTTGGTGGACTTTTTCACCACACTGGTAACATACTCCCATTCTTTTTAGGCAAGTACCAGTGTGTTTCTTCCCACATTTACTATATGATATATATAAAACTTTTCCCTTCTTCCCCTTATTTCCAAATCCAGAGTGTTCAGAAGATATCTTTTTCTCGTGAATTTCTTTAAAGTCGTAAGACATTGAGAATTATTTTTCTATTTTGATAGCACATGGGACAATATCTTCGTACAATGAGAAGGATTGTTAGACTAATACTCGACAATGAAATAGTTTTAACCCATGAAATAAATAATGAATCATAATTATTCGGTTATTTATATAATCTGCAGCATGCCTCGCTATCCTTGTAATGTTAGCTTCATACATTGAAACATTATCATCCTCCCCTTTCCTCAGACTAAGAAATTGTCTTTCCATATATGCTCTATGTTAATAAGGAAATTAATTTTCTAAGAAAATTTCTTTAAAATCCCTCCATTTTTTATTTTATACTTCATCATATTCCATTGTGTTTTGATTCAATGCCCTTCATTGATCAGTATCTCTAGTGAGGTGGTAAACTTTAGTGACAACTTTTTCCCTTTCACTATTCCACAAGGCATGTAATATTTTCTCTAAGGAATTTATCCATTGCTCAGATATAGGTGGATTTTTACCCCCATTGAATTTTTGTGGTTGTTTCCTCATGATGTGATCTAAAATTGATCCACCATGCTGTGGATCGGGGTGCTCTATATGGGTAAGTTTATTATTCATAACCTGAGTGAGTTGTCCTGGTATGGTGATTAGCTGATCACCACTGGTTGCCTCACCAGGTCCAATATAATTATCTTGAGAAGGAGGTAAATATATATAATAATTATGTTCATTGATACGCTTTCCATTCCATCCAATAGGGTCCATTTAAAAAAATGGCTTAAACTTGATTAGACTGTGAATTGAAATACAGAATTTCATACTTGTAAAACACCTAACATAAATTGAATTATTTATGAATGTAATCCATATTCATAAAAATGTTTTCATTGGGGAAGTATAATCTCTTAAAACCTTCATAATGGTGTGGAATTAAAATGGGAATTATCCTAAGCATATCCCCCAGGAGTGTCGTAACCAAGAGTGCAGTAAGGCCCATTGTCGTCCACCAGTTCTCGTTCGAGACTATCAAAAAGTGGTGTTTTCGACTTTTACCCCTACATACATCTATGCCAGAGCCACCTGTACCTGCTTGTATGTAGATAGGGATGTATTTACTTAGAAAACTCACAAAAATTTCTCTAGTACCAAAATTCTAGGATGTTCTTCTAAAATTAAAAGTCTATCTTAGGGCAATGAGCTCTAATCAGAGTTTAGGTAAATCTAGTTTCCAAGGATTGTACTGAACATCCTCTGATACCAACTATACGCCCTGTCCCTAGTTACATAGTGGTGGTTCATTATTATATAACATTGGCTTGATCACAAAATATCACAGTCTTGAAGGACCGATTATTTTAGTATCAATGGAAGTACTAGATAAATTGATAAGGTTTACATTACATCATAAAATGGGAAACCTCAACAAAATTGTATCCATATAAAACACTGAGATCCCATAGAAATTCCATGAAGGTCACTCATAATATACTATTCACATCCTAGGAAAAATAAAACATTGAAAGGGGTGATCTTAGATGCTCATTAAGGATAACAATATAGTAGAAACATTCATAATTAAGCATAAATATTTAAGGAAATGTATAATACTAAAACAAAATCCTTTTCAACATTGACTTAATTATAATATGGAAAATATAAAACAAAATAATTACATTTACATACTCACATGGATATTCTACTAGTCGAATAATCACATGCATTATCAATAGCCACTTTCATAATGATGGAATGCATAATGTCAGACTTTCAAAACCATAAAGTCAAGGCCTTGTGCCAATAATACAAATATGTTTCTATAATGGGCTTGTGACAAGACACTAGTTTTTCCCATGAGAACTTCTAATGCATTGAGAAGCTATAGTTGGATCTACCCGTCACTTACTTTTTCCAATGCATTCCCCATATGAAATGTTTTAAACATAACAAAACCATTCGTATTGAGACTGGCACATAAAATGTCAATACATTATCCATAAACCATGAATGGTATGAAATAACACATCCACAATCAATAATATCACAAAAAATAATAATAAAATATGGATATTTTGTGTAATAACAAATCAACATCAAAGAAACATAAAATCCATCAAAGGATGTTGACATAGATGAAATCAAAACCTTTTTAGAGAAATATCTCTTTCTATTTTAAAATCATTTAACAGTCACATAATTAATAAACAAAATATTTATATTTGAATATATTCTTATAATCTTGTAAGAAAAGCTTCAACAATTTTATAATAGTGGAAAACAGTCGAACCCTCCGTGTATGTTAAAAAAACATTCTTACATTAATTTTATCGAAATGGTCATAATGTACATTGTTTGGAAAATGATCGGAAGATTCCTTTATAAACATATTATAAAAGTCAGAAAAGGGTATAAATGACTTTAAAAATAGTCTATAAAATAGTAATGATATTTTCAAATCAATTTTTTATAAACATGGATGAGGATGTTAAAAAGGTCCCAATAGATACTTACGTAAAAACAACCTCAGAAAATAACGATATTTTAAAATTAACCCTTACCTTATACTTTTACTTGTCCAAGGGTAGGTTAACCTCCTATATGATGGTGAAATAATTGTTTTTAAATTATACAGGAATTATATACATTAATATGATATCATATATTATCTTTTAACATTTCTCTGTTAATAATATCTTAGTATTATCGTTGTTTTGAGAGTTAACTAATTCATTTTTATTTATATTATTTGTAACATAATTAATGTTTGTTATGGATAGGATGTATAGTACTCATATTCAGAATGATATTAAGTCTTTAAACATTATTTTTAATCATAAAATGAAAATTATTCTTGAATGGATATGATGGGGGAATGAATCTAATCACGTTCGTGGAGACGGTAATCCGTAAATACGCACGAACGACAATATCATTATTTTGATATTAAAATAATATATAATTGGATGGTATATCATATATAAATAATCATAATCATTTTATATTTACTATTTACATCAATTACACGTCATTATTATACCCATCCAAATAATAATTTATAGAATAACAATTACACACGACGTGGAGACGGTAAGACATACGCACAGACGTATAGTGACATGTCATTAAAAGGATGGGTAGAATAATTAATATGGTTATATATTATTTATAATAACATCTCAATTTAAAGAAGATACTAGAGTTATTATTTTATAATAGAAAAAACATAGAAAAAGGAAGTGGAAGAAGAAATGATCTTGAAAGATGTGATGAAATATTTACCTCTTCTTCAGGTTCTTCCTTTTGATTTGATCAAAAGGGCCCCTTAGTTTGGCTTTGTGACTAATGTATGGACACTATAACGAATGGAGGAATGTTGAGAGGGTATTGTGTCAGAGGATGGCCGATCCAAATGGCTTTAAATGAATGAAATATAGATAAGGGGTATTTCCCTTTTAAAAGAGGGGTGATGCGCACCTTAGGAAAAGCTTGAAATATTAAGTTATAATAAAATAATTTTCGATTTATAATGATTCCAAAATGATTTGTTTAATGTATTAGTTAGGGATGGGTCGACTACCACCCAACCAAAAGTTTTTAGATAGGTTTGGATCAATATTTTATCTTTATCTTTTATATTTAACTCCTAGTTAAATAGTACGACATTTACAATGTGTCTTTGTATATTTATATTATATGGTTAATAAAAATACTATATATTTTCAAGGGAACACCAAGTGATTCATTAATGATACACCAATTATTATATAAGACGTTTGGATGAGCCATAGTTTTTCAGAAATATAATATCAACTAATAATATTATATTTTAAAAAAAAACTCTTTTATGTCAATTTTGACAGTATTTGGTATTTTGTTTTTGTTAAATTTATAAAAACATTATTACTTAGAAAAAAATTCATCTAACCAACCCTAATATGGCATAAAAACCTATAAAATTACTGTAATTCCTATAAAGTCTCAAATTAATTTTTTTATGGATATTTATAACATCCATTATTTTAATATTTCGTTAATTAGGTAATTATTGCATCATCATTGTGTCATAAATAAATTAAATTATTTAATGTCTAAAAAATATTATCAAATACCATTATGCAGGAAATATTTTTATAATTCAGATGAATATATATAGTAAAATTTATCTTATGTGTAACCCTAATTTAAAAACTTTTTAGTTATTAAACATTGATTTTAACTCTTTTAACTCTAAATTGAATTAAATAATAATAATTGACCAAATCTAATCCAAGTGGACCAAAGAGGTTCATATATTATTCCTAAGGTAGTTTTTGGTCTAATTACAGTTATTGAATAGAATTAAGACATGTGTTAGGGTAATAATAATATCATTTTACCCTTAATTACCATATTTACTTTTAATCGTGGCAAATAAAAGTAAATAGTTACTATTCACCAAAAATTATTTGCAACATATTTAACCACATTTTATTTACTGATATCAACTGTGTCTCTTGGATTTTTTAAATTCATCTCACAAAAGTGGTAAAATTAACTTTTATTTGAATTTGGGAAATTCTCCTAGGAGGTGGTTAAAAGATAGAGAAAAGATCAATACACCTTTTATATATCAAAAATTATTACAAATTTACTATAATGAATTAAATTTTAATTATATAGGTATTATATATATTTTTTTACCTAAAATAAATTTAAATTAAACAAAATTTTATTTACAAAAATTGGTTTTAAACTATAACTCAGTGTTTTTCACTATTCATCAAAAATTGAATGTTTTCAGAAAAATACCAAAAATTCACCCTAAGCAAATTTTGATATTCCAAATCAAAAAATAAAGTCCATTTTGAAATATAAAATTTATAAAATTTCAAAAAGTTAGTATTACTATTCATAACATCTAGTTTGATTGGTTCTGTAGTGTTATAACTCGAAGTTGTATACAACACACTCTATTGTATTATTCAAAGTGAAGTGTATTGTGGGTTGTTGGGGTGTTATACATACCATCTCCCCTATTACTAGAGGATTATGGCTAGAAATGAGGGCCTTGGGTGTGCTCATTGGGAGAGTATGACCGCATCACCAGAGTGTCGCACAGTAGATAAATATAGAAAAATTTAATTAAAAGAAGCATAATATATAAACATAAGGAATAAAAGAAAAGACAGGGAATAATAATAATAACTGAAATAACTACAATAACTGATGATGATATGTCATTTTAGTACAAAATTATAAAACATGGATATAAGAAAATAGGAATTACATTTTCCAAAAAAATTATAAAGGAAATAAAATACTATCAATATCATCTTGATCTCAAGATAATACCACTACTATCAAGCTCCATCATAAAAACAAAATCTAGTGTTCAGAGTTGTATAATTTCCTTTATCAACACTTGCATTCATTTCATCTATAAGGGGTACCAAACTATGCCCATATAGGGTGTGTGATAAATCTTAGTGGGGCACCACCAATGGTTTCTATAATTTCTGACATGTGTAATGGAAATTTAATAGTTTGAAATCATGGATATATAAAAAAATTACAAAATTGATACTAAATACCCAATTATATACACCATCTATCATCTATTTTATAAAAATGTAACCAGTTCCCCATATGATTATTACGAGTTTATAATAATTCGTATGATGGTCATAGTGAAGGTTCTGATATGTAATAAATAATATTGTAATGATATCAAATAATGAGGTTACAATTTCATAAACAAGGAAACATTGACCTCTATGGTCACCAACTTATTAAGGTATGTATCCAATCTCTGGGGAAATAGTGGAATCCAATGAGCATTGTTCAAGAAATTATACTATATGACTCATTCTGAGTCCAAGGAATTTATCCAAGGTAAAATGGGTTTATGAAATGACTGGGCCTGATGGGATATTACAATGGAACCAACTTCTCAAAGCATGATCTAAAGAGTGTTTTCAAGGAATCATGTAGTACTACATGAGTGATCCTATGGTGTTATACAACACATCAATGTTTGACAAGGATCATGTTCTTGGTTGGTCTCAACCAAAGAAAGTTTTATCCTTTGTTTAATATGTGATGGGTATGCATCATGGATCACCTCTATGTAGACTACTCCCATTTCTATTTACTATCCACCATTGCGGAACACTTCTCCACTTCTTTCAGGTTTTGTCCCAACTTTAGTGTATCATATATTCTTCTATGTACCACCTGTAAAGTTCCTTCTTACCCAAACCACTTCATCCTTTGTTGGATTCAGGGCCTCCCAAAATCCTTTCAAGGGATTTCTTCCATGAACTACTTCACCCTTTTTGGATTTGATTCCATGTGAACCAATTGACATTGCGGATTCCTCCCAAACAGACTGATTCAGAAATTGATGATTTTATTCCTAAAGAAAAGATATCCCCAAAAGAAAAATTCACTATGTAATGAAGTATAAAACACTTCTTATAAAGTAAAATATATCCTAAAATCTAGCAAACCCAATCATCCCAAATCTTCAATGTGCTGCCACCATCATCATATACTGCTTCTCCTACGAACTTTTCTTCTCTACAGGGTCAACATTTTTCCTTTATTTATTTTCAGAATCCCAAATCACTGTCATGTTTTTTCCAATGACACCCTTCGCAAATTCTCATATTTCCACCTCATTTCCATTAACTAAATCTCATCCCACTAACTGCAAGTATTCCACATAGCGCATGCCTTCACCATGAACATTTTTCTCCACCCAAACTGTTCTTATATGTGATATTTTTCATATGCATTGGGGTTCCTTTTTGGATTTCCTTTGTTATTCTATATACCACCATTCTCGGTTTGTGAACTATCCTTCACAGTGTATATAATTTTCAATGATATGCATAATTCCTTCAATTTACATAATCAAAACTCCCAATTTTGAGGCCCAAATATTTGTCAAACACTGGGAAAATACACCTCCTTAAAAACAAACTTCAGAAAACACTTATCATACACATTCATAGTCATATGGATTTTTCAACTAACACAATCTCACCCAAAACATACTGAGAGGACTCTTTAAATAATTTTTTCCCAACAATTTCCCCATTTGGATTAGTTGAAAACACATTCATATTTTGATAAATCATTAATGATTCTTCTATATTTTACTGGAATACACTTCTTTTGAATAATATAGTGATCAATGATTTACTCAAAAAATACTCTAATCCAACATGATGCATGCTCAATGTGAGAAACAATATTATAATTCAATTATCATCAATGAATAACTTAATTTAATTTAAACACCACTCTTCTACATTAATCATGAACCTCATATATAATGATATAAATAATTTGATAGATCATGCCTTGAATCATCATATATAATACTCCCCCTACATTACATCTCCTCCAAACAACATCAGCACATTTTCAACTCCCCTTATCTCATTGCTCCATCTAATAGATTCTCTCTAGGTCTTGACTAAGAAGAATTCTACCCTTATCAATGATCCCAAAGGGAACATAATGGTTATCTGAAGTAGGGTAAATTTGACATATCATTAAATTATAGAGGAACACGCCATACCCTATGGGGTGTCCCACATTTAGGTTTCTCATGTGAGGGGAGTCGACTGAACTACCTGAGTCTGTTGATTCCATTCAAATGCTTACTTTGGTAAGGATTTCATCATAATGTTTGCAACATATTATTTAGTAGACACATACTCCAACATCGCAATCCCTTTATCCAATATCTACTTGATAAAACGATTCAAAATTTTAATTTTATTTGTCCATGAGTAGTGGACTATATTTTTTATTAGATGTCTAGGGCTTGAATTATAATTATGGATTCTGATTGGAGATTTTGATTCAAATCCCATATCCTCAAGATGTAGCTTCATCTACATTAATTGTCTTTATCATGGAGTATCTAAAATATATCTAGCTTCTTATGTGCTCAATGAGTTGAAATGTTTTTTCTTTTATTAAGAATAGAATTAAAAAACGACAAGATAAAATTCCCCATATAATATCTATTTTCTATCATCCATTGAACTGACCCACATTGCATCTATATATCCCGATAACTCTTGCTTCAATTTATCATTATACATCAAACAGAATTTCATCATGTCCTTGATATTTCAAATTATTATTTCAACTACTAAAAATTTGAATTACATGGGATTACATTCATATTATTCTGATTGACATGTAGAAAAAATAGTATACAGTCATGTCATTATTAAATAAAATAAATATCCAAATATCTACTAGTATTATTTGACATTGACATATTTTTATTCCTAATTTTGATACAGTTTAATCTGGGTAGCCAGCAGTTTCTTCATCTTCTTCAAATTAAAAATAAAACACATTATGAAAACTACCTGTTCATATTTATATTGATAGTTTAATGTGAAATTAATTCACTGTGTTACCTATAATCCAATGAAAAAATTTAGTCCACCGATGATTTAAATTCTGAAATAACTTTTTATGTATTTTGATAATTTGATACATTTCACTTTATCTGATCCTCCAAACATTATGTCATCGATATATACTAGAACAATAATTCTTTTATTACTATCATTATTTAAGTGTATTTTAAAATCAACTACACCATAATAAAAACTGATCATCTTCAAAAACATATATAGCATAGAATAACGTTCTCTTGGTTCTTGCATCAAACCACATAAATTTTTCTTCATCCCAAAAACTATGGTCTCATATTCACGAATAAAATAACCATCTATATTTTCAATATATATATTTTCTTCTACAACCCCATAATGAAATTTCATCTTTCCATCCATTTTCAAAACCTCGAACTTCTTATGCACTGTAATGGCCATGAATAATTGAAATTTCTCTAGCATTGAAATTGGTGGAAATGTTTCATCATCATCAATGATTTCTATCTAGGAGTTCCCTTTTAACACAAGTCATGCTTTTTTCGAATCACAACACCATGTTCATTAATTTTGTTATGAAAGGCCCTTTTTTTCAATGACATTATTATATGATTTCTTCAAAATAATATTCCATTTCTGAATCTTCTAAATTTGGTCATTATCTTCATTTATTTGTTGAACCCAATTCTCATCACTAACCACTTGAACAAAAAATTTAGGTTATACCTTTTATAAGTATGATGATTTCAATTGAGTCATCATCATTTATATGTGTAATAGAACCTTATTATCACAAATTATGTTCATTATATAAATTCCATCTCTTCTCTTATATCATAATACATATACTAAATTATGATTATCCATTTCATTTTTTGAATCATCTTCTAAATCAACCACTTAAACTGGTACAACCCCTGATCTCCCTGTCTCTTCATCACTATCTTTATAAGACTGATCATATATTTGTGGAATAATTTTACCATTCTATACTATAAATACATTATGAAATTAAACTAACATTAATAAAAACATTTTTAAAAAATTATATGCCTTGATTTTCTTTTAATTTCCATGAAAAATCCATTGATGTTGATGGGTTGAAACATCCTATGTTTCTCATTATTTAGAATGAAAAACTTAATTTCAATGAATATTATGTAATTAAATGGTTTATTTTTCCATGCCATAGATCAGAAAAAGTCATCTATAATCTCATATATAGTGATGATATGTTCAAAGTGTATACTATTGTAATCACTTCATAATTCCAAAATTTTTATAGAGGGTCATTCTCAGTGAGCACTGCTCTAGTCTTGTTATTGAAAAAAAAATATACTCTTTACAAATCCATTATTTTATGGAGTTATTACCATTGAAACATTATATCTTATCCCATGTTTCTAAATATAATCCTCTACAAGGTTATTTGTTAACTTTGTTCCATTATCTGTTTGGATCGTTTGGATTTTCTCAACAAATATATATTCAACATCCCAGCAATATCTTATAATGGAAATAAACATGTTAGAATTTTGGGTGCTAATTCATAGCCTTAAAATTCTATTATAATCATCAATGAAGACAGCATAGTATATCCTCCCATCAAGAGCAGTTGGGGAAATTGGTCCATAAAAATCAATATGAAATTCTCATGAAATTTAATCGTCCTTATATATTTTTCCTTATATTAATTTAGAATGATCTTCACATTTTGGTAGAAATTATACATATGTGTATGATCATGTGATAATCTAAGGTGATCTTGAGAATCATTATATTCACTAGATCTTCCAATCACATTTGGGCCATGTGGCCGATTTTTCTTTGCCTCAACTAATTTCCTTCTTCATTGGATACAAAACATGTTTCTTATTCTCCACTAATGAGGTGGAGCTTATATTTTATACACATTCCCTACAATATAATAACACCATATTTATCTTTGATGGATCACAATTTCATGGAAAGACTTATGGCACGTCTTGAGTCATATAATTTTCTTACACATAATACTTTTTTACTATGACCATCAACAATAAAGACATATGAACTTCTATTGTATTTTCCCCTAAACATTTCTTTCCCAGAGACAATAATTATCAACCCTTAATAATTTCGAAATCATATGATTCCTTCATTATCATACCTGATTTCCATCACCGGATCCTTATTTCCTATCATATGGGAGGTGCATGAACTATTAATGATATATATCCTGGGGAAATATGATTCCATGAATTTAATATCGACGACCCATAACTGATCAAATATTTTATTTTTGATCCATGTTGTTGACTTCATACCTCGTATAGAATTACACTATCCAAATTTCTTAGAATATGATGTACCAACATTGTCTTGTAGAGTTGAAAATTGATTTTTCATTCTTAGATCAGTTGATGACACATCTTTTTACTGCTTATAACCAAGATCAGTCTTCTCTGGCACATTAAACTATATTTCCGATTAGAAATACTACTCCATATATTTGAATCCTCCTGAAATGAAATAGTGACCATAAAATGGTGATTTGGAAAATTGATCTCTTTATTACTACCAATATTGGTCTTATTCCATTTGGTGTCGCTTTTCAATGTAAAAAATATTTTGGGAGTGTCCCATCATTCCACAATAATATCATCTTATTTGAGGAACATTACAATAGGGAAATATTGGACCACTGGTTATCCCTTGGGTTCAAGGAATCATCTTCTACAACATCATACCCAAACCAATATTCAATATTTGAGTTGGTGAATGTGGTTTAGAATGAAAACTTTTTCATTCTGTTTCAATCAAGTCCCACACCAGCCTTATCATGTGGATTTGACTATTTCTTCTATTATGCAAAGCAATTATGCTCCACTTTCACTATTTTGATTTCTTGTGTTACATATTTTCCAAATTCTATTCGATGAGTCAATAAATTTTTATTATTATTAATACTTTTTCATAGATTGATGACATCCTCTTCACGTTCTATGATACATTTGATTTAATATTATCCAGTTTTATTCAAACTACTTATCTCTATTTTTTATTCTTAAATTTTGATTTTCTACTCAACCCCCTTTTCTAAGAATTCTAAGGTTGAAGACTCCATTTATTCAATTTATTCATTCATCACAAACATATATTCTTCCTACTACGTCTTATACTATTAGGAATCAAAAACCACTTTGTTATATTTTTTTTGGATCACCCAACATCTATCTATTCAAGAAAATCTTTTAATTCATCCCAAAGGTCCAATGATCCTTCAAATTTCTATTCTTCATTGTTACTTCCTTCTTTTATTATGGAATTTTTGACAACCAACCCAATGAATATACCTCATAATTCTTGTAGTATTCCAACTCCTCTGTCTCAGATTCTTTTGAACATTCATCTTCTTTTGAAATTAGATTATTCTTTTTAGTGAACATTATCTTTTCTGATGCAACAAGGGTACTACATAAGTTAACCAATGTCAGCTCTTTTTGGTATTTATCATCCAATACAAAAAAAATGGATTAAAATGAGATGGATGTTTTTTGAAGATATAGATAACAATATTTATATCTTCAATGAATTATCCATGACCACACACGTCTTCCAATACAACAGTCCCCTAATTAAAGAATGTATCAACAGATTCATTGGGGTTCATTCTCAGATCATCATACTTGTTCTAAAAAAACTATACCATTTACTCTCAGATATTTTAATCTTCATCATAGATATTCGATAGATTTTCTACATATTGTGTGATGTTTAATTTTACATCCACTTTGTATAAATTTCATTTGATAAGGTCCCACTTAAACATTGATATTTTTAGAATCAACATCCTGTTCTCTTATTTGAGCTTCTAATAAAGAACCACTATTGATATTTGATGATATTCTATGCATAGATACTATGAATACATCCATTAATAATTTTAAAAAGTTATTTTTTATGTAATTCTTCCATAGATGAATTTTTTTTCAATTCATGATCATAATTTCTATGGGATTGAGAACCTACATTTATTCTACTGGGAGATAACCACTTAATTTTAAACATTCACTCGGATACTAATTATTTTTTCAATATGTTCAAATACCTTGAGTGGGTTAGGGGTGAATCAGGGTATGAATGATTAAAAATATTTCACCTTCAAATATTCTTTCTCTATTAAAAAACACACTCCTCTCTTTGTCATCTAGAAATATATAAATAGAAATGAAATCACGTATTGGACACAACAATTTGATATGGTTCACCCTCACTCGACTATAAATAATGTTAATACATCCGCTATGTGATGATGTAAAAAAACTACATATCACTACAAATTATAATGTATAGGCTAGATCATTTATGCCCATGTCCACTTCCTTTACAAGTTTTAGGGTTTTCTCACTACATTATCATTTGTCACTCACGATGTATCTTCCTCTATCTCAATACCCATGTGAAGGACCAACATCTTCATCATCCATAACACACTGATCATAGAAGGGATCCACACATAGTTTTTGGACATATAGGTCCCTTCATTTTCATTAATTTAGGCATCCTAAAATATTGTGTAGATTCTCTGTTGAATTTCATATTTCTCTCATAGATGAAATCCACATTACTGCATACTACTAGTTAGAGGAATATAATTATGTAGACTGTTTTAATGTTTATTCAATATTCCTTGAGTCCTTTATGAACCTCCTTGTTTACTCCATGTAATGTGTAGTGGGTACACATTGTGGATCCCCTCTCCGCAGACTGCTCCAACTTCGGTGATATTTCCTCCTTTGTAAACCACTACTCCATGACTTTTTCCAAATATCCAAGATTCAAAGTATCATCTTTACCTCTGCATACTACCTGTGTAGTTCCTTCTTCCTTCAAACACTTCTTCATATGCAGGCTTTAGTGCTTCCCAGAAACCAAACATAGAATTGTTTGCACAAACTATTTCACCCTTCATGGAATTTATTCCCCACAAACCACATCACATCAAGAAATCATCCCTCATGAACCACATTCAATGTTAGAAAATTTCTTCCCAAAGAATGGATATTCTATAATGAAAATTCATCTATGTATTTATGGGTTTACTACTCCTAATATGAGATAATAGATACAAAAATCTCACTAATCTAATATTCTAGAATCTTCAATTTGGTCTTGTTTTCACCATGTACCGCATATCCCATGAATGTTACATTCTTATGTGGTCTGTGTACTAACTTTCTTACATCATAGTATCCCATATCACTATCATGTTATCTCCTTTTATTCCCTTTATGGCCTCTGAAATCATCTCTTAATTTCTTTGAATTAAAAATCATCCCACATACCTAATGTCTTTTATGTACAGTATGCCATCGTTGGGATCTGTTTCCCCAGCAAAACATGTTACATTGTTCGGTCATCATCTTGTGCTTCATGGTTACCTTAATTTTCAAATTTCCATCAACATTATTCAAAACACCATTATTTTCCTTTGAACTTCCCTTTGCAGTTGGAATACTATTCAGTCATATGTTGGAATCCTTCCATTTAGAAAATTCATAATCCTTATTTTGGGGACCAAAAATTTGGAAAAGACTAGAAATATATACCCCTCAAAAATAGACTTCAGAAAAGTCCAACCATAATCATTCGGGTTAATTCAACATTGTCAGCAACCAAAATAACATCCAAACATACAACGAGAAATACTTCTGGATTTTTTTGAACAGAATCAATCTAAATTCTCAACTGAAATATGTTTTTATAGGAAAAGTTAATGAGACGGATATCCTTCTGCAAAGAACATCCAAAATCAAGAAAACAAAGATGGATCATATACTCTTGAACATGTATTGTATGTTCTTATATTCCATCATTTTGACGGTGAAAATACATTCTCAGAATCACATATGTACCCACTAGCTTCCCAAATCCCTACAAGAACCATGACGTGAAATGGGAATCCATATCCAAAACAATAGTACGAGTGTCCACATGTATTTGAATGATCTCATAGATATATAGACTTTCCAGCTCATCAGGTAAAAAATTATCTTGAATTGGAATGAATTTATCAACTTTCTTCAACCTTTACATGAAAACACAGAAAAAATATATACCTATATTATACCTAGGTAACCCCACTACAAATCCAGGGAAACAACGTCCCATTTCCATTTTGCGCTTGGAAGAGATTTTGAAAAGCCTTCCGGTCTTTTGTACACTGCCTTTACCTACTAATAGTTTGAACAACAAGTGATAAAGACTTTTATCTCAAATTTCATCCTAGGCCACCCATACTTGCATTTATTACTTGATACATTTTGGATATTCTTGGCTTGACTTCCCACTAAGATTCTTGGGACTCCTGCATCAACTCCTCTCTCATATATGTAGGATCGCATACACATCCAAATATGTTCAAGATGTTTTCTTTATCCATATTCTATTCCATAAGAGCATTGTCTCGTGATATAAACTCATAAAGAACCAAGACCATAGGGTATGAAGATTATATATCATTTAATGTCTCAAAGAGGGATGAGGTGATTATAAAAGATGAGTGGTAATAATTATTGTGACTAAAATGAATCTCTAGATATAGCTACGAATAAGGTGCCATTAACTTTCATTTATCACTACATTTTGATATAGTATATAGATGAGTTTTCCAAATCAGCTCATCTGCAACTACATTTCCCTACACAGGAATATAGGAAATATCGAAATCAAAAGATTGTAGATATTCAATCCCTCTTTGTTGTGTGAGGTTCATGTCATGTTATATAAAGATATAATTGACGCTCTTTTGTTACTTATACACCACAAATTTCTCACATAATAGAAAATATCTACATCAACATAAGGAATGTAATCTTATTAATAGCTAAAGGTCGTACGTTAGGTAGTTTCTCTCATGAGTCCTCAACTACTATGATCCAAATGCCAGAACTCTATCTTCTTGATTTAGCATTTCTCCTTCATCGATTCGTGATACATCAAAGAAGATGATATAACATGTAATAGGATTTGGATGAATCCGAATAGATGTCGATATAATCCTCCATTTTATCACTTAAATGGTTTTTTTGCACTCTTTTAACCATATAAACATAGAAACTTTCATTTTAAATCCAACAATAGGTGAGGCACAATATGAGAAGTCATATATGAAACTCTTTTAATATCTACAATTCCCAAATAATCATCATATATCAAACATATTCTTGTATTTATACTAGGAAAGTAAGTCACTAACCATTTTTGGGATCAATAGATACTTCTAATTAAAATATAATGTCAACCATGAAGTTAACATTGTCAATATAGAAGTGGAACATATGTAGATTACCATAAATTTGATGCTCTATCAGGGTAATCATAATGATATTATGATGATTGGAATGGTCACTAAAAGTTTCAGAACACATAAATATGTCATCTGTAATTAATATTAAATAATCAAATTGTGAAAAACACCCAATTGATAGGATCCATGAAAATGGAGGTCACGTTTTCGTGACCAAAAACACAGAAAAATATATTTATATATGTCGTATATGCTATAGAATATTGTAAGAGGTATGTATGGTGGCTTTACTCACAACTGATGATAACCCGATCTGAGGTCAGCCTTAGAGAAAATCATTGCTCCTTGGATTTGATCAATGAAATCCCCTATCTAAGGTTCGAGATACTAGTTCTTGATCATATGATGGTTCAACCATTTTTAATCAACATATAGACAAACAGTTCCATCATCCATCTTGAAAAAAGAAAGGCTGAACCTCATGATGTTGTATTGGTGCCATATAAACACTTTTTACTCAAAATACACTAACTTCCACTTGAGATCATGATCCTCTGTAGGTGTCATCCTATATATAAAAATGGACACTGGAGTTTCTCATGGAACAATATTAGTCAAAAAATCAACCTCTCATTAAGGAGGTAATCTAGGAAAATATTCAGGAATGACTACCCTGAAATGATCCACCATTGGAGGGAAAACAAATTGATTTAAATTCAGATCGTCTATGAAAATATTTTGAATTTGGGTGTTTACTCCACCATTCAAATGATGCTCTAGCCAATATATATGATCCTGAACACCCCCACTAACCCTTATGTATATAAATGATGCCCTATAATAATGTAAATGATAACCTATTCCAACAGAAAAATTCATAATCGTGATAATTAACCAACCAATCCATCCTAATATTATCATCGAAGCATGTGATCTCAATAATGAACTGGTTCCACAATAAGGTTTTACTTCTAACCTTAAGGAGATACACCCTATATTTGTGTATACCCTTTGACCTCAATCATAATAGTTTGTCTAGGATCAATACATTGTAGAAATACCGTATCTCTATTCTGAGACACTCCCTGATAGTTAGAGATATAAAATAATTGGAATCACCAAATTAAAATAAATCAGATACTATGTTAGATGAAACAAGAATAGTACCATGTACATTATATAGTCCCACGACATAATCCACAGGTATCATCTATAGTGTCTGTAACTGACCTAATCCAAGTCCATATACAAAGGATAGACTACCATGATAAAAAAATCCTTATTGGATGTGCTGGTGATTATGAGTCTAAATACTATATCCAAGACATGATCCTCGTCTAGTCAGGCAGGTTGTATTCAAACTCCCCACCTGATATAGTGAAAAACAACCTAATTTTGAAGGTAGAGGTGGCATAGATACTTTTCCACTTGAAGCTGGTAGAATGGTCCTATGAAATCTCTGTGTATTCCCCATATGGATGCAAGCCCAACACTCAATCAGGTTTCTATCACAAATAGGCTTCAGGAGACCCTATCATCCACACAAATGATACAACATGGAGTTATCAAAATAGATACTCTGGGTATCATTTTCATGATGAGAAACCTCAAGGGAACACATCCTGCAACCATGATAATTACGGGCATCCATGACACTAATACTCGAAATCTAGTTCTATTTTCATCCAACAGGTTTTACACAATGGTAAGATCCTGATTGAATACTGTATATAAATTTGGAAGGATAATTAAATTATCATACATATGAAAGACATATTGAATCCCACCATCAAAATTTCAAGCAGGTTTAGTATCATTTCCTTGTAGAATAGGTTCAAATAAATGAAACACTATTCAATGAATTTAATATTCCATAACTAACATAGAACGCTACATAAGATGCAGAAACACTATGACTCTATCTACTATCTGCATCTAAGGAAAGAAAAAGTCATATAAAATAGTCTAAAAGTTTTCCCAATCAATGCCTTGAAGGTGATCATCCATGGTAACAACATCACACCAAATCAAGGGTATCTCCAAAAGCAAAAACATTGCATGTTTAAGCCTCCACATAGGATGCATCTTTTGATTCTCAAAACAATACAATTTTGATTTAATAAAAGACTCTTCAGCTAATGGACCGACATCCCCCAATAATGTAGGAGGTTGATATTGACAAAACATGTGAGTCAGAACAACCATCATTGGTGAAACATACAGAGCACAATTCTTATAATACATTTGATGGTGGTTACTATCATAAACATGTGAATTAGTTCCCAAATTAGTTACAATTGTAAGTGCCCCAATTGGAACTATAGGTGGTAATTCTAGAGGCTAAGGCCCTACCATGTCTAGTGCATGGTTGTTTTGACCCTCCTGGAATATGATACAAGGATATTTTGTGGAGTTGGTCTACAAATTCCATGCACAACTTTCAGATCATGATTTAAGAAGATAGATAATGACCCATATGAAAAATAAACAAAGAAAATATCACTACCAACGGTATAATAACCTAAATACCCACTTAGACGTATACATTTTGGTATGTAATCAAGTATAAGTTTCGTTTCATTTTATATTTAATTAACAAGTTCACTCATTTACATTTCAGAAACATGAAATGGCAGAATAAGGATATGAAACCATTTCATTTTAGATTTTAATTTTCACATTGTAATGGAAAAACATTCACATTGAATTAGTTCTCAATAACATTATCACTGAAAATGAGACCTAATTATTTATAGCATAATAGATTGACTTGATAAATTACTCTTCCCAACCTATGAGGACCAATAAAACTCAGGAATGGAGACATGAAATCACTTAATCCCAACCAAGAAAAATACAACGATAAATTACTATCACAACATCACACAACAATCACATGAAAATCATGCAATCGAATATAGTGAAATGCACCTATATGTCATGAAAATATGTATGACCTTAGAATTTTAGTTTCTTATAATGATACATGTTACAATGCTCCTTACCCTCTTATCATTAGGCCACTAATGATGAGAATATTCAAGTAGAGTAAAAATTATAACCTCAACACAACATGTGCATCACTCAATGGTAAAATAATAACAACTGTATTATATAGAAAAAATAAAAATTTCATATTAGGAATATGAGATTTTACCCTGAACAACAGTTCATTATTCCCATGCATGACTTATGACCATGTTCTAAGCATTAACAATCAATAATATATTGTCCCCAAATTGTAATTTATGAAATGGAAATCACTTCGATGGGGTGAATTACTTCTTTTTGGTACGAAGAATGATGTCAAAATCACTACGTTCATTCTTTATCATGAACATAAAAAATTACCCTTTAAGAATGAGTATCATATACATAGTATTGACGTTATGTTTGATAAATTAAGAAGATATTTATATTTTTTTTCAAGACTGATATTAAATGTAGATTCATCAAGGGCCAATAATGAGGATATATTTGTGTAGGCCCTTTGTATGAGGTATGGTCAATATGAATTCATAGTAATTCCCTCTGGAATATTACCCCATCAATCGTCATGGATTTTTTTAAAAATAGTGTTTATATATTATCTTGATCAGTTTTATGTAGACTTCATAAATGGTACTCATATACATTTGAAGTGAAAGGAAGATCATGAATAATATTTTATAATTTTTATAAAGACCATGAGGAATGATTATTTTCAGGAAAAAATTATTATGTGTTATTTTGGCTTCTAAAAGCTTCATTATTCGGTCATATAATATCATGATATGCCATATATGTTGATCATGGAGAGAAATATGGTTTTCAGACATGACTAAGACCAACCTTTGTAACCAAAATATATATTTTTAGGTTGGATGAATAAAACCATTTCAACCTCAAATATATCTAAATAATATATAATCCACTAATCTTGTTGGATTAAATAGAGGTTTTGTTATTTTGGAAATGTGCATATCAAAAGAGGTTCAAATAACTTAATAGATGATTGTTCTTTTTATTTATACTAACACTAACATATTAGGGAGATATGATTGTAATATATAGCAATGCCTCAAATAAATTATTATGATTAGTCTTAATGTTGATAGATATGCTTATATCATATGCCTTATACCAAATAATGTTTCATGATAAAAATTATCTCAAACTTGATTTGGAGTTTCCAATGGTAATTGTTTCATAAAAAATTTTGGTATATTATATATATAGTGAAATTTGTCAAGTATAAACTAATCCGAAAAATATATAGTATATATTTAAAGAAAAATAGTTGAATATGTACTATATAATACGGTTAGAGTTAATAAATTATTATTATTTCTCAACACAATACCACTATCAGATTGTGAACATGTTGTCTACTGCTTTATATTAGAAATACCATAGTTGATTATCCATGATGATTATTAAAAGAGATCTAGTATTTATGTTTTTTAGAAGATATGCTTTGAGATCGTGTGGAATTATGAAATATCATATATTTCCTAGATGAATCTTCATCCTTCCATAAATGAGAGGGTTAAAGATAAAAAGAAGGATGATGTTAAATTAAATATATAGTGAACAACATTCTTGTATTCAACCAAGACCATGTTGGAATGATACGGTCCAGAAACCAAGTATGTGTCCCATTCCAAACATGAAGAATTAGATATTGGTTAAGGAATATAGTCTATAAATAGATATCCATCTTGTAAATTAGATGTTTTATAGATACATTGATGATTTATAATGTTGGAACATCAAAAATTTAGATATTAAATAGTATGAATCAATTTTTTACTATGTTAGTAATATAAGAATAAGAGACTGAATATTAAGTGAATGTTAAAACCACTACGCATACAATAATGGAAATAAGAAATCACCATTATTAATTTTTTTTAATCAGAATACCCCAAATGTCGAAAAAGAAAAAATGTTATTTGGGTTTTACATGATCTCCTAACATTGTCATCTCACTTCATTTTTATCCAATAACATTTATGTCTTGATAAAAATTCAAAAATACTCAATCAGAATGTGGTAAGGATTCATAGAGTACAATTGTCTATTGGTACTAATATGGATCTGTGGATGGAAATGTTTTTCTAGAGAAATATTTTGCATGTGATGGTTATATTGTTGATTTTTTATACAATGTACCATCCTTAGATAGATGGTATGTTTGGGAGAAAATATTAATCCCTAGAGGATATATTGAGATCTATTTCTATAGATTTTTAAAATGGTTTGGGTATAGTGTTTTCATTAAAATATCATTCAATAAATAATTTTGATGGATTTATATGAATCCTTATACGAAAATAAGTGTAAAAAGACATCCTACTGAGACAAAGTTTGTGAAATAATGTAATCAAGACATGAAATAACTAAGGAAATGGAGGATAATGTTAGATAAATTTAACATAACATCAAGTTAGCTAAGTGTCAAAATAAAATTTAAGCTGAAAATCATCGAGGTGATCCTGAATTTCATGTTAATGTGATGGATTTTCACTGAAATTATCCACATATGATATTCTTTGTGATTTCTCAAAAACAATGAAATGCTAATACCTAGGTATATTATCCCTTTTGAGATTATTTATCATGTATGGATTGTATCTTATTGTCTCTTGCTTCTATTGAACCTCTCTCAAATTCATAATGGATTCATTATATCTGTCTTGAGGAAGTATATACCTAATTAATCCTATACACTAAACTAATATTTTTTACAATTGGGGAATTATTTTTCATATTAATAACATCTTGTAAAAATCTTGGATCATAGAGATAATTCACTGAGGAAAAATACCACTCATCATGTTAAGTATCTTTTATTAAATATGATATTTGAAGATTTAATTTCGGAACCTAAGGATTTGATGAAGTAGAGATATCATTTTTTTTATTTCAGTGTTGTAATTTTGAGGGTTATTCATTATAATGGGTTTATAATGAAACAACATGCGATTTTATAAAATATTTCTCTTCAAATATTTTTTTTTCTAATAGCTTCTGATATAGGTAAACCCAATTCTAAATGACCATTAATATACTATAACATTTTATCCAAGACATTGAATTAGTATTTTTAATAGGATTTATGATTTAATGAATAATGTTTTACACAATTGTAAAATAAGTTTTTTGGATATTAATTTATTAAAAAAACCTATATCAAATTAAATTAAATGTGACATTCTTATAAAAATTATGTTTCTGTAGACAATAAATTCTAATCATAATAAATCAAATTAATCACTATAGGTGAATGATATTAATTAAATTTATAGGTTATGTATTAAATAAAATTTTTTAACACTCATATTATATATTTTTTAATGATGAGATTGGAATAAACCAAATTTTTTGATTAAATTGTATTTTTCTAAAAAGTTATTTTCATCATGTTTTGACACATATTATAAAATTATTTTTCTCCTCCTAATGGTATTAAATTTTACAAAATATGAGCCATATTTCTAATCAATAGGATAAATTTTTTTAAATGGTTCTCTTTTATTTCTATACAATATGAATAGTTATTGTTGCATAAATTATAACATTAGTGATGTGTAAATTTGGTTAAAATAGATTAATAATAAATTATAAGTTCAACATGTATGATTAAAATTACTAATAGATATAGGCAATTATTCATGATCCAAGATAGTTTTATATTAAAACTGACACCTCACCCAACCTTAGACAGGGCCTGAATGGAGTCCTCGATCCCCATTGGCTCGTAAGTAGTGGAAATGCATCAATAAATTTTCCAAGGGAACGATTAATCCAAATAAAATTAACTAAAATAGAGAAATAAAATTGAGTATCCCAATATGAATATGAATAAAAAATGAAAATCATTTACGAATAATCTAATAATACAACAAACTGGACAAAAAAATATTTAAAATTGCAAAAAAAAAGAACCTGTTAACCACAACATCCCCACATGACAATGAGGATCGGTCTCCAATCTGTAACCTACCATCACCAAAGCCTATCAAACCCAAGATAGAACCTCTAGAAAATAAAAATGAGAAATAACTATAGGGATGAGTCTTAAATCTCAGTAGGCGTAAAAGGATATTCTATTCCAAATGCACTTCAATTAAATAAAAATACATCATCATCAATATAGAAAAAAATATATAAAGGTTCCCTTTCAATAATTTTACACATTAAACTCAAACGCATTCCATTTTCCTTTTTACCATTAAAAACATTAAAAATACAATGGATATTAATTTATATTATTAAATATGAATAATGAAATTTTAATATAAAATAGTGAAATAGTGTCAAACCCTTCAAAAACCCTTTTAATAAAACCCTAAAACCAAAATCATTGCATTTAAATGAAATAAACCACAAATGTGATCAAAAATAACGATCCCTTTATAATGGAAATGGAAATTACCACCCATGAATAACCTACCAAATAGCATAACAATCAACCACCGTAGACAAATAAGTGAAAAATAACATGGGGAAACCTAGTATCTCATGAATAATTTATAAATAAATATTCATGTGACTTATCCTGATGTCATGCCTTACCCGATGAAATCATTATTTTCAAACGCTCGATCTCACCTATCCAATATTGACCTAAATCCAAAATCCCATAGAAGATAGTACATAGTAAGGGACACTAAACTATGCGTAATCTAATCAAGTGCAATAATCATTCACGAAAACTATTCTTACTATGACAGGTTCATATGTCACAAATAAAAATGGAGGTGGGCCAATGAATTCCAAACAATAATACAATAAAAATAATATATATATATATATATAACACCTAAAAAATCACATAAATAGTCACCCTTCAAGGAACCCCTTGGAAAAATCACTTTGCTTTCAACAATTTGAGCATATGGGAGCCTCATAGCATTAGACTCCCAAAAAATTCAATTATAACAAATGTGAGAGAAATATCCAAGGAGTGTTTCCACTCCAACCAAAAAAGTCCGAACCATGGATCAAATACCCTTTGAAAAATAACCCTTTTCCAAAAATGAAACCAACACATTTCTATCCCATGCCAAACTATTTTTAAATAACCAAATACTCATCATTTTATTTTAACCCCCCATAAAATTTTAAATCTATTTGTAAAACAACATTGACCATTTTAAATGTCACAAATACATTTACAAAAAAACATTGCGTTAAAGATCATAACCCACATGAAAAAACCAACTGGTCAATTCATCAAACACTTGGTGTGAAAAAATTAAAAACGGGAGACCATATATTCAAAAAAAATTAATCTAACCAACAAATTTTACATTAAAAATTATTATAAAAAGTATAAATCACTATTTAACAAGAATTGAATATGATAAAATTAAGGAACCAATGAGTCTAAAATATAAAGGGAATGTGTAAGGGAAAACCTAATTCAAACCTCATCCGCTAAATAATTTCAACCTTGAACAACTCCAAGAAGGTTATGAGAAGAATGAATATGGACAGGGAACACAAAGATAGAAAAAACATAAAATTACACACTTCCCTATGTATGAAAATCGACCAAACATGACCCCAAGGGTTATAAGAGAAATGGAAAAGGTATTAAATTAAAAGGAGAAAGAGAGGGGTTCCATATCCTTTTTATTTGGATAAATAATCACCATGAAACCAGATATAATAATATATTGGAGGAGTGTGGAGTAGCCAATATTCTCTATGAGAGGTGTACAAGTTGGGGTTTTTTTGGGGTGTCTAAAATAAAAACCCTATATAAAATGAAAGAGAATATCCCAAAATACCCTTTCTTGAGTGGGTGGAATGGTTAGATCACACATTTTAACCAACTTTGTGGTTTAACAATATTTACTGATACATTTGAATCACACATAGGATGAATGGTTAGTTAAATGGTGAAAACCAACCATGTCACCCCTACCCACATTGGCTACATTGTTAAACTAAAAATTTCCCTTAATTGTGCATCCAAAAAAAATCCTCAAAACAAAACCCAATCTCACCCTAAAACTCTTCTAACTCAAGGAGATACAAACCATCAAACACACCCCTTATAGAAGTGACAATTGAGGAATCAAAAACATTAAACCGATCCTTTTCATCACAATATCATCATACTAAAAATGAAAAAGGACAAATATAACCTAAAAAAATCATATCTCACAATTTAAATCAAGAACATGACAAAAAAGAATAAATCCATAACACCATAAAAATGAGAGAAAAATCAAGAACCATAATATTGTTCAAAATAATGGATGAAAACAAAAATTCTTTTTTGAAAATTCTTCAAACCATTATGATTTTTTCCCACATAATTCCATAAAATTTATAGTTGAAAATCAATTACTAAGGTTAATATTGGAAGAAAGAATGCATCAGGAACACCTATGTATGATCTTCTTAGGGCTTGGTTTAATAGATAGACAACCATCAAATTTCAGGAGGATCCACAAACATCAAGGTTGCATTCATAACCTTTCACCACTTAAGAAACTCAATAAAATATAATTTTCTATCAATTTTCCAAATCCAATATTTTGATTCAGTAGGAAACACATGACCATAAAACAATGTATGATACAACTCCCAAAATTCTAGAATGTAGTATATGGGTTGACCAACTGGAATGTTTACTAATAGTGCACCACCCATGGTAGCACATAAAATATCCTACAAAATGTTTTGGTGGAAAAACTAAGAAACAATATAATAAAGAACATAATAAAACAAATCCATCAATGAGAAATAATAATCTAAAAACACCACATAAGAGACATAATTCCCAATACACAAGGATACAAACATCACCACCACTAATTTAAAGAATATCCCAACATATCTTAAAAATTATTTTAAAAAGAAAAAATAAATTGGGATGTGTTAGCCTCACCAATGGTAATATATAAAGCCACAGTCATTCACAATATTATACCAATCTAGGCACCCATACAACCATGAAATAAACCATCCACTATTTCACTCACATTTTGACATGGGTGTGCTCACAAGAAAACCAAAGGCCACCCAAAACATATTTTAAACTTCCTAAATGGAACTTTAAAAAAAATATTTAACATTTTTATGACAACTAGGCATTTTTCATGCTTAGTAATAATATTTTACCAATAAATTCTCCAATCATGCACCCATTACAGGACAAGCAGTGCACTCGCATAGTTTAGAATCATAGTTTAAAACTGTGCATGAAATGCATGGAATGGTTCTATCATAACATAGTGTATTATTACAAACATTAAACATGGTTTGACTAATCATTCATGGATCATGATTTCCTAACAAGAATCTAACAATGGATCTCATGGTTAATTAAAAAAATCCTCCTGGTTTTCCCACACTATGTTCTGACCGTCCACTAAGAGTGAACAACCCATAACATGAAATTTTTAATCTAAATCCCCCAATACTAGATATAGGAACATATAAAAAAATCTTAAAACACAATAAAACTAAAATATCTCATTCAAAACTTTTCCATCAAGTTTGAAAATAAAATTTCATCAAGAACCATTTTAATAAAAACTCATTCAACTAAAAATAATTTTATTAAGACGCATTTCATCAAAAATATTTATCTAACATAAAGAAAACTTCCTAAACCACTATCTAAAAAGGAAGTAAAAATTAATTTTCCATTTTCTAAAAATCCAAACCATTACCACAAAATTTAAAATTTATTCTATTTCAATTCATGGGTTTAAAAAAATCAGACTCAAGAGGAACCCAATACAAGTAACAAGTGGAATATAGTATAGATAGGTGATCGAGAAATATTGTTAGAATCCATTTTTCAATCATGCCAAAATCATAGAGTGTTTTCTATGACCCTATCCTCAGATCCACATGGATTTACAAGCCATGAGATATCTCTATGTCCATTAGACGAACCCCCTTTTTATCCCCCAAACACCAAAAATACCACAATAACCAATGAATCCAGACATAACCCAATTTCCCATTGAAACCAATAGTTCATCAAAAATAGTGTTGGACAAAAACTCCCTCATAACTATACCCAAAGTTCCAATTATCCTAATCAATATACCATGAAATCCCAATTAACAAAAGGATCTTTAAATGCTAGTTCTCTAAAATTAACTATGCTTTGATAGCATTTTATAATAAACCAAGATGGGATTCCATCAAAACCACAACCTTACCCATAACGATACAAGTCCCGAAGGGAGTTCTCAATCTCACAGACTAGAAACTAGTGAAATAGCATCAATAAATTAACAAAAGGAACAAGTACCCCAATAAAATAAACTGAAAACTTATGTGTAAATAGAATATCCATAAATGAATACGATTACCAAACAAAAAATCATTTACACATGAACTAAAAATATAAGAAACATGTAATGAAAAGAATATAGAAAATAAAAAACTGAACCTGAAAACCACAACATCTCCATGTGACCATAAGTGTTAATGTCTAATCAATGACCAACTATATCCAAGGGTGATCAAAAAAAGTTGAAAACACTTATATAAAATAAAAATAAGAATTATCTATAGGTGTGTATATTAAAAAATAGTAGGCATGCCTGAATGATCTATTCCCAATAAAATTCATTTAAATAAAATAAACATAAAATTCATGGATGAAATAAAATATATAAAAGTAGTCTGTTCACATATAATTCATGTTAAAACCAAATAGTTTACATTTTAAATTTTACCATTAAACCCAAAATCAATTACAAGTGTTAAACATTTCTATTTTTAAATAATAATAGTGGAATTTCATTTTAAAAGTGGGAAAGATTGTAAAATTATTCAAAAAACCTTCGTATAAAACACTAATAAATACTCATTACTTATAAAAGAAATTTGAAAAACATGAGAGAACCAATAGTAATCATTTAATAAAATATTTGAATATAATAACCCATGTATAACAAACCAATAAGAATCTCAATCAACCGCCATAGATAACTATGTGCTAAAGATCATGGGAGAACCTAAGATCTCGCGAATAATCTAGAACATATTATATAGGTGACTAATCCTGATATCTTCCCTTAGATAATGAAATCATAACCCCAAAATAATTTATTGAATAATACACATAATGAATGAGGGGAACAATCAGAAATAAAATAGTCCAATCTAAGTTCAACTTAATGGTGTATAATAGATACTATTTCCAAAATCATTCATTGAATATTCACTCTCTATGCTAGTTTCCAATGTCATGAATAAAAAGGGGTGATCTAATGAATGTCAACAGTGAACCCAAAAAAATAAAATATATATATATATATATATATATATATATATCTCATATGAGAAATACAAAAAACAAGTCAACCCTAATTCAACCTAAGGATCATCCTCTTCCCTTTAAACCATTGGATCACAAGGGTTCCTATCAGTGTTGGCCTCCGTGAAAATTCAATCATAAATAATGAATGAGAATTATATATGAATAATTTTCACCACAACCATTTTAACAAATTTTTCAACTTGGGATCAAGCACCCTTTGAGAAATCACACATTCTACAAAAATAAACCAACACATTTTTATCACATGAAAAACCATTTTCATAGATCCAAAATCACATCAATTTTATGTACATAAATATTTATAAATCCATTTAGGAAACACCAACAACTATTTTAAATATAAAATATACATTTAAAAAACATGATTTTAAAATTCTAAAACCACTTATAAAAGATATCTACGATGTTTATTAAACCCTGGGTGCGCAAAAATCAATAATACCACACCTTATAATTCAAAAACATATTCAAACAACCTCATTTTACATTAAAAAATTATTATAAAATAATATATCTATATTTAACTTGCATGTAAGGTTAAAAAAACATGAAACCAATGATTCTTATATTTATTGGAAATTTTCAAGAGAAACCTACCTCAAATCACATGAAAATTCTGCAATAATATCTTGAAACAACTATACGAAGGTTCTGATCAGAAATAACATCCACAAGGAACCCTACGAATGAAAAAACCCCCACTATTTCACCACATTAGTTATGAAAATATTTCAAAATGAACACTAGAGTTATAATAGAATGGAAAAATAAAGTAATGTAAATGAATAATTAGATTGTATCCATAACCATTCGATCCATGTGAAGAATCACAATAAAACCCCATAAAATTTACCATATTGGAGCTTGGTGGATCCAAAATTCTCCATAATAGTTGTCCATGTTAGGTTATTTCATGTGGGGTTTTATAGAGAAGTAACCCCACATAAAAAGTAGGATAAAATTCCAAAATACATTTTCTTTATTGGGTTCCATAGTTATCTTGAATGGTTTAAAAAACCGTGTGCAAACAGTGTAGTTTCCCATTGTCCAGTGATGCATGGGTTCACCACATAAGCTTCATGGTAAGTTTATTAATGTTACCATACCATGATAGCCTACATGAATTGGATAAATGGTTAAACTAACCATGCAACTTAACTATGAGACATGGTAAAATTCCACCAAAAATCTCCATTTTTTACCCAAGAACTCTTCTAACTAATGGGATTTACCATCCATCAAACACTGCGCATAGAAAAGTGCCACTAGGGGTCTCACTAAAACTCCACCAATCCCTTTTCTCCAAATTACATAAAACAAACAATGAACAATGACAAATAACATCCAAACAATTCTAACTCACAATTTAAATCAAGAACACATGAAACAACAAATTTAAATTTGTGAAACCAGAAACATGAGAGAAAAACATGAAACCAAAATGTTGATCAAAAAAATTAATGAAAATAAAAATTTGGGTGTGATAGAATTCAACCCTGATCACCATTGACTCTAACATTATATTTTTAAGTGATTAGATTCTATGATAATGGTTTATATTATATTTAAAGGTATGAAAAATATAAATGTAACTCTCTTACTTTCATATATCTCCTCTATTTTCCCACAGTGTAAAAAAGAAAGGTTTAATTAATATAGACTACCATTTGGATAACAATATAATTATTCTCATGATGTTATTTAATTTATAATTTTAATTTATAATATAGCTATCTTTAATTCTTAATAGACACAAACAAAATATTTATTCAACTAATTTTTAAAATTAAAAAAATGAATTTAAAATTTTAAAATGTAGTAAAATTTAACTGTGTTATTTTGGTATATGATTATTTTAGATATATGTAGTATATTAGAGTTATGTTATGTGTTTCTATTCTAATTAAAACAACTTGTCATGTATTTGAAGTCAAATTAAATAAATAATTTAAAATATGATGATATGTTTGAAAATAATATTTTCATAATTAATTTAATAATATTTATAATAATGGAACCGTATAATTAAAATAAAATATTGTCGAATATTTCATCCCTTTTCTATTTTGGGTCTAATTTGTTTCTTTCAAGTAAAACTATTAACCATTAAAAATGGAAAATATTTTATCACATCTAATATTAAAATTGGTTATCTAATAAGATAGTAAAAAAGATACAGTTTATAATATAACATTAACCTATCATAATTTTATTGTTTTATGATATTTAAACCATATAATACCTATTGTTTGAATCTATGTATGTTTGAAATAATATTTCTTGAGAATGAATTTGTTAAATATTCTACTTAAATTAAAAATTCCAAATTTGTCTTTTGACTCCCCTATAAAAGGAATCACATTCCTTCACTTCTTTACACCACTTTTAGATTCATATCATGATAAATACATTCTTGTTTCACTTAAATAAATCATCATACACATTCTATAGGTGATATTATCCTTAATATTCTTACCATAGTTTCAATAATATAGGATATAAAGGAGGTCTCCGGAAGAAGAGGTAATCATCCTATCTTTTCTCTTTCAAATTATGCCCTTTTTGAAATCACTTAAATCTATGGGATCTATCAAAAAACTATAAATTAAAATCACCAAAATACATAATTGTTATTATTATTAATATACAGAAATTATCCTCCTAAATATCATTAATATGTAATGTGAAATAGTCATTCACGTGTTTGTATGACATACCAAATCCACATAGCGATACAAATAAATTTTCATCTCAATCAGTTATGGTGAGTATTATGATAAGGTCAATGATTATATATTATGTTTATGAAATAATTATAAATCTATAATTATAATATAATTTATATCTTTTTACCTTCCAATCAACTATACAACGACAACGTCAATCATCCGTAAATGTGGACTACCACCTCGACAAAGAGACACCGTCTATTTTTCATTCCTATTATATAATGATTGTAAAAGGGTATATTTAATAAATATATTATTTTTATGTTATAATAATTATTTATTAATGGTGGATTATTATTTACCTTTCATTAATTATATTTTCAAAAAAATTAAACTATGTTTATGTGTGGGTCGGGACCACTTTCACTATGAAGGGCTTAGATAATTTTTCTATCAAATTGTTTTTGGATCACCATAAGTGAAAATATAATGAATATGTGTGACATAAATTTCATGGTTAAAATTATAGAGATTATAGATCAATAAAATATATTAAACAAACCAAACTACTAAACCAGAGCATACATTGAAAATTATTGATTTATTATCTAAGATAGTGATTTTAAATAAGAATTGTTAATAAAAGAGAGAAAAAATATTGTAATTAAATAATATATTTTTGATATATATGATTATGTCTATTTAATAAATTTTAATTTATTATACAATGTGTTTTTTAAAAATATAATTGATGTCAAACCGGATGTAAGGGTTCCCTTCACGGTCTCATCACTATTTATGATTGTTTATGTTCAGGTCTCCATTGGGGTTATTATTTTATATTTCAACCATAAACAAAATTTATTTTCATATAATGGGGTTCTTTTATAGAAATGAATTATTACAATCATTTTTGTCTCATTAAGGACATATTATACCAAATGATTTTTAAGGAAACCCAAATTTGTTTTTATACATGGTTGATAAAGTGCCTCTTAAATTTCTATATATTTTTAAAGAAGGATAAATAAAATTTATATTAAAAAATTCTTCTGAATTATTTTTTACATACCATTATCATTTTAAAAAATTTCTTATGATGAATATTCCTGTGGTTTTTCAAACAAGGAAAATTTAGGTCTTTTAAAAAAAATATTTGAACGCAATGTTTTTTCAACTTATAGAACAAAAAAATAATTTCACTATAGAAGGGATGATAATTTATTTGGTGAATCCTTTATAAGTCATTAAGGGTAATTTTTTAAAAAAAATCTTTTATATTTTTTAAATTTTTATATTTTAAATGATTTTCTTGATGTGTAAAAGGGTATTTTCAAATTATTTTTTCTATTGATATTTTGAAATTATATTAATATATTTAAACATACTTGGATAAATCTCATGATTTACTAGGTTTATATTATTATGATTCAATCCACCATATTTCATGGTTTGGTTTATGATTAGATTTACTAGGTACTATTTTGATATTCTATATTCTTGTTCTTCCAAAACAAATAGTTATTTTTTTATGGCCTCTTGATTATGATTTATTTTTCGAATATAATGATTATTTATATGATGAATTCATTGGACATATTAAGTGATCAGTGGGGCCAATAATTACATATCCCCTTGATGTATCCCTAGGTCTCATGATATAAACAATATTGATTATTTTCCATCAGCATTACAAATTTTTTTGTAGATGTCTTGACATGAGGCCATAAAATTCATTTTCTCTATAATTGAACATGGACTCAAAGTTATGTTTCAGATTTCTTGATATATGTATTACACCATTATGAAATCATTTATAAAAAATATTATGTTTAATTAAAAAAATTTAAATCCATGGATATTTTTTAAAGTCATGGGATTATTTCTATGGGTGTATTTATCAGTACATTATTTTTGTAATATTATTTTAAATTTATTTAGATTCTATAGTATGCATTCCATTACTATGAATCATATCTCAATGATTTATTTTTTTCAATTCCTAATGGTTCTAGGAAATATCTTATGATTAATATATAATGATATGATAAATGGAACAATGATGATCCAAATGAAAGTATTATATTTAATGTCATGTTTTCCAATGTAATGGGATATCTACATATCTATATATTTTACAATGAATAATTATCCTGATTTTTATTAGAAATGTAATTTTATTAATTTAGTATTAATGTAATAATGTATCCACATATATAGGATACTAGTGATGGGGTATTTACAAACATAAAACTTTTTTGATGAAACCCCTATATAGATCTAATTCATATTCAGTGGGGAGATTATATTTTTTAAATAAGTGTGACCATGACTAGGGAAACAGATATGAGTGTTACTATATATCCTATACTGATAGGAATCATGCTACATCTTGTTCTTGTGTTGATTGAACCGTATTTAGATCTTGATCATATATCGAGGAAAAAATGGGGAGTAAAAGTTCTGTTTTACAGTTTGGACAAGTATAGAGAATCCTACAATCAGTATGTATGGTGTGATTATTCGGATCCATTTACATTTTATTATTACATTGAAATCATCACAAATCAAAATAATAAATAGGCGGAGGTGAATTTTATCATATTTTACATAATTTTTCTAAGGCCACTTATATTAAGATTGACTTCATGTGTATGGAAATGTAATTAGTCATCTGCTTAGTGTTGTGTCATTAGGGAAATGAAATATCACCAGAAATGCTCAATATTGAAGGCCGAATATACATATTTGTGATAATTCCACAATATTGATCATGAAATACATTGTTCTAAGTGTCACAAAAAAATCTTATTCTAATAGGAATCAAGTCATACTTAGTTTTGTGTGTCACAACAAATCTTGTTCAGACAGGAATCAAGAAATACATTTTTCACCAATACAATATACCATACATATATTTTTATTATATGAAAGGGAATGGAAAAGGATTTTCAAATTAGGTAATTTCCATTTAGTAAGGAAATTCGTGGCCAGCACACAAAAAATAATTTGGTCATTGTTATACATTAATTTTCTCGATGAAGAAATATGTCTTTGTGCCTGAGATAATAAATCTACGTGTAACTGAAAATACTAAAATTATAGGAATAAAACCATATATATTTATTGGATAAGATTATACTGCACATATTTGGATCATGAGTTTTGGATGAAAAGGGGTAATTAGTTTTTCTGTATTGAAGATGATCCCAGGATGTAAATCTCATGAATCACTACATGTGATAAATAGAAAAGAATCAATAGACATATAGGTAATTAATGGAATTTAACCACTATATATATTACTCATCAAGAAGGTAAATTTTAATTTTATTCCTCTGATGATAATAAATCCACAATAGTGAATTGGATTTGTGGTAAAACCATCGACAAGTTTTGACAGATGTTTTTGAGAATCCCTATGTTTCTTGAATTGTTATAGAATCTAGCCACGACTACTAATTTTAATATAGTATAATGATTATGATCCCTATATTTGTATGGTATTTTTATATTTAAGTGACCTATTATATTTTTACATTTTCAAGGATGGGGGAATCTTCACAATCCTACAGCCAAGACAGGGTGATAGATTTTTTAAAAACCAAGGACCAATGATTTTTATTTTATGGATGAACTAGTTGATGAGAAGAGGATAATAAACCCAATAATATCATTGTTTCATGAGAGGTAATTAATCAAGATATACATAATTCTTGAATATATATTCCCTTGTTCAGATCTTGATCTTGTGCAAGGGGAGGACATTTGTTTAACATTATGTTGAATCCCATAATCTACCATTTGTGCATCAGTATATATCCTCTACTAGTAGCGGTAAATTCTCATTGAGTTATTAAATTGAAATAATCCTTCTTAGACATGGATTCTATATAGGGGTATGGGTATTTTATATCAAAAATATCTCAATAACCAATATTACCTATCTCAGAATATCTTGCATAGATCAAGGTCCTTTGTAGGATGTGGGATGATCATTCATTAGAAAATGAACACAATGTACATAGTATTGTATCCAAATCTAAATATGAATCCTCTAGAGATGGGAATAAATCTTGTATATAGTTATTATTATATTATAAATTCCATCTATAAACATATCATATTTGTGGGGATTATGTAGAATTAGTTATTAATGGAAAATGGTTTTAATATTACAAATTCCTCTAAATGGACTTAATAATAATGTAGGGGAGAATAATGAAATATGGTTTTTTATTTTTACTGAAATTCAGTGTCATGTATGATGGATTACACCTCATAGTTTACCTTTTTTTATTGGGGATGGTGATAATGTAGTTTAACGTCATTTGTTATTTATATTAGTTTTAGGTAGTTTAAAGTCTTTCTAACCACATGTATAATTAGATTCAAATGGATCTGATCTTCATGCAATATGTTCAAACCATGTTTCATTGCTATGTGATAAAGAGACACAACCTAAATGAACTATGTGATATAAACATAGATATGTTGAGGGAATTTAAATAAAATTACGTCTATGTACATAATTTTGAAATTTTAGGTATCAATATGTATCATATATGTATAAAATCAAGCCAATCAATGTTAAAAAAACATTTTTGTGTAAGAGGTCATTATAAAAGACTCTATATGACAATATTTGGTTTAAACATTAGGGTATAAGTTTATTTTTATTCATATAACCATGTTTTAACCAATTCTATAGGCTCCTTCAAAGATCAAAACAAATATAGGATGAAAATATTTTTCATCTAGAAATACAACATTCTTATAAGGAATCACCATTATATATCAAATTCATGTATATGATATTGGGTTCTTCCATAATTTTGGGCCATAAAGAAAGGATAAATAGTTTTGGATGCCCCAACATTAGGGTGAAAATGGGAGAGTAATTTATATATTTTTATGAAATTTATAGTTGAGTCTGTATTAGAATTTATAGACCTTACTATGTATCGTATTGGAATAGGAATAAATCTACATTTATTTTAATGATGTAAATCTCTATATAATGTTATACTTTACAAATAAGTAGGTAATGATTTTTCATTTTGAAAAATTATCCAAAAAAAGATTGGGAACCATTAATTTCATCTTCGAATGGAGATGTGAGATTTAAATGAAAAAGTGATATCACATATATCAATAGTACATATGAAACATGAAACAATGGTCTTATAGGATAACCATACACCTCAAATTAATTATGACATGAAGTGGGTACAAATGTGGATCAAGATAATGCATGGGAAATTGACCAAGTATGTGTTGTATTTTAACATCATATAAATAAGACATTGGAATATTTTTAACTATTTGGGATTTAATGTGGTAGGTTCATTAAATCATTGTTCTAGATTAATTTTTTTTTTGGTATTAAAAAACCCCATGGTTGGTCTATTATACATGATCTTATACATAACTAGGTATCCTATAATTCAAGGAGTCAAACACCACTTTATTCTTAAAGTGGTATCATACCTATATTGTTTGGGATGAGATGTTTCGAGAATTATTTTCTATACCAATGTGTGACTAAGACTGGGAATGGGATCAAAGCATCACTATATATTACATGAATATTGAAATCAAACCATCATGTATTTATTTTATATTCCCCCTATATATATATATCAAACCCATATAATAGGGGTGGAAATTATTGGGTATTATCATAGAAAATTGTGAAATTATTGCTAGCTAGTATATCAGTAAATATTGAACTCCGAAAAAAGTAAAGATCCTCGGTGTAGATAAAAATATTATATAGGTCAGGTGAATTTGATAATTTTACTATCATATAGGGATGGAATTTGGACAATCACTCTAATATAATAATGTGATAGAAGAATCGAGATTACATTGGAACAGAGCATTAAATACTCTCTAGGATTTATTGGTGTGTGGTATATACCATATAATAATACATGGATATATGTTTCATTTGAGTGATTGGTCCTATATGATGGCCCAGTAAAACTTTTTCATGATCATACAGGTTAAACCATATGTCATTCAGTTTAACATCATATGGTAGGACCATGTTATGGGTGTCCATTCCTCAAGGATGGAAACATTCCTTATGGTTTATTTCCTAGAATTATGTAAATTATAATATTCCCCATAGAATCCTTATAGTGTATCTTTTGATTAGTTCATCATTGTTTCAAATAATTCCATGGATGTGGACCAATAGAGATAATTACAATTTATATGGATAAAAGAGAAATGTGTTGACACAATTGCTTTTTTTTTGTATTAAACCAAATATTAGAGGTATGATGTATTTATGGAAATAAAAAATATTATAGAAGGCTTTAAGACAAGATTTACCCAAAATTTTACTGGACACTTTTTTATAGTGAAGGGTAAAAATATGAGATTCCTGAGTACACAGTCACCAATAGGGATGATATAATCAATGGTAATTCCTATTGTACAAAATATTGACATCATGTAATGAGGGCTCATCTCATGATCATTGCATATTATATATACTGATCGTTCTAGTTTGAGTGATTCATTAGGTCTTTAAGTATATCACAAGTCCTTCTGGGTTTAATATTTAATTGAAAACTGGGAATCCAATTAATCAAATCAAGTTTGTGTGGTGTGGAATATGTCAAGAATTTACATTTTAATGATAATAGGAATATCTAAATAGATTGGACTCCAGTGGAAGGAAATGTTTTATAGTGATGAAAATAGACATCAATTACTTAAAATGTAGACCCATGCATCACCATGTATCCCGTGATATGATTATTAGTCCACATATAATTATTATATATGTCTCTAATGGAAAACCGACTCTCATTTCTGGATGAAGGAATTTTATTTTATTTATATATGTTTCCCATGTAAAGAGAATTTCCGATGAAGAGGTACCATAAATTAAAGGGGAATAAAAACTGATTTGGATTAGTTATTGGTTCTAGGATGAGATGATATTTTTCTTAGTGTAGGATATTTTGAAAAAAACACATAAATAGTAATAAAATATATACACTATAAAACATCTATGAAAATATTGATTGTATGATAATTGAATGAAATGTACCACAATGTGACAACATGTTTTATAGTTTAACAATATGTAAGTTTATATTCAAATATTTTGGAATGATGTTTAACAATGTTTTGGGTCTAATGGTAAGAACCATGACCATCTATTTTAATGTATATCTATGAGTATATCAAGATATACATTTTAATGTATTGAGTCAAATACTAATATTTCTTAAATATTATCATCATGTGTCTTGGATATTTACCATATAGATTAAAATTATGTGGTAATTAACTTTTTCTGACATAACACATTTTGAGGTAGGATTTATAAGGGATAAATGAATATTTTCTTGAAAGTAACATGAGCCTTGAAATTCTAAAATAACATCAAGCATTAATCAACTTGATTTTTAATCCAATACATGATTAAAAATACCATTCAATCATATTTAATACGATACAATGATAAGGAAAATTTGTTGATATGGTATTTAATTATTCACTTTTAAGGTGTCTTGATCCCTTGGTGATTTATAAGGTCTTCCCCCACTACATATGTGATATATGATTTTAAATTATCAGACATTAATTAATCGACCATACTTCACCAATTTATGAGAAATGGGTGGCCCAAATTCTATTTTAGTTATGGTGTATTATATTTAGAGTTATCACCAGACTGAGTTAGAGATTTAAGTGTTGATTATTCCAATATCCTTTCATGAATATGCTTATAAATCTAGCCCATTAAGTTAAAGAAACTATTTATTGAAATCTATAGAAGGAGAAATAATTTTATTGAAATCTTAATAAATTCATTTTTTTCGTATATTGTTTTGAGTTTTACGAAATCATTCATGTTGGGATTAGAACAGTAATTGAATAAATTCAACGAATAGAAGGAATATAACATTATTTTCCTCTACATGAGAGACAATTAACAAGAATTCTACCTTTGTGTGCGATATATATGATTCCTTTATCATGGGATCATGGTCGATTTCAGTATATAAGTAGTGGTGTTTTAATCACGAAATATCTAGGAAAAAATTCTAAATCAATTGGGGACTCATGTAATAATAATTTATTTAATAGATTGGAGGGTTGTGATACATTGAGAAACTATATAGGAACCCATGAGGTAAAAATATATTTTATCTTCTCCCTATGAGGGGGTGGAAAATATTCAAATTACAATAGCCCTCTAGGATAGTGGTCTTGAATAGATGAAAAAACCTCCATCCCTATTGTTTCAGGTACTTTTATAAAATATTTACCTCTATTGGAGGATTGTGGTAAATCATCATGGGGAATATGTCACTGATGAATTCAGATAATTATTTCTCATAGGTGTTCATTATATTATTGGAGCAGAGTGGCCTATTCTATAATATAAATCGAATTTTCAACCTAAATGGGTTTAATAGAAAAAAGATATGATGCCACCATTTTCTTTGTCAATGGTATGATAGGTTGATGATGATGGGAGACTCAACATTGAAGAATGATACAAAATTCTGTACTGACATCGGGCCTATAATTCATCATCATGAATCTTTGAAACATCAATATTGTTAGTAATTACTTTTATAGAGATTTAAAGACCAATAAAATTCATGGAATGTTTTTTTTCTTAATTTTCTTGGGAATTTTACAAGAACGCAGTTTCTGACGGCACCTGATTCCGAGTCCCGGTGTTCCCAGAATAGTTTCTCGAAGTTTGGCTCGGGTACGTTCAGTGAACGAATGAGCGAGTTTCTCTAACATTTGAACCGGTGCTCAGAATCGAATTTTGAGGGCACCGATGGAATCGCCGCGCCGGTATTTTCTTATAAACGCCTTTTCCATAGTTGCGTTTTCTTAGGTGTGGTTTTTAAATTTTTTTTTGGGGTTAAGTTAAGATATAAAAATAAAGTGGTGTGACAACTTTATTTTATTTCACTTCAAGCCACTTAAAGCCACGTAGGCTAAGTTGAATCAGATAGGGTGGAACCCAAAATATCCTACCCTCGTGGTAGGATATTTGTGAGGTGGGGCCCACATGAGCCCCACTATTTCTTTTCCTCTAAGTAACACACCCGCAAAAACCCCTTTTAAATGAAAGTCAACCAGTGCATTTTCTTAAACTCTTAACGCCCCTATTAATTGGACAGTTATGTCATTACCATTAATTCACCAAATTTATGGTTCGTTCTTTAACTTGTTTTTCAAACTGTTTGCATAATAATAAAATAATACCATCACACGTTTTTCTTGGGTGTTGTTCATTGAGAGGATTTGGAGAAACTCTATCTTCATCCTCCTTCGCGAAGAACGCGAAAAAAGCAATGAATGACGGCCTTCGACGAAAGGCGACGAAGAACGCCGAACCCTCAGAGATCGACGACGCGGCGCCGTGTACCGCAACGCCAACATTTCTCCTCCCGCGATGTTCTTCTGTGACAATCCTTCCCCGCGACAATCTTCGATCAACACCGATTGAGGTAGGGGATTAAAGATCTTTTAATTTTCATTTGTGGATTTTATCCTCAACATGGATTTAATTCATGAAATTAAATCTGTGTGTTTTCTTTAACCCTCGGAGATCTTCGACGCGACGCCGTGTACCGTGACAATGCAATGCCCGTTCTGCGATGCGACAATCCTCTTCTTCCATGACGATCAATTCCGCGAAGAACTCTCGTTCGACGACTACAAATAGGTAGGGGTTTTATTCTTTTAAATCATTGTGATTTATACCCACGACATTTGATTATTAAAAATTGTTGGGAGACTTCTAAAACCGCTAACGCGGTGGGTGCGGACTAACGAACAAGTCCGAACCCACCGCCTCTTTCGTTCTTGGTGTTCGAAACGGTGGTTGTCAACAAAATCAACCGCACGGGCGATGTAAGGTCCTCACACTGAAGGACGGACCCCAGGTGGGCTTTTGGCGAAGAAGACAAGGATTTCCGACCACCGGAACTCGTCCGGTGGTCCGCGGAGCGACCCACCAGCGCGCCGCTGTGGAGAACCGCCGCGGCTGAAGCCGGGGCGGCAGCAGCGTGGTACCACGACCGCACGGGACGCCGCAGCCCGGCCGCATCCGCAGGCAAGAGCGGACCCACGCGGGGCCGCAGCTTCTTCACGCGGGGGCAGCGCGCCCCCCGCCCGTGGCTCAGCCGTAATAGCCGAGCCGATCCGCATGGCGGCCAGGCCGGGTCGCGCCGGCCGGGCCGGGTCATGCCTAGGTCTGGCCACGCTGGGCCACACCGTCCGGGTCGGACACAGACCTGGGTCGGGTCGTCCCGGATCGGGCCGACCCAGGGGGGTTGGGTCGGGTTGGTCCAGGCCCATACCACCCTTTTCGGACCTTTTTGGTCTTTTGCTAATAACATGAGCTGCGAGCCTCTGATCGACGCACCGTTAGCGGTGATGCAATCCTTGGATTGAGACGCTCGTTTCGGTATATCACACTCAAGGTTTCAGAGTACTTTTTGTTTGGCCGGGTTGGTTCGTACACGAAACCAACCGGGCCCTTGGAGCGAAAACGCTCATATCTTGAGCATCATGCGTATGATTGACGTACCGTCGACATTGATGGATTCCTCTAAGTGAGTCGGATCTTTTTACTTACTCCGCCCGAGGTTTGGACGCAGGTGGAGTACGGTCGGATTGTTTTTTCCTTCAAAACCAATCAGTCCCCTGGGACGAAAAAGCCAATAACTCTCAGACCGGGCGTCCGATTGACGCGACGTCTATGACGTTGAGTTCCTGTTGATGATACAGAACTTTTGGATACATCAACTCGGGACTATGTGTCAGTTTATGTATCATCCTCTCGGCTCGTGGAGCGGACCCTCCCGAATGAGCTTGCTGTGTGCGGTAACCCTAGAGCTGGCTGCGACTGCGACGACGACGATGATTGTGCAGAGATCCTCAGTGGATTCGACGGCGACGACTACAGAACTCAGCGATCCTATGTGGATCAGTGCTACCGATCCTGTGTTGGTTCGATCCTGTGTTGGTCAGCGCTTAGCGGTTCTGTGTGAGCCAGCGCCTATAGATCATGTGTGGGTCCGATCCTGTGTGGGTCTTTGCGGGGGTTAGTTACCTATCGATCCTGTGTGAGTCAGATCCCTTGTGGGTCATTGCGGGCGTTAGTTACCTATCGATCATGTGTGGGTCAGATCCGTTGTGGGTCATTGTGGGGGTTAGTACCTATTGATCCTTTGTGGGTCCAACATCTTAGATGAATCAGTGGATATATCTGATCGTCTCTATCGTCATACAAATAAGTATACCTGTGTGAGCTAAATCATGTATTTCTTTCCTATGTGGGTTGTGTTGTGTTATCCTGTGTGGATTTACATTTTTCTTTCCTGTGTGGACTGGCTTGTACTTGGGCTCGGATGTTGGAGCCGAATGAGAATTGATGACTTAGGTATATGTATGGGCATATACCTAAGTAGTGTCGGATGCGACTTCGTGATTGTATCTTTCCTTTGTGGATTTTTTCTTTCGTGGATTTTTGGAGACCATCGGGGGTCTCGGGGTCCCTACTGAGTAGCTTATAATCACCCATGCACGGGATATGCCCGCACTACATTGTGTTGGTTGCAGACGACGGACAGCGCTGATCGTGGTTGAGGCTTGCAGAGCAGGACGGTACCTGGAGGTGGACCACTGGGCGGGACGTACTCGGAGTGGATGGTTGGACCCGAGGAGCTGTGGAGGATATCAGTACTAACCCTTTAGTTGGGACTTCCAATGGACAACTCGACGTTGCGACTTTACTTTTCAGTTGCTGTTTTCCCTTTCGAGTTGTACTTTACTTTCAGTCTGGGTTTGTTTTCTTGCCCACTTACATTTCCGCACTTACTATTGTACTCAGTTTTTACTTAGTGTTTACTTCTTCTGCTTGCTTGCTCTGTGGTGTTTGTTTACTTTACAAAGGAAATTCCTTCCCTTTTTACCGGGATTTACGCCTTGGTGCTAGTCGCCAGCCCCTGGCCTATGGAATGTGGGCTTGGGGTAGTCACGGCATGGGCCCCGAGAACGGGTCGTGACAAATTGGTATCAGAGGAGTTCGGTTCTACAACAGAACATTGGAATCTTATCTTTTTCTATGTGAAGCAATAGTGTTAAGCGTATTGAGTGTGGTTAATCAGTCCAGGGAGTCCAGTGTTGGTGCGGTGGCCGACGTATCCGTACACCGGAACCCTGACTTCTGATTTCTGACTTAATGCACGAAAACAATGATTGCATGTGTGTTTCAGGTTTTCATTGTTATTACATTGTGTGAGCTCACTAGGTATACTATTCTGATCGTGGCACACCTATTTCCTTTTCAGGATGGCTCCACAACGGCAGCTAGCTAGGGTTCCGAGAGTTGAGCGTGACGACAGCCCGCCAAGCGATGAGGCCTCGGTACAGGGCCCTTTGACAGCTGATGCACCGGTCGTACCTCTACCCACCGAGCCCCTGATGCTTCAGCCCCAGCCGCTGACGAGGCACGTCGCCTTAGTGAACTGCATGAGTTCCAGTGCCAGCGACCACCCAGGTTCCACGGGGAGACGGACCCCCAGGCAGCCGAGGACTGGCTGGAGGAAGTGGTATGAGTTTTACGGTTAGTGAGGACACTATCAGACCTCATGGTGATCCTCGCAGCAAGCCTAATGCACGAAGTAGCGGGACGATGGTTGAGCTTGATGATCTAGGTGCACGATGAAGAATCTATTCTCTAGACAGACTTTGAGATCCTCTTCCGCTCAGAGTTTGTCCCAGCCACCCTCTGTGCAGTGCGCATCCAGGAGCTTCTTCAGTTGTGGCAGGGCACCTTGACGGTCGCCCTGTACTCGATGAGGTTTACCAATCTCTCGCGCTACTCGACATACATGGTACATGACCCATTCTTCCGGGCCCGGTCCTTTGAGCATGGAATGAGACACGTGATCAGGGCGTCAATGATCTCCCTCAGCATTCAGACTCAGGCAGGAGTACTCGAGTGAGCCCTTTTGATCGAGATCTTTCGTGCTGAGTCTACACTAGCGGCAAGACCTACCGCGGGGCGGCACCTTGCAGAGACTTCAAAAGTAGGCAGTCGACGGATGACTCGTGGGTCCAGGTAGACCAGACCCTCAGGCAGACGACCTCAGGACAGTGGCTCAGCTGTGCGGGGCACACAACATGGAGCCAGTCTTTTGAGAGGCAGGCAGTGCTATGCATGCGGCGGGCAGGGCCACATGGCTCATGACTTCCCGACCCACCGTGCTGAGGAGTAGCAAATGGTTGAGGGGCCACCCAGGCAGAGGCAGAGGGTTGACCGTGGCTGTCCGCAGGGAGGAGGCATACGAGGCAGAGGAGCTGTCCGAGCAGCAGGTTGTGGGCGACGCTTTGAGGATCTACCACCACCACCACTAGGAGATCCACCCCAACCACAGGGAGCTGGCGGGCAGAGACAGGCACAGCTCCAGGCAGCGGAGGCCTAATACCACAGTGCACCTAAGATGATTCGACATACTATCAGTGTCTATTCCACCCTTACTACAGTTCATAGAGACATAGGAGCGAGTCAGTCTTTCATAGTCGATGCCCTTGTTCAGAGCTCGGATATTCTGACCGAGTCGTTGGCTCGATCCTTATGGCTAGAGACCCCTATGGGAGCAGACTCAATGATTACACACTGGTTCTGGCAGTTTGATCTTACTCTAGGAGGCGAGAGCTTCGGTTGAGATCTTCTTGTAGCGGTGTCGAGGCCTTACGATGTCATCTTGGGCATGGATTGGTTGTCTACAGTCCAAGCACAGATTGAATGTATTAGGCTCAAGGTGCGATGTGTACGCACCGACTGGAGAAGGTTCACCGTTACCGGCGAGAAGGGAGCATTCGCAGCACAGGATGGACTTCCAAAAAGTAGAGGATAACCCATCACACATCAGTTGACTAGCCTCATCCTAGTAGTAGTTGTCTTGTGGAGTCCTAGTATTCCTATAGTGGTGGATCAGTATGCGGAAGTCTTTCCCGACGAAGTTCAAGAGCTACCTCCTCGCAGAAGTAGACTTTTATATTGAGCTGTACCCCGGGACTGCACCGATATCAACTCCAGCATATCGGATGGCCCCCACCGAGTATTGAGAGCTATGGGTACAGTTGGAGGACTTGCAGGGCAAGGGATTCATCTGACCCAGTGTTTCACCCTGGGCTTCCCCGATATTGTTTTCCAAGAAGGCGAACGGGATCTTGTGACTTTGTGTCCACTATCATCGCCTTAACCAGGTGATAGTGAGGAACAAGTATCTCCTACCATGTATTGATGACCTCTTCGATCAGCTCAAAGGAGCACGGTGGTTCTCAAAGATAGACCTCAGGTCAGGCTATCATCAGCTCAGAGTTCAGGACGAGGACGTCCAGAAGATGACCATCAGATGTTGGTATGGCCACTATGAGTTCCTGGTTATGCCTTTCGATGTAAACAATGCTCCGGCAGTGTTCATGGGCCTCATGAACAAGATCTTTCATCCATACCTCGATCGATTTGTCATGGTCTTCATCGACGACATTTTGATTTACTCGACCACTGAGGAGGAGCATGCCTACCACTTGAGAGTTGTACTGGAAACACTCAGAGAGCACCAGCTTTATGGAAGGCTCTCGAAATGTCAGTTCTGGATATGCGAGGTCCACTTCATGGGGCATGTCATATCTGAGGCGGGAGTTGCGGTGTATCCTGCGAAGATCGGGGCAGTGCTAGCTTGGGAGCCACCCAGGAGCGTGGCAGAGGTGCGGAGTTTCTTGGGGCTAGCTGGATACTATCGAAGATTTGTGCCAGACTTCTCCAGAGTTTCGGCACCACTATCTGCTTTGACGAATAAGGGGAAACCCTTTGTGTGGTCAGACAGATGTCAGCAGAGCTTCCAGGAGCTGAGATAGAGAATGACCAATGCCCCTATCTTGAGGTTTCCTGAGGAGGGAGTAGGGTATGTAGTCTATTGCGATGCATCAGGGACTGGAATCAGATGTGTTCGGATGCAGGAGCGGGCGATGATCGCCTATGGATCACGTTAGTTGAGGCCGCAATAGCAGAACTATGCTACCCATGACTAGGAGTTACCAGCAGTGGTCTTCACTCTAAATACATGGAGACACTACCTGATGGGCGAGCGCATTACAGTCTTTTCTGACCATCAGAGTCTCATGTACATATTCTCTCAGAAGGACCTGAACCTGAGACAGCGGCGATGGCTTGGGTTCCTCCAGGACTATGACTTTTGAGATAGTCTATACTCCTGGGAAGGAGATTGTGGTAGCCGATGCTCTCAGCAGGAGGACGAGCATTCAACTACTTGAGGAGGTGACAGAGCAGCTAGCCGCTTTGTAGATATCCTTCGTGGATAGAGATGGGGCAGCCTTCCTTCAGTCTCTCACAGTCACCCCTCCACTACTGCAGTGGGTAAGAGAGGCACATCGTGGGGACACTGACTGTGAGACGCGGCGTGCGCAGATATTCTCAGGACATGCACCTGATGGTTTCTCCTTTGAGCAGAGCACGACGTCCTTTTCAGAGGACGTACCTTGGTACCAGTTTCTTTACGGGAGGAGGTGCTGAGAGAGTTTCACACTTATACTTTGGTGGTACATCCTGGAGTGGCAAAGATGTACCAGGACAATAGACGACAGCACTGGTGGCCAGGCATGAAGAAGGTTGTGGCCGAGTTCGTTTCTCGATGCCTCACCTGCCAGCAGGTGAAGGCGGAGCACCAGGTACCAGCAGTCTTGGTACAACCCTTGGAGGTCCAGGAGTGGAAGTGGGATGGGATATCTATGGACATTCTGAATGGACATCCGCACACTTCCAGAGGTCACGACTCCATTTGGGTGATTGTCGACCGACTCACCAAGTCGCCTCACTTCTTACCCATCAGAGAGCAGGGCTCGGTAGAGAGCTTGGGACGTCTCTAAGTTAAGTAGATTGTACGAATTCACGGTGTGCCATCATCTATCGTCTCCGATCAAGATGCTCTCTTAACTTCCCTGCTTTTTAAGGGGTTGCAGGAGGCCTTCGGGATGGATCTACGTCTGAGCACTGCCTTTCACCCTCAGACAGATGGTCAGATGGAGAGGACCATTTAGACTCTTGAGGACATGCTCCACGCATCTGTCCTCGACTTTGGTCACAGCTGTGAGGACCACCTACCCTTGGTGGAGTTCGCGTACAACAACAGCTTCCACTCCACCATCAGGATGGCACCGTACGATGCGTTGTACGACTAACCATGCAGATCTCCTTTGTGCTAGACATACCCTGGGGAGTCAGCACTCCTAGGACCGGAGATGGTCTAGGCCATGATAGAGAAGGTCCAGGTCATCCAGGAGCGGATGAGGATAGCTCAGAGCTGGCAGCAGTCTTATGCTGATAGGAGGCAGAGGCCACTGGAGTTCGAGGATGGCGACCACGTCTTTTTGCGGGTCACACCTCGACGTGGTTTACAGAGATTTGGCTGAGGCGGCATGTTGTCTCCGAGCTTCATCGGACCCTTCCAGGTCCTCAGCAGGATTGGAGAGGTGGCTTATCGCCTGGCTCTACAACCTCAGTTGCACCAGGTTCATGACTTCTTCCATGTATCTCAGCTAAGGAGATACATGCATGACCCGACTCATATCATTGACCATGAGGAGATGGGCATTGACGATGGGGAGACTTTTGCGGAGGTCCCGATGGAGAACTAGGATCAAAAGGAGCAGGTCCGGCGTGGACGGTCGATTCCTCTAGTGCGCATCAGATGGCAACACGGGAACCTCGAGGAGAGCACTTGGAAGCAGGAGGCTCAGATGCGTGCTCAGTACCCACATTTGATTCCCTAGTTTATGTTGTATCTTTACAGGCACGTAAATCCCTGAGGTGGGAGTAATGTAAAGACCTGTAAAATTCAAGTTATTTTTTTTATTAATTTTCTTGGGAATTTTAAAAGAAAGTTGTTTCTGACGGCACCAGATTTCGAGGCCCGGTGTGCCCGGAATCATTTTCCAAAGTTTGGATCGAGTACGTTCACTGAACGAACGAGCGGTTTTTTATGAATTTTAAACCGGTGCTCAGAATTGAATTCTGAGGGCACCGATGGAATCTCAGCACTAGTATTTTCTTATAAACGCCTTTTCTGGAGTTGTGTTTTCTCGGGCGTGGTTTTTAATTTTTTTGGGGGTTAATTTAGAAATAAACATAAAGTGGTGCGACAACTTTATTTTATTTCACTTAAAGCCACTTAAAGCCAATTAGAATAATTTGAAGAGAATATGGTGGAACCCAAAATATCCTACCCTCTTGGTAGGATATTTTTGAGTTGGGCCCCACACGATCCCCAGCGTTCCTTTTCCTCTAAGTAACGCACCCACGAAAACCCCTTTTAAATGAAAGTCAACCGGTGCATTTTGTTAAACTCTTAACGCCCATATTAATTGGATAGTTAAGTCGTTACCATTAATTCACCGAATTTATGGTTCATTCCATAACTTGTTTTTCGAACTGTTGGAATAATAATAAAATATGACCATCACACGTTTTTCTTTTGTGCGGTTTGTTGAGAGGATTTGGAGAAACTCTATCTTCATCCTCCTTCGTGAAGAACGCGAAGAATGCGAAGAACTCGAAGAATGCGAAAAACGTCAGCTTTCGATGAATGGCGATGAAGAACGACGAACCCTCCGAGATCGACGATGCGATGTCGTGTACCACGACACCGGCGATTCTCCTCCCACGACATTCTTCTGCGACAATCATTCCCCCACAACAATCTTCGATCAACACCGATTGATGTTGGGGATTATGGATCTATTAATTTTCCTTTGTGAATTTTATCCTCAACATGGATTTATTTGGTGAAATTAAATTTTTGAGTTTTCTTTAACCCTCGGAGATCATCGACGTGACGGCGTGTACCGTGAAGACGCGACGCCCCTTCCGTGACGCGACAATCCTCTTCTTCCACGATGATCAATTCCGCGAAGAACTCTCATTCGACGACTATGACGAGGTAGGGTTTTGATTATTTTAAATATTTGTGATTTATACCCGTGGAGTTTTTTTATTAAAAATTGTTGGGAGACTTATAAAACCGCTAACGCGGTGGGTGCGGACTAATGAACAAGTCAGAACCCACCGCCCCTTTCATTCTTGGTGTGCGAAACGACGGATGTCGACAAAATCAACCGCACGGGTGATGTAAGGTCCTCGTAGTGAAGGACGGTCCCCGAGAGGGATTTTGGAGAATACAACAAGGATTTTCGACCACCAAAACTCGTTCGGTGGTCCGCGGAGCGACCCTCCGGCATGCCACGCCAGTACGGCGGCGCTGGCAGCGCCCGGTGCGCCGCCGTGGAGAACCGCCATGGCTGAAGCCGTGGCGGCTGCAGTGCGATCCCACGACCGCACGGGACCGGAGGAGCGAGACGCAGCAGCCTGGCCGCGTCCGCTGCCAAGGCTGCCCGCAAGCGGGGCCACGACTTCTTCACGCGGGGGCAGCACACCCCCCGCCCGCGGCCAGCGTACAGCCGAACAGCCGAGCCGACCCGCCTGGCGGCAGGGACGCGCCCACGCCGGCCGGCCCGGGTTGTGCCCGGGCCGGGCCGGCCCACCCAGGGTGGGCCGGGACACGCCGGGCGGGTTGGACCCAGACCGGTTTGGGTCGACCCAGTTCGGGCAGACCTAGGAGAGGTTGGGCCCCGATCGGTCCATGCCCATACCCCCCCGTTTTCGGACCTCTTCAGTCTTTTGATCATAACCTGAGCTGAAGGCCTCCGATCGACGCACCATCAGTAGCGATGCGATCCTTGGATCAAGGTGGTCATTTTGGTATATCGCACTCAAGGTTTCGGTGTACTTTGGGTTTGGCCGAGTTGGTTCCTACACGAAACCAACCGGGCCCTCGGGGCGGAAACGCTCCATATCTTGAGCACCGGACGTCCGATTGACGTACCGTCGACTTTGATGGATTTTCTAAGTGAGACAGATCTTTTGGCTTACTCCACCCGAGGATTGGACGCAGGTGGAGTACCGTCGGATTGGTTTTTCGTTAAAAACCAACCGGGCCCCTGGGGCAAAAAAGCCAATACTCTCAGACCGGGCGTCCGATGACGCGTCATCTATGACGTTGAGTTCCTGTTGACGATACAGAACTTTTGGATACATAAACTCAGGACTATGTATCAGTTGATGTATCAGCCTCTTGGCTCGTGGAGTGGGACCCATTCGAACGAGTTTGCGGTGTGCGGGAACCTTAGAGCTGGGGTACGACTACGACGACGGACGACGACTGTGCAGAGTCCCCAGTGGATTCGACAGCGACGACTACAACACTCAGAAATCCTATGTGGATCAGTGCTACCCGATCCTGTGTGGGTCTGATCCTATGTGGGTCAGCGCTCAGCAGTTCTGTGTGACCCAGCGCCTACAGATCCTGTGTGGGTCCGATCCTGTGTGGGTCTTTGTGGGGGTTAGTTACCTATCGATCCTGTGTGGGTCAGATCCCTTATGAGTCATTGTGGGGGTTAGTTACCTATCGATCATGTGTGGTCCAGTCCCTTGTGGGTCATTGTAGGGGTTAGTACCTATTGATCCTTTGTGGGTCCCGACAGTTTAGATGAATCATTGGATATATATGATCGTCTCTATCGTCATACGAAGAAGTATACATGTGTGAGCTGAATCCTGTATTGCTCTCCTATGTGGGTTGTGTTGTGCTATCCTATGTAGATTTACGTTTTTCTTTCCTGTGTGGACTGGGTTGTACTTGGGCTCGGATGTTGGAGCCGAACGAGAATTGATGACTTAGGTATATGTATGGGCATATACCTAGGCAGTGTTAGATGTGACTTTGTGATTGTATCTTTCCTTTGTGGATTTTTCCTTCGTGGATTCTGGGAGACCTTCGGGGGTCTCATGGTCCTTACTGAGTAGATTATACTCACCCCTGCATGGGCTATGCCCACACTCGTTGTGTTGGTTGCAGACGACGGACATCGTTGATCGTGGTTGAGGCTTGCGGAGTAGGATGATACCTGGAGGTGGACCACTGGGCGGGACATACTTGGAGTGGACGGTTAGACCCGAGGAGCTGTGGAGGCGATCCGTACTCACCCTTCAGGTGGGACTTCCAGTGGACGGCTCGACGCTACGGATTTACTTTTCAGTTGCTGTTTTCCCTTTTTACCAGGATTTACGCCTTGGTGCTAGGCGCCAGCCCCTGGCCTATGGAAGGCGGGCTTGGGGTAGTCACGGCACGAGCCCCAAGGACGGGTCATGACAAGAGATATGAAAGCTATCACGGATCCATCTTCAATAATGCTGGGGGAAAAATATGAAACCAGCAACTAGGTATCAGAGGATTACATGAGTGTAAAATCACCTTCATGATGACTGTTCTCATAAAAATCCATTTGAATGTCTTTTGATATGGTTTATAATATATTGGTTGAGATGTAGGTGAACTAGTGATCCTCGTTAGTGGAGTATCTCGTTTAGTGGGTTGGAACCCACTACACTATTTGGTAGGAAATTGCCTTTTATACCATCTGGTGGGAATATTCCATTTTATCATAATCAATACTCTAGCATTGAGCTGAGAAGTCATATCATCCACTGGGAAGAATTCACCATGGTTTGGTGGTGAAAAGTGGGGAATGTGGACATTATATTCTCATTTTTGAGAATATGAGGGTTTGAATCAATAGTTTTTCCAATAGTTAAGACATTTGCTACAATATAAAATAATATTGGAATTTAGAATTGTAATAATAAAAAACATTTATAAATGAAATTACTTTTTGAATGAATAAACACCTCCATTATCAATTTTATTTATAGAAAACACATTCACAACATTGGTTATTTGTTACCATTATATAATATAGCCAGTTGGATTTAACATAACATTAAGAAAAAAAACCATTAATAATATAATATTTTAGATTGAACAATAATATTATCATATGTTACTGGTTATGATAAATTCCAATTGACCAAAACAGTGAATAGATGACTTAAGCTAGCAGGTCCGTAAACCCTACCCCATTTTTTTTTCAAGTAAAATTATCAGGATTTAATTGATGTTTTAACACATGTAAGGTCTTAGTGTATGTCTAAGCTTATATGTGTTTTGTATATGAGCATACATAAATGGGCTGTTTAATTAAGTAGCCATACTGCCCTATACCCTTGATGTAATTTATGTTTTTAAAAGAATGTTCTGCGACCTATTTAAAGGACTAAGAATTCATGGGATTATGTCATCATGTAGTATCCATTTATTGTTTGATGTCAAGCTTGCTGTAGTGTTCATTAGTGGTTAATCAGGTTATGGTTTAGTTGCAAGTTCAATATCTTGTTTAACACCTTAACTAATGATATGTGTTTTCTTTAAGTAATTTGTTTCCATGAAATAATAATTTTAAGACAATGTTTAAAATAATAAAGCTCTTTGAAAAATTTTATACTTTTAAATAAACAATTTATTTTTATAAAATATTTTTATTAATAAATATTGATTGAAATATAATTTATAGTATAATTCATTGATGTATTTATTAATTTTTATATGGGTCCAAAAAAATGATACTATTGTAAAAACAAGTATTATCTAGAAAATGAAATGCGATATAAATAAATAATCTATATTTTGACATCATATAATCCTAGAAGTTATTTAATGAATCATATAAGTTGAATCCATGAACAAATATAAATTTTACAATTTATATAATTTGATATTTATGTTATTTTAATAATTTTATAAATCTTTATTGAGTCCTCTAAAACATATATTATTTTTTATGTTATATAAAACCAATATTTTTGAACATCCCCCAATTCCCCATAAAATTTTGTTTTATTTTAATATGTTTATTTCATGGAAATATAAAATATTTAAAACCACAGATATTTTATATAATACATGGAAAACCCATGGGAAGTTCTGTTCCTTTTATAATTTTATAATATAACATCCAAAATCAATGTTTAGAAATTATTTTATAATCTCCTCTCTCTTCCGATAAATACCAAAGCAACGTCATAATCCTATTTATTAAAAATGAAATTCCCATTAATTTACTTTAAATCTATATCTCTAATTCCTTATTAATGTGTTAACACTCTATTTATAATATCCTCTTATGCTTTTATAATCTCCCTCACATGGTAAGGGATTGTGCCCTATTTATTTTTATTTAATTTGATTTCATTATACAATGAATATTGATTTAAAATTATTCTTGTGAAAATAAAGAGTTACACGTACCTTTATAATGACTACTATTCCCATAAAATGAGACACAATATCTCTTTAAATCCTTCCATAATCCTTTATGTTCACCAATTATGCAGGCAGAATTATTCCATGAATTTCGAAAGAAAACATTTATGTCCTGAATAGTCCTCCTAATTTCAACTCAAAGGTATCAACCAAAATATAAATTTTTTTATATATTTGGTTCTTCTAGTATCATTTCCCACACTCCATAGTCTTGTGGAAATATTTATCTCCCCAATTTATATGTAAAACACAAATTTACCCAATTTAGAATTAGAAGTTCAATGTATTTTAATGGTATGTTATACAATTTTAAATAATTTATTTTTATACAATCTTTATGTAAATGTTCTATGTATCTAATTTTACAAATACACTGGTCCTATAAATATTCTACAATTTTTAATATTTATATTCATATAAAAAATTAGGAAATATAGTTTATAAAATATATTAGTTGTAATAGTTCATATCAATGTAGGTTCTAGTATTGTTTTTGGGATTATGGTTATAAAACAATTATAAAAGTCTAAGGAATAAAACTAACCATTGTAAAACTTCCATACCTTTCAATGATGTGTGAATTATGTGGTTTCCAAGCAACAAATCCCATGTTTGGATACTATATGTTGAATTGGCTCTATCATTGTTAAACATTAGTGTATTATCCCAAGAAATGACACATTGTGTATTAAATCGACCATCCCCTGGTGCATGTAAATGAGACCCTACATAACACCATGAATTATACACTTGGGTTTTTTGAATGGTGAAATACAAAATATAATTATGATTCATTATACAGGGAACAAAAATGGAAATCAAATTTTATTTTAAGTAATAATTCATGTCTAACATAGATTGAAACCCAAAAAATCTTTCATTAAGTAATTTACGTCATTCATTAGTTATCCCTTAAATGTTCTTATTTCCCTTATTATATATTTATTATGATAAAAATCATCATCCCATATATTTTAAATAATCTGGATAATGGATAGAAATAGGAGGAACAATGTCATCCACCAAGGTGATTGGAAATGTGATGACTATATAAATGATATTACAAATAAAATGGAGAATGATTCATGAAATTCATGTTAAAACATACTAAATTAAATTATGTTTTTAACATAATCATTAATATGATTGAAAAACCACACCGCTCTGAGAAAGATAATGTTGAAATTTAAATCATTATGAGAATATTGTATCATGATTTTTGTTGAAATAATGATCCCTGAATAACGTAACATTAGATAAACATCATTGAAAATATTTTCTCTATCATTAAATTCTCTATGTAACAAATGTTTTCACATGGAATTTATTTTATGGAGGGATATGTTGATAAATATTTGACGTTGAAAGAAAACATTAATCATGATGAAGATATCAAGGTTATGGAGTTCAAATAAATAAATATATTTTTCCAATAAATTTTTCCCACATACAATAAAAATAAAAATATATATGATGTTTCTTTGGCTGCATGAAAATAGGCAGAAAACCCATCCATGAATAAATAGGTAACTTTATATACCAATCACAACATTCAATTTTATTTATCACTTTACCCAAATGTAAAGACGTAAACTTTTTTTTCAAATAATGCTTCATCTATAAAGATATTTGGCAATTCACGAAATTGAAAAATATGAGAAAAATGTTTTTTTTACCCTCAAATTAAAAATGGAGATCATATATTCTAAAGGTTGTCATGTGTCTTTAAATAGTAGGTAAAAAATGTTTTTTAATTCAAAGGGAGTGATGGAGAAATTTTATAGTGGATAGAAATTACAACATTTACTTTTCAAAAGTTCATGAATAAACACCGTATGAATTTTATAAAGGTGGAAAGGAAATTATTTTTGGCTGGAAAGGAAGGGTTTCATGCCATAAAATATCAATGGGAAAACCCCACCAATGTGATGGAATAAATGATTTCTCAATTCAACACTTTTCCCATTTCCCTATGCTTTTACAAAATGGTATAAGGTCACTATATTAATAAATTAACTACGCAATGGGTTTTCAATGATAAATGTCAAAAAAACCACTTAAGATTACAGAAAAAGGGTGAGATAATTTTTTAATATTTAATAATGGAGACTCAATCAATGAAATGGTGACCTGTACATTTTTTATACTTTCATGGATTGAGAACATAGTAATTTATTCCAGTTTTACTCTTTCATTCATATCATTTATTTTTACTCGAACATGTAAAAAACATCATTAAACCATTGAAATTCATTTTTCAGTGAAAAAAATTGGGAAATCATTTCATCACAAGAATATAACTTCTCCCAAATCAATAATTGCAATGTAAATTTCTAAAAAAACATTTTTGTACTCCCTTTTTTATAATTTAATATAATCTTATATGTGCTATGTAAGATTTGGTGTCCTTAAACCAATCCGTTAAACATTGATTACATGATTATTTAATTTATTTAATTATTAAATATTTTATTACTTATTATTCATTGTTCTTCATGACTATGATGTAATAATGTCTTAGATAATTTTTACATTGATATGGTCATGATAGTTTCTCACAATGATGAGATCCTTGAAATGATATAAAAATATTCTTAAATCATGTTCTACTATTAGATGAAATACTATGATGGGAATCATAGTACGCAGACCATCATGTGTGAGTACTCATAAGCATATGGGTCTTCCTCTCATGATATTCACACTTGGTAATCTCTAACATAAGAGATTATGAGAACAAACCTGCTAATTGGAATTATTCATGTTTTGGTGTTATCTAATATTTCTTTCTGTGAGCAAGTGTAATGATCCTAGGTCTTTATGATTATCATTAATACGTTCCCTGACATTCTCACTTTGATTTACTGATGAAAATCGCCACATATATAGTTAGCGAGAAGTATCGTACATTATATGAATCTCAAGTGGCACGTTATTAATGGATAAGTTAACGAATGATTCTTCCCTTCCATTTATAGATGTCGGTATCTCAAACCTTAGATTAATATAGAATTGTCATGTGAATTTCCATTAGCATGCTGTAACAATGAGTTTATTTCACTTATACATCGAATGAAGTATAAATCATAAATGTTGATGACATGATCAAGAAACCTGCATAATGATATATTGAGAAAAAAGGGTTTTGTTACACAATGAGCATTCGTATGTGGATTTTGATTATGGAGCATTAAGTTATTTTTCTTCTGTTTCGTGAAACTTTTATAGACAGTACACTTGGACTTTATGAAATCCTGCCAAATGACAATGAAAGAAAATCCTAGAGGGTGACAAACTAAGTGTTTCTAGTTGTTTTTATTAAATTCTATTTGAATTTTTTTAATAAATATTATTATCAAGACAATGTAATAATTTTATTCTTGTTCAAATGATTTCCCAAATTAAATGAATATTTATTCTCTTGATAGTGAGAAAACTTATTTTTTATTTTATTGAAAATTTAATAAATATCTATTTACTATTTTATATACAATCTTTTTATTTAAGAAAATTATTTATTTATTTATTTATTTGGATGTTTAATAAATGAAATTTTAGTTCGAGCGGAAAGTGGTCGGTCTAGTAGTAAAATAATTATTTTTAATAAAATAAATAATTTATTTAACTAGTTTGCACAAATTAAAATAATGCTACTATTATTTTGTGCTGCAAATATTTATTTATAATTCTATTTTAAGCAAGTTTGCGCACCATAAATAATGACATGGTATTATTATTTATAGAATGGGTTTTCACTATGGACATGAATTTATTTAATTTTTTTTGTAGTTAAATATTATTACTAGAGCCCCATGTAAATAAATAGACACATGGAACTATTTTTCCATGTAACAAAACAGATACCAGGAGAATTTAAAATTAATGAGAAAAAAATATTCCCTTTGGAATACTCTTCCCACCCTAATCATGAACGAGAGACGTTTACCAAGTCCAAAGAACAAGCGACCAAGAACGATTGAAACAAGAAACTCGCTTTTCCTCGCTAGTACTCAGAGAATGAGTGGTATCGATCGGAGGAAATCAGAGCACGTGTGGATCACCACTAGAGGAATTCTAGTTTGGATCCTTTCACATGTAATGAAATAATCTATATGGGTCATTTTGGACGATAGAAATCATCAACCAAGAAAATACCGAAGACAGATGTATTATTTTATTTATGAAATTAATTAAATTAATTATAAACATGACATGCAAGATCCTCTCTAATGATTTTGTGCCTAATAATTATCTATATAAATATTTTATTCAATTATATTGATATTAGAGTTTATAATTGTATTAATCTTTGAATAATCATTGATTAAAGTAAAATTTATTGTTGCGTGTCGGAGAAACTGTGATTCCGCTACACCCAAAACCTACATGTTGTATCAAAGGTGTTACATCATTGTTTATAATTATTTAAATAATTCATTGATTATTATAATTTAATAATTTAGTTTATCAATTCAAGGTTAATCGTTCTACTAATCTGTATTTTTATACCAGCTCTCCATCATTTCATTTCTCATTAACCCTAAATAAACAATCATTTATTTTAATTATGATTAAAATAAAATACGGGATCTCACCAGGAGGTGCCAAAGGTTGATGACCATACAATACTAGAATCCATGGCGTGTAGTTGTATTCAATCAATATGTATCAAGGTTCAATGCATCGAGACTGGTCTTCCAAACCAAACTATGTCATGGGAGTTTATTTAAGTCATACTGACATCATGTGTTGACTTGAAAAAGGGGGTGCACTATTTCTGGACTACACATAATGTGGTCCACCAGTCACGGTGTGTAGTACCTTCAGGTTACGGTCGGACCATGTACCCTATACACAGCCTTCCCGGCTAGAGACAGTGTATCATGGATACTACATGGCTTGTGTCCCACTGGACACAACATGTACACTGAAGATTTATTATGTATATTTACACATTCCATCCTCAGGCGTTTACTTTAGATGGATAGTGATTGATAGTACACTCCATATAGATGGAACTACAGACAATGTACTCATCCAAATAATGATGATTTATTAAAATTTATTAATATATTACACAGTCTCTTGAGATGTGTACCGTGGTGAAGGTGTAAATATTAGACACGACATGTAATATGTGTTTTATGTATATGTGATTAATTTAATATCTGCATAATCCTCATTTGAACTCATTTGGTAGTTATGAATGATAATTCGTCGGGATACCTCCAAGGTACTAGTTGTGTATTAAGACAATTTTAGATGAATTTATTTGATTATAATTATAAGAGATGATAATCTCAAAGAAATTCAAAAAATAGATTAATATAAAAGGGTTGACTAATTAAAGATAACAACCAATAAATTCTAGAATAATTTATCTTAATAAAAACTGTTAATGTATTGAAAAGTAGTTTTATTAAATTTATAACTCATTGTATGTATGTGGTTGATCACGAGATAGAACAAGAATATTGTGTGTGAATGGTTTCCTTTTAAATTAATTATTCAATTAATTGTTGTCCTACGAGCTATATCTATTCAATAATATATATGGACTGTTTTCCCATGGTTTTTTATGTAAACCCCCCATTTACCCCTCACTAATGTGTGAGTTTAAAATAATATGTAATGTACGGAACTCCAAATCATGAATCGTTGGTTCATGCTTGAGCTGAGACAAAACCAATCCCAAGAGATACATAGGTGGATAAGTGGAAAGGTGTAACATGGACCCAAAAGGTTTAAGATGATTATCCAATTGGTCAGGGTTAGTTTATCAACCCTTTGAAAAAATAACCATTAGAAAATATCATGATAATTCCATTTTCTTTGTTTTATTTCTATCTGTTGCTTGGTTTATCATTATGTATGTGTTGTCACGATCACATAATTAATGTATTATAGAAGCATGTATGATGGAACTAAAATAAATCAAGATTATGTGTAAATATTATCAATACATTGTTATTCAGTAAATTATATTAAACAAAATATTAACAAGAATGTGAAAATGATAATAATAAATTCAATCATAAGAGACAAAAATCCTTTAAATAAAATATTATGTCAGAACATGCCTTCTGTTACTTGATTAAGAGAAAAAATAAATAAGACTATGTGTTTGACCAACTATTTTTTGGATACATAATTTTATATAGAAATACCTTATGAAAGGTTTTGGGTTGTCTAAACCATATTACATCAAGAGGATTATCCCTTTCTATACATGGTGTAATATTAGAGGAAATATTTGAGAAAATACAATGTGAAGATTTTAGGATTGGGGAGTCCACTCAACAGATCAAGGTGTTGCAAGTACTCATTTTGAAAAGTATGGCCTAACTAAATTACTTAAAATTTCTTGACCAACACTTATTGGGGTTATGTGAAGGGGAATATGGATTATTGCCACTAGATTTTCCTTTCCACTAAACATTCTGAGATTAATTGTGAGGGCAATTGGAACATGATAAAATATTGGGTGAATTAATAAAATAAATTTATTATTTGTCATAAAATGTATTCATGAATCCAATAATGATATCGTCTTTGAATTGAATAATAAAAAAGACAAACCCATCAACCACACTATCCCTGTGATTAATTTAGGATAAAGACAACATCATTACTGGTGGAAACATCCAGGAATAGTTTAGATGCCTTAAGGTTACCCTTATCCATGGAAGAAAGCCTTATGTGTTGGAGTCTAAATTACCTAATCCACCTTCTAAAGGGGAGAGTGTTGAATATTTCATGGTCAATGAAAAATATATTAATTATGTTGTACATTTTATGTGTTTTTTGTTATTATAAATATTTAGTGATATCATGATGTCTCATGAAAACATTTATGAATAAAGCATGCTCTAGAACATTTTCGGTCTTTACTGGTAGAGGGGAAGGCAAGAATTTTTAGAGATATCCAAGGAACTCTATCACAGTTTTCATAGAGGGAGTTCTCCGGCTAGGCCTCATGTTGTCAATCTCAATAGATACTTTGATCACCTAGAGGTTCTAGGGTTTAAACCCGCGGACAAACTGGGCACCGATCTATTTCTCACATCACTCCTTCAGAGCTTATCCATCATTGTAGTAAATTTTAACATCAACAACATTGAAAAGTATCTATATAATATTATTATACTCATTTTCCATGTGAAAAAAGATATGAAGTGAGATAAGACTTCTGTAATTATGGTGAATTAGATGAAATAGAAGGAAAATAGATTAATACCCAAAGAATATTCATTCATATCCAAGAAAAATAAAACAAAGGTGAGGCATGGGAAAAAGGATGTTTGTTTCACATGTGGAAATAAGGGTCATATGAAAAAAATTGCACCCTAGATCAGAAGCATGGGGAAGGATTAGGTGAGTTTGTTATTGAATAAAATCTATCTGTTTCTATAAATTGGGTAATAGATAAAACTTTTGGTGATCACATATGTATCCAAAAATTGGAACTATGTATATTCAAGAAGATTGACTGAGGTGATATAGATCTACAAGTAACCAAAAGATCCAGATTTACTATTGTAGATGTTGGAGACTACCACATCACGTTTATAATTGTGATGATCTAGGTGTTAATGTGTTGTTATTATGTGATGTCTATAACTAAAAACATTATTTTTGTATCTAGATTAGACATAGATGGATTTGTTTTAATGTTTAGAAATTATTGTTTCTTCCTTTACAACGGTAGAATTTGTTTTGGAAGGGCACATTTATAAAAAAATCATTATGCATTGGATTACACAACCCAAGTAACAATAATCGATAACAAAGATAATTCATGTGACTTTTACCATACCCAACTTTGGAATCACCCGCTAGGTCATGTAAACGATAAACACTTGAAAATGTAACATCCAGATGGAAATTTAGATCATTTCAGACTAATACCACTTGGAATATGTCATACATGTATTAAAGGAAAAATGACCAAAGCACCATTAGTGGGAAAGGTAAAAGGGATAAAAATATTATTAAATAGGTTCACACTGATGCGTGTGTACCATTTCTAGTTGATTAATTTAGAGCTTACTCATACTTCATAACATTGAAAGATAATATTTTAGATATGGATATATCTACATAATTAGGAATAAGTTAGATTGTATTGATATGTTCAAATAATAAAAATATGAGGATGAGAAGCAGCTTTGTAAGAAGATTAATAAACTCTTCTCAGACATAGGTGGAGAATATCTTAATCCAAACATCAATGATTACGTACAAGAGTTTTAGATCTTATCCAAACTCAGTCCTCCTTATAGGCCACAGTGGAATGGTCCGAGTGAAAGGAGAAACCTCATACTGTTAGACATGGTGAGATCAATGATGAGTCATGTGAGTCATCCATTATCATTTTGGGGATATGCTTTACAAATAGTGGTGAACATACAAAACCAAGTACAAACTAAATCAATAAATTTTATCCCATATTAGTTTTTCTATGGAAAGAAATCCATATTACCTAATTTACTTTTTTGGGGGAAGAAATGCACTTCTTATGGCCGCTTAATGTAAAAATATTTCACCCCGAGGCACAATGTGTACCTTTATTTGATACCCCAATGATAAAGGGGACATTACCTATACAGCTCCTCAAACCAAAAGGTTATAGTGGAATGAAATTCCATATTTATTGAGAGGGAGAACATCTCCAAAATAATTAGTGTAAGAGAGATAGACATCGATGATGTTGAGGCTCAAGGTAAACAAAAGATGGTACAAGAGAAGATTCAACGAAGCCCCATGGAAGAAAGAAATATTCTAGTGACACAAGAACTGTGTAGGAGTACAAGAGATGATAGATAACAAGGATAGTATGGTTTTCTAGTAACCAAGTATGGTGAATCATTATTAGTTGATAATAATGATCATCTAAACTACATGAAACCAGTTATTTCCATAGATGATTCCAAGTGGAAACATGCCATGAATTTGGAAATGGATTCTAGGTACCAATATCATGTCATGATATTGGTATATACTATATATTATATAAAGCCTATAGATTTCAAATGGGTATTCAAGAAGAAACGTGAAGTGGAAGGACAAGTGAGTTCCTATAATGTGAGACTAGTTGAAAAAGGGTTCAAACAACATCAAGGCATTGGCGACGATGAATGGGTTTCACTAGTTCACTATAGAAATCCATCATAATTCAGTAGGCCATTTCCTTTTAACATGAATATGATATTTTGCCAATGGAAGTCAAAATAAACCTCCATAATGAGATCCTTTAGTAAGAATCCTACATGACACCACTGGAAGGGTTTAGGGCTCGAAATGATTTCTATAAGGTATGGATATTCTAGAAATCTCATTATGGATTAATGCAAGCATACATTTCAAGGAACATTCATTTTGATGAAGCATTAATGAAAACTGGTTTAATCAAAAAAATGTAAGCCTTGTGTCTACAAACGGTATAGTGGAAGTGAAGTTGTTTTCCTAATAGAATATGTTGATGAAATATTATTTATTGGGAACAAGATACTAGACTTACAATATGTTAATTCATGGTAGAGTCAATGACTCTACATAAATGACATGTGCATGGAAGTATATATTCATGGGATCACAATATATCATGATAGATCCAATATATTATTAGTCTTATATCTATGTACATATTTTGATAAGTTACCAAAGAGTTTCATTATGGATCAATCCAAAAGGAGATTGTTACTAGTGTCACATGGAATTAATCATTCCATGAAAATGTGTCCTCAAACAAATGAGAAAATAATGAGAATGGAAAGGACTCCATAAGAAATAGAAATCGGGTCTGTCATTTATGCCATGCTATGTACAAGTCAAGATGTCACCTATGCATTGATGGAAACATGAATATATCAATTAGACCCATGTGATCAAAATTGGATGATAGTCAAGAGTATGTTAAAGTATCTAATCCATACTAAGGATATGTTTATGGTTGATGTAAGAGGCGAGGAACTAGTCATTAGAGGATAAAAAAATTCTAGTTTCCAAAATGATCAAGATGAAATTATTTCACAAATGAGATACATCTTTACTTTGAATAGAACTGCAATGAGGTGGAAGAGCTTAAAAAATATTGGTGTAGAATATTCTATAGAAGATTCCAAGTATATCGCAGTTTTTGAAGGAGAAAAATATGCAGTTTGGATGTGATGTTTCATCCAAGAGTTGGATGTCATACCTAGCTATAAATACCCTATCACACTATATAATGATAATACTACAATGGTGGATATTGAAAAAGATCCAAATTCACATCAGTAGATAATGAAAATAATTTATATGTATAATCTTTTGAGGGATTTTGCTCATAGAGTTGATGTTGAAGTGAGCAGTATTTCTAAAGAAGACATCATGGAAGACCAATTGACTAAATACTTAACTCATCATGTAACATGGTCACTATGTTAGGCCTAGTGGATAGAAGGTCGTAGCCAGTTGGCTCTCATCCAAGTAAGAGTTTGTTAGAGTTAGTGTCCAAAAACCAACTGGTTATAATTTGATCACATGTATATTTAATGTATTTAAGTATTAAACATTTTATTATATATTTGTCATTGTTCTACATTACTATGATGTGATAATGTATTAGATTATAAGTTGTATTGATAAGGTCTTGGCAGTTCCCCTATATGATGAGAACATTGAAATGCTTTAACAATATTATTAAATACACTTCTATAGTTGGATGAAATTCTATGATAGGCCACATATCATGAATATTTTATGGTGTGAGTACCTATAAGAAGATGAGACTTCCTCTCATGATGTTTTCAATTGTTAATCCTCAAGATAGAAGATTATGAGAATAGAAAAGCAATTAAGAATTCTGCATGTTTTGGTGTAATCAGATATTTCATTCTGCTTGCATGTGTAATGATCCATATACATTAATATTATCATTAATAAGTGTCAAAACTCACAAAAATTGATTTAATGAGGAACATTTTCACACATATAGTTGATGAGAAGTCGGGAACATTTGGGGTGCCATGAGTGGAGTGTTATTAATGGATAATTAGAGGAAGGATTTGTCCAATCCATTTATGGAAGATTATATCTTTGTCCTTTTATCAATATAGAACCATATCACAAAATTTCATGGCTATGGTGTAATAATGAGTTTATTTTAGGTAGTCAAATAATGACGTATGAAGCACAATATTTGATGACACTATCCTGAAACAAGCTTGACGAGGTATTGTAGCAAATGTGTTATATTACATAGTGAGAGTTAGAATGTGGATATCATGTTGGAAACATGATGTTATTTATCTTTGGTTCCTTGACAAGTTTCTATAGAGTAATCTTGATCTTTTTGATGGCCCACCCCATTCCATTGAGAAAGAATCCTAGAGGGTCACATGTTAAGAGTTTCTGATGGTCTCGGTTAAATTCTACTTGAATTAATTTAATAAATATTATTATCAAGATAGGATGATAATTTTAATAATGTTGAAATGATTGAATAGATTTTATAAATATTTATTCAATGGATTGTGGGTAAAATGTATTTATTTATTTTATTAATTATTTAATAAATATTTATTTCACAATTTTTAATAAGAAAATATATTTAAGAGAATTATTATTTTATTATTCATGTGATCAATAAATGTAAGTGTATTTTATGTAGACCAACAACGGTCCGGTAGTAAAATAATTATTTTTATGATGAAAAATATTTATTTAACTAGTTTTCAAAAATTTAAATAAAGCTGCTATTATTTTGTGACATGAAATTATATTTATAATTCGGTTTTGTGATAGTTGGCACACTATAAATAATAATGTGATATTATTATTAATAACATGGGTTTATTCTATGGATATAAATGTATTTATTTTCTGTTACTCAATTAAATATTGTTACTAATGCCCCAATACAATAAATAGACACATGCATCTATTATGCCCTGTACCGAACTGAACACCCAACAAAATGAGCATTGTTGAGATAAATAAATACTCTAAAAAATACTCTTCCCACCCATATCAAGAATTTGATACATTCATCAAGGCCAAATAACTAGCAGTCAAGAACATCTGACATAATACACTCGTTTCACCATGCCAGCACCTGGAGAACGAATGGTGTTAATAAGAGGCTATCAGATCATGTGTGGGTCACCGCTAGAGGGATTCTAGTTTGGATCATTCCAAGCACAACAAAATATTATGAAAGGGTCATTATGGATGATCAAAATCTTCACCGAAGAAAATACCAAAGATCTATGAATTATTTCCTTTTTAAATTTATTTAAATTAATTATAAACATGATGTGAAACATCCTGAATAAAAGTTTCTGGCCTTTTTCTTCTTTATATAAATCTTTGATTCTATTCCATGGAGATTGGTGTTCATTATCGCATTGAGCCCAGAATAATAATTGATCATGATAAAATTTATTGTTGTGTGTTAGCACAACCACACTTCAACTGCGATGAGAACCTGTATGCGATGGAATTCCAAATATTTAGCGAATATATATTATTCTATGATATAAATCACACATATAATTGTAAAATCCCATATAATTCTATAAAATTGAAATAATGATGATGAATCTTCATTAGAAATATCATCTCAACCAGGGATATTATTTTCTATGATAATGAATATCTTTATAAAAGGATTGAGTCTAAGGAAAACATCATCGTTGATGATATTAACATTCTATGAGAATATTCTAATATATTTCCTAGAGTATTTATTTGACCTTCATCCTTGTGTAGTGGTTGAATTTTCTATGGAACATATACCCAAATCAGTAAAAAATATTTAAGCTTCCATATTGAATAACCATTATTCAAAATTACACAAAAAATAAGTAACTATTGGAGAATACTGATAAAGGGAATATACATCAATGTGTTTCTCCATGGTGTTTTATGCTTATCCTCATTTTGAACAAGGAAGGTTCAATGTGACTCTATATTAATTATTATGAGAAAAAAAATATTTCAATAACAATAAATTATACTATTAAATAGATTGTCTAATTGTTTGATTAGATATGTGGATTCCATTACTTCTCCTAAGAGGATATTCTTTTAGGACATTATAAAGTATATGTGAAGAAGGAGGATATCCTTAACAATTTTTTTACAAGGTATATCCATAATGAGTTCATATTTATGATAGTCTTACACACTAGTTATCCAAATATCATTAGAAAAATAAAGAATATAGTCTTTATGGATTACCTTGATATTTTTTGGTGGTATTTGAAGATAATATTATTTTATTCTCTAAGAGCATCGAAGGATATGAGGAGTATTTGAATGTTGTACTGAAGAACATGTGAAATAAAAAATTATATTAAATGTAATGTAAGAACCAGCTTTTGATAGGGAATGTTATAACTGGTAAAAAAATATATCGAGATCCTCAAATAGTAGTTAATTGAAGGATGCCCTTGAATAACATATTTTATGGATATTTATAATTTCTGTGGATTATATGGTTACTATTTTCAGATTTTGAGAACATAACACTATTGTGAATCCCACTAACTATGCCATCTTTCAAGGGATAGATGGTTTTCTGGAATTAATATTGAAAATAGGGCATTAAAGAGACAGAAAAGGGGAAAATGAATACAATAGTGTTAGATGTACCTACCAGAGGGGATGGATATGTGATTTAAAATGACTATTCTAAAAGGGTGTTGGGTTGTGTACACATATAATTTAAAAAAGTAAAAATCCATGCCTCCCTCTAATTAAAGATCAATGAGAATAACTACCCAAAACATAATCTCTATTTGGCTATAGTGATCATTCATTGATGATTTATATAAAATATCTCAATAAATAGAAGTGTGTAATATATACATAGGAAAAAATTGTTTTTTAAAATTCACAAAAAGGAACTCAATATGTTTCATCGTAGGTTCTTAGGTATAATCAAGAATTATTATCTTTCAATACATTTGCATCATGGGAAGGGGAAAAATTAAATGTTAATATAGGTATAAAGGAACATAAAATTCTTATCTATGATTAGGATTTAATGGGATCCAATATTCATAGACATGAAAATGATATATATTAGGATCATAAAAGTATATTCATCATACCATTCAAAAAATATATTCTTAATCATCTATATCTAATAGTATCAAGGAGGATAAAAAATATATTGAAGATTAATGAAAAAGGTAGTGGATATTTTTGAGTTAAAGTTTGTTGAAGATGGATTTATAATGCTTATGAATACGATCTGTGTCATAAATAATGGGAAATTCTGAGGGATACACTTTGCTCATTTATTTCTCTACATCTAGGAAGAATAGAGATGTATATACCTACGAAGGAAAACATCTGTTTGGATTTCATAATGAAAAGAATTATAGAATTCATATTTTATTAGTGGTATGAATATATTTTCGGTGTTAATGGTTAACGTATATGGTAATGATTAAATAATTTCCCCTAACTGTGTGAAATTGGAAAAATAACAAGGGATTTTGTTATAGGAATCATGAAGATATCTATTAAAAATAACACCAAATGAGGATTAGCCTGTTACCCTGGGAACCATAAAATCTAATTATTATCTAGTATGATTTATCTCATAACAAAATCACCAAGATATATATAAGTGATGATGTAGGACAATGTGGAGATCTATTCTCCATTATATATAATCAAGATTCAAGGATTACCTTGAGGTTTTGGAGAATCCATCAGCTTGTATTAGACAGAAGGCTCAGTATCAATACTGATTATCAACATCATATGGATGAGAATTATTATAGAAACATTAATAATATATAGGATATTTTGAGATTATTTTCAATATACTTCCATGGATGTTAGTTTCACAACATCACATAGTTGAGTTCTCATATAAAATTTATTTACAAGTTGTCATTAAAATTAATCATTTTGAGAATATATAATGGATTTTTTTTTAATTTCTAACTTTGTGTGATCAATTAAGAGCATGGAAACTTATGGGACTTGATATTATACATGATATGAAATATAATGTTAAAACCATTCAACATCATATGATTTCACCAAAATGTTGATAAAAAATACATAAGAAATTATTGATTACTCAAGGAGTTTGAGGATGTTGGAAATGTGATCCTTATTATATAATAATGGAATAATTACATCTTATTTGGGAATAAGGGAAAAATTTATAAAAGAAAAATTTACCCCCTTGATATCCCAGATCACATTAGAGTTGTGACCAACCCATTAGCAAAACCGACTAACATATATCGTATCACATCCTATTTTTTTCTTCATGTCCTAGTTTTTATATAGTTCATTGGAAATAGTGATCAATTTCTAGGGTTTTTTGTGAGATTAACTTTGTGTTTGAACTGATATATATTTCAAATCATCCTATCATTGGTGCCCCATAGCATGTTTTGGGGTTTTGGAGAAATGGGTGATTACTTCATGATTTGGGCCAATGGTGAGCTTATTTCTAGATTTAAAAAACAAATTAGATTCTTTTATAGAACCTCCATTTTTTAAATATTTTCACTCATTCCACATCATAAGTTTCATTCCATAAAATATTAAAACCACTATATCCAATTGTACCCCTTAGGAATTAATTATCATGACGAATTTGGGTTACTTATTTAGGTATTGGTCCAACTACTAGGCCCATTAACTATTTAAAAAAACCATTTTATCCTATTATATTTTATAAATTCTGGTGATTCCACCTCCAAATCATTTAAAACATCCCTATACTCACACCAATTATATATTTATTCACTTTGGATCTCATTTTCATCGCATATTAGGGTGAAAGTTCTTAGGGTTCCTCAAATAGTGCAGATTTGAAAAGGTATATAGTTTCATCAATAAACCATTAATTTCTTACTCTATTAACCCCATATTTGATTCCCTAGGTTAATACTGAACTATTTATATCCTCCACTATGTTTCATGCCCTTAACTCTTTACTAATATTGTGGATATAATGGAAGATGAAGAGTCTTGTTGTTTCTAAGGAGGTCTTCCTTCTCCTTTGTCCTCCATCATCTCCAATTTCCATTATTTCATGGTTATTTCTTCTACCATTGTAATTAAAGACCTTTAATTTTGTTTTGGAATGTTTTTATGGGGTTTATATAAATTTAGGGATGTTATTTATTGTTTTAGGTTTTATAAATCGTGGCCGGTGTTTTTGGTAGTGCGTTTCATTCTGCCAAGGATTTGAGGTAAGTTTCCCATTGCACATGAACTTTTTATTTAATATCCATATATTTAATTCTGCTTTCATATTCCTCATACTTAGAAAATAGTAATTTATTCTTTGTATAATTTTTTTGGTGTGCCAAGTAGTTGTTAAAGCATTGTTTTTGGTAGTGTGGTGTAATTTTGTTAAAATGGTGCACACTACATGTTTGTTCAAATGATTTCATAGATTCCACACCTGGTATGTGGTATTTTGAACATGGTTCAGTATTTTGAATAAATATATGGAATTCCATTGATTTTCTATTTCATTTATAGTCCTTAAAATGATTTGTTTGTTAAAAAAATGAATTCCATTTGTTCGGTATGTTTCGCAATTGGCATTTATGCATTGAGTGTGGTTTAAAATGAATGCTTTGTCTTTATAATATTATTAGAAGTGTAAAAATAAATGTTAGTGGGTTACATATGTGTATTCCTTGCATGTTTTGGTTTTTAGGACAAAGTTTTATTGGTTTTAAAGTATTTTTTCTTGTGTTGCTAATATAAATCCTATTTGGTACTTCCAAAAAATGGTTGTCTAATGGAAATGAAAACTGAAAATTGTAAATATGTTTACCAATGTTTTTAATCATAAAATGATTGGTTATCATATCCTTATTATGTACGGTATTTTTTTCTTTGAGATTTTTTTTTGGTAAAAATGTTTAAAGACCTGTTTGAACTTTCTTAAAAGATTGTTGAATGAGTGTTTCAGATGTATATAACATGTTGATTAATTGGGATTATTTTATGGTCTGCCAAAGTATTTTATTAAATTTTTATAGGGCCTAAAATCATGGTTGGGTATGTTTTTTTGTGCATTTATTCATAAAAGGGTTTTTTAATGAGTTTTATGTGCAAATCCTCATTACAATATTTGAAATTTTTTATGAAAATTTTATGTGGTATATTGATCCGTGACAGAAATGTTAAGAATTTATGTGGGATGTTTCTGTGTTTATTGATTTGGAATTTAATTTTCATGTATAAATTTTATTTTATAATATGTGTAACATGATTTATCACTGAGAATAATCCATATTATCTAGGTGGGTGAACATGTACTAGTGTGCTAGTGATCCAATGGGGTTTAGCCCCTATTTCACGTAGCATGTTCGATGATGACAACACTAACTAAACTATGATAATAATGTTGGAGTAGGATCATTATGTTATTTGTATGCTCCCTACTAGTGTATCATGTGCATGAGAATGGATATTTATTAGGGTTACCTTCACCATGATACGAGTTACCCAGGGCTTCCAACTAACAAGTGCCTAGGGGTGTTTTCGTGACTTGTGCACATTGGCTATTTTGTACTCACCGCCGGCATATGGACTATGTGTTTGGAAAAATAATCAGCTTGTGTGATTTATTTAATAGTGTAAATTCATTAAAAAATCCCACATGAAAACTATTTTTATTTTGAATTTGCAGCTCTTGGAATCTTTTTACCTGATTTCGTGTTTTTAAAACTTGCATGTTATTGTTGTGAAATTTTTTATGGAATGAGACCTCATATGGAAAACATACCATTACATTTTGTATTTAAAACATGTAAATGATTTTTATTTTATTTTAAAGTATGTTAAATATGAATAGAAAATTTGGTGAACCTACTTAGTTTTAATAGTGACACCTAGAGTCTTCTTCTGTTTTTAGCCCTAGTGCAATTTTCAGTTTGAGTTTGATCACCTTTGGAGACATGTGATAATTATGTTGGAGAGTGACCAATGAGGTCACATAGATATAGTTAGTTTCTAGGTTTGTTTTTTTTTCTATTGTTGTCTTAGTTGTACTTCTGTTTTCTTCTACAAATAATTATCATTTTATTATATGTTTAAATATATTTTGGGATGAATTTTTCCTTCCATTGTTTGTTGATTGTTTATTTTTTGGCGAAATAATTCCGTCAGGTACCCTATTTATACCCTCACAGCTCATTTCCATCCTGGGAGGATCAGGAACACATCTCGTGACTTGTCGCTGGTTGGCATGTGTGACTGGTTTGGGGTCGACATGGGCTGGTTCGTGAAGAAAATGTTATAAGAGAAGGTCAACTCATAGAGGAGCTTTATTTGTAGTGATCCCTGGTTATTTGAGTGGTGTCATGGATATGTAGTATGATTGTTTTGAATTGAGTGGTAATTTATAGATGATCATAAAAAATTGTTGCTTATTCTGATCCTCTAATTTCTATTGGAAATATAGTTTTATTAGTGTTTTTTTATGGTTTATTGTTTGGTGTCGGGATATTAAAATGGGAGTCTGACTAATGATATTTGTGATCTCACAAGGCCTGGAAAACCATGAGGAAATGGGTATGGTCCAAATAAGTCCCTATGTGTTGGTGTTGTGTTTGACATATGGCCGCCAACACTAGATCGATTTGTGGGTCTCTTGGACCTTTCATAAATTCTGAATTTTATATTTAAAAATCCTTGAGTGAGAATTTTGGAAATTATTTTTAAAAGAAGGATTGGATTTTGAAATGCGGAAAATGGTTTTTTCAAGAAATAAATATAAGAATGTTTTTGGAAGCTTGTGTTTTTGTGAAATAAATTATTTTTAATGTGAATTGAAATTATTTATCATCATTAGATTATACCTAATATAAGCTTGGGATTTGTTGGAATAAATTTTTTTGAATGTGTGTATCATTTTAAGGTGATTTGAAATCATTATTTTAAATGGCGTGTTTTGGGATGCTAAAAAATCTTTGAATACGATAATTGGTTTTAGTAATTGGTTTTTATATGTTGGTGTTTTCCTAGAATGATTATTGGAATTAATGGCTATAGGATTGTGAAAATATTCATTGGGGAATTTTAGAAAAAGGGAAGGGGTAGTTTGGACGACCTTGGTTTTTCTAAAAGTTGTAAAAATGAAAAGGTGTAGGTTTTTAAAAAAATGGTTTTTAATAAAATTTGGGTTATTTTATGAAATCTGAAAAGTTATTTGACTAAGTGGATGTGTTCTAATTGAAGGTACATGATTTTTGGAATGATGCTATTTTTTATTATCCTTTTTTGATTTCATGGGTTCTCACATGCGTAGTTTTATTGACATATAGAAGGATGGCCTATGTGGCATGGTGGTTGGGTGCTTGGGGTGGCATAGAAATGTGCATGGGAGTAATACATGATGATACACCATTGGTGAATTTGAAAATGCTCCATGATATATTGTTTTTAAAAATAAATTGAGATGATAAATTGTGGTATTTATTAATAAACTAATAGTTACATGGCTAGTCTATTCTATAACATTGAAGAGTTGTTTATTCAGTATGCTTCCTTGTGATCTGAAAGTCCTTATCTTGTTATTTCTTGTGATGGGATCTTGTTGGTGTTTAATTTTTGGTGTAATGTTAAATGGGATTCTAAATACGTGTTGGATACTGTGATGTGGTCATATATAGTTCTTTGTTGGAAGACATACCTATTTTTCATCCTAATGATTCATTTCAAATGTTAAATAAAACACATCAGATGATGTCTCAGCCTATTTTTTGGAATATAGAGCTATTTCGGAATGATTTAAAGCACTTAAAGGTCATGATAATTTTTTTTGGTCATAGTTGTTTAGTTTAGTGATACTGATGTGTTTCTATTTATTCCTTGTCCATTCTTCTGCTCATATGGAGAGAGTGAAAAACGTGTTATGTATATATGAGTTCCTATTTAGAAAGAGGTGTGTTGTTGAGAAAGTGAGTTTTTTTAGTGGTGTGATATTTAGCACCTGACTATGGTGCAAAAAATGTTTCAAGAATCATGGATCTATCCATAGGCCTCAGAGTGAATATTTTCTGACAGTCAAAAAATCGATAGAGGTGTGGAGAACTCCACTAGGCTATTGCCTCCACCATTTTGGTAAGGTAGTTTTTACTTTATTTTGATTCCTCATCACTATGAATTTACTATTTACGAAACAAGATTGGCGCACTTACAACTCACACATTGCATATGGTTATGCTTTCATGGTTGTGTGTTTCTGATCAATGTCCCTATGTGGACAACCTATGTGAATCAGGTTCAGTCTTGGTTTTAACTATTCATAGGTGGATATTTTTAGGTAGTTACTTTGTTTCATTTATGGTTTTAGTGGTGTGATTATTGAGTCCCCTTCCCCCCCCCCCTCCCTGAGTTGTGGAGGTCTAGATCCGTGCATAAAGTGTTTTCCTAGTTATTGTCCCCTCCATTTGGGAGTGGGTGGTTTACACATTCATATAGTATCCCTCGTGACTTGGGATTTTATGTTGATGTTATAGAGTTTTTGTGGGAATGTGAGGGGGAAAACCACGCGAGGGTGAAAACCATGTGCATTCCTCTTCTCTATTCATATTCATGTGGTTTAGACATTAATATAGTACCCCTCATGACTTGTGTGAAAACCATATGCATTACACTACATCGAAAAAACCATTCTTATGGATGGCTTACATAGTAATGAATCCATGCACCAAACATGTTTTCACCGATATTAAATTTTTTACGGTCATTGCAAGGTTGACACACAGTTTTTCCAAACTATATGCCTATCCATGTTCCTACTCAGTAGCATCTGCTTCACTGTGAATGGGATCTTGTAGGAGTTTCACTGTTTATACTAATTTTGAACATACCATAAGTCACTATAAAATGCCAATAAATATCTCAAAATTTTCTACAACCTTCCCAAACATCACCGAAAATGATTTCATAAAAAACATAAATAAATGGTCACTTAAATTAATATGGTGGTGCAATATTCTCCCAAAAATTCTCCTTTCAATCCCTCAAAATAAGAAAACAACTATTGGAAAGTAAGAGTTCATTTCATTGATTAACCATATCATTATCCCATTTCTATGTCACTTCCAAAATCTTCCTATAATTCCCCAAAACCCAAAATAAACAAATGATTTTCCCAAGAAGGACATTTTCATTCCTATCCAAAATCTATACTGACATATACACCAATGAAGCATCCATATATAAGTAAAAGTGGTCCCATAAAATCACATTGTCAATATCAGGATAATACTTTTTCAACTGATCTATATGAAGCACATTATGCACTTTACTAAACCATGGATGAAAATTCAACCGATATTCTACAACATTTAATTAATTTATCTCAAAATGGACAATGTATCACGGACATGACTTGTGCAACTTTACAGGATGACAATATAAATGCCTTGTATAAATGGTCACGTTTGCATGATGTCTCACCTCTAATGACAACGACCTACTATAATGATCCATTTATGATTTTTGATGACTCTGAGTCATATCTATTATCTTCATGAAAAACTGAATCTTCCATATTCTCTCATGGACATGGCTCAGCCCAACTAGTAAAGTCTCAAAAATTTCCAACAAAAATTGGATAATGAAACCAAGCACATAAAATTATTCAAAATGATATATATGTATAGTGTCTTGATATATTTTCTTATAGGAGAATTCCACATACAGTATGCACTCCTCCTGTGGACCATATAAATCCATTACAGAAGACCACAACATATCTTTCAGGTTATGTATAATCCTTTCAGGATTTCCATTAATATTTGGATTATTCTCTATACTGGTGGTCAACTAAATAAAAAGGAATTACAATATGGATTTCCAAAAATTAGACCCAAACATAGATCTCAGTCAGATACTATCGAAACAAGTACACCATTTCTATTTACTACTTCTCTAGTATAAATTTTTTATATTACCTTGATTGTATAAGTCCCTCTAAATGGGATGAAATGAGATGAAATAATGAGTCAATCCACTATAACCCACATGGAACCATGTTTCTATACCTTTCATGAGTGGAATGTCATAGAATCTGTGGATATCTTATAACATTTTGAGACATGAGTAGGTAAAGACTGAATCATACCGATTGTCCAATATTTATCTTTTTTAACATGTTTACAAGTTAAGAATATAAAAACAAAGGCATCAAAATTACTTTTTACACTGAACAACCATCATTGTTCTTTAAGCATCTTATTCATAATCATTCATCTAGGATGAAACCCATTACTAACAGTGGTAATAATTAAGATGTTTTTTCCTAACATGACAAATGTATGATCATCCATCCTCGAAAAACATAACACTGAAAACCCATCATGCTTCTGTCCCACAATGGTCTCCCCAAAATTGAGTTTCTACCTAATCACAGTCCATTATGAATAAGATGTCTGGTACTCTTTAATAATATTCAATAAGTCAGGAACAAAAGAGTCCAGATAAAAAACCAATTCAATAACTACGTCTTCACTATCCATGTTAATATTACTTATCACCAACATTAATTTAAATTGATCTAATTCCCCAATTAAAAAATGAGTAGTTTAATCTCATCATAATTAATCTACCAACCAATTTTCCTTTACCATATGTTAACATCAAGACAGTATAATGAATTTTGAGATTTTCCATCCATATTATTTTTCATAGATTAAAATCCATTTGTGGTAAAATATGTTTTGGGATTTTATTTTCCATTATATAGTGAATTTTTCACCAAATAGATATTGTCACCATGTCTTCCATGTATAGAATACAATTGTTTACTCCAAATCAGGTTCATGTATGTTCTTTAAATGGAACCATAACTTATATAATCCATAATAAACAATATGATCTTTCTACATAAGAAGATGTCACAATCATAATCATGATCAATCATAAAATACCATGTACCCTTGTCATGATTCCCAAAAAAACAAGATTGGTGGTGAGGTAAGAAAAACACAAATTTATTAGAAAGGCATCAAAAATTACTCATTACATTGGAATGGAACCTTTTTCCTAATCAATGATATAATTTGTAAAGATAATTGTTTAAATTCATGACCAATGCCTTGGTAAACACCATCTAATCAAAAGAGAATTGACATTATCAAATAAATTTAATGGTGGTTCCCTAGAGATAACAACCTATATCATTCCCAGATCCCTAAAAACACCACATTAAATGATAAAATGGCCAATGAAATGTAACACTTATATCAAAGAAAATAACACATTGATAATTTTCTGTATAGATGATGATCTTTCATGATTTCCAATATTGTCGGTAAGTGTTTCTTATAATCCTCAATTTTCCCTAAATACACCAATATGTCATCTATAAATATCACCAGAAAGCATCATGAAATCACTAAAACATATGATTCCATAATACCATAATGACCACTAGTTCTTTTATAAGACTGAAAGGAGTAACCCCATAATTTTAATTTCCTTATTTACATTGTAACTCAATCATAGGAATATCTTATTTGCGAACATGAAATGGGTGATATCTTAAACACATTCCTATTTTAGAAAAACACTGATCCCCCTCAGCTGATCAAATAATTCATCAATGGATGGAAATGGATATTATTTAATTATCGATGATTTATTTATCTCATGAATATCTACACACACAAAAAGACTTACATCTTCATTTTTTAATGATATGACCAATTTTTCTTATAGATATGTTCTCAGTCTAATGAATATTTTTCCTTAAATCTCTTCCAATTTGAAATTATTATTTTTTAATTCTATTATTACTATTTTCATTTATAGATGGGAAATAAGAATGGTACATAGGAAAAGATAATTCATAAACTCCACTTCTTTTCTGGGTGTAAACCTAGATAAATTTTTAGAAAAAATATGTAGAAATATATCACAGACTATAGGAAAATATATATTCTCTATATATTTAACTAATGAAAAGGTCAACAAATCTAACATATAAGAGATCATTAAAATATTGTTTTTATTAATTCTATTTCACCAACATTTTTATTCTTTTCACCTTTAAATAGATGTTTGATGACATCATCAGTCGTAAAACCAACCCATAAAAAATATTAATTGAAGAGATATTTCAAATTATCATCAAATCCATACCCAATATTGTATAATTGATATAAATATCTAGCACAAAAAAATACCATGTCAAATACGATCTCAAAAAGGTATAGAATATTCTCTACATATAAAGTCTCAATAATCTATTTGACCAAGAAGAGTTATATGTTTAAAAACAAAAGTAATCATATCAACCTGAAACATTGAAAATTTGATTACACGATAAGAAATAAATGAATGGGATGTTACCTTATCAAAAAAAGAATTCATAAGGGTAAAATTCAAAAGAATCTGGACCTTCCCTATCAATGGTATATATTGATAATACTTGATTCCATTCTCATATCTATATAATTGATTACTCGTTGCGCTTTGGTATTTATTACCAAATTTATATTTCTTCTGCTGAGGATTCATGGTATTTCTAGTATCACCATTGATAGATTTATTTTTATAATAATATTTATTTTTTAGAACTCATCCAATCAAATAATATGAAATTTGTGACTAAATAGATGTGTCTTAAACACCATACCATTGATAATTGTGACAATATAACTAAAGATTACCTATCTAATTGAAATTGATGTATTCTCTAGGTAGTTTCATAGAATGTATATTAATATGATCAAAAGAACCCAATTGGTATCCTATAGCATTAAAACCAGATCATGAAGGAATATTCACTGATCCAACAATTTGATTTTGAGGCATTTCAATTCCTTGGAAATATGTGTCCATGTTCAGCTTATTCACTGCATTACAGTTCCCATAATTTACCATAGGTATCAACATGATTCCTCTATAAATAGATGTTAATATTTATCTCTCATACAATGTCTCTCAATATCAAATCTTCATACAATCTATTATATGAAGAATTTAAATATTCAATAGAATCTATTACTTAAGCACTGATTTGATAATCCATGAATTAAAGGAAAAATTTGTAAAAACTACACGTAAACTGTTAAATAAATTCATGAATTTATTCATGTACTCTACGACTAAAATTTTCTCATACATCATACTAAATAATTCAACTATTTGAGAAGTCCTAAGTGTGTAATGATATAATTATTCATTGAATAATTATTCTAAATACTACCAACTAGCGATTTGGTACAACTTAGCATAAGTTGTTGAATCCCAGCACTAGAATTCTATATCCTCATGTATATGTGTTTCCATATTTTCTTTTATCCTTACTGGTGTGCCAACAAAATCAATGATTTATTTCATCATATTCAGTAACACCTCAGATTTCTATGGGTCAAAATCACTAAAATAATGGGTGAATTCTACTAATATAAATTAAAATAATGAACCAATTTATGTGTTTAATCACTTTAGCTCTCTCTATCCATGACTTGAAATTCCTGAACTATACTTTAAACCATGTGTTGATTCACCTATGGATCATGTGAAACCACATTCTCAATAGCTTCTTCCAGTTAGATTATACTCTACCAATTAGGTCACATTTTCTATAACCAAAACCATATTCCATATGTATCACTCTATAGAAATTGAAATTTGAATAATTTCAAATTATACCATCTCACACATATCACATCATGGATTTCCAAAATTCAACACTTTTTATCTTCAATCTATTTATTTGAATTCCACCTAGATTTTGAATATAAAACCATTTTTAAAATACAACTTTCATGACTTATAAAAATCACACATTTGAAAACAATTTTAATTGTTTTAAAAAATCACCAATTTTGAACCAAATCAAAAATCATTAGTCAAAATGATATATCCACTCCTAGTGGGATGTGATTTCGAAATTCATGTAAAGCACTTATAATTCAAAAAACCCTTGAAAATGATATTATAACTCTTATATGTGTTTCCAAAAAACATATTTACCCAACAATTTGGTAACAATATGTTCACAATTAATACTTTATCAATGAATTTTTATGCTCTAAATTTTAGGTCTCATAAATTCAAATCCTTTCCAACATACAAAAAATGACTAAAAAAAGAATTTTCAACTTCCTGAACGATAGAACTGATGCCCAAGGATCGAAATATTTGAAATCATATATTAAACAAATATATTTTGACTAACCAAGGATGATACCACATGTACCATACCACCCATACATATTGGATTTAGTTTAAGATGAATTTATAATTGGACAAAGGTGAGATCCCCATAACACGAATCGCTGTTAATAAAAGACAAGGTCTTTATTAGCAAATGTGGTATTTTTTCTCATTCAAAATAAAAATACACAACCAACATAATATAACAAAAAAACCAATCAATTATGTATTAAGCCAATTTAAACACTCACATGTATAAAAACAACTATATCAGAGAACCCTCAAGAACCAATACCAGTATTAAAATAAAAATACAATGATTAAAATAACAATGTTTAAGGACAAAAAAGACTCAAATATAGAATCTCCCAGCATTATCCTTGATTCGACCTTACAATCCCTGGCTCTGTTTCATGAAGCATCACTAAATAAATTTCATATATTTACATTACAAGTGTCATGATAAAAAACTTCATCAAAAGCACTGAAGTTCCAATGTAGGGGTTGTGTAATGAATATCAATAGGTTTTACCAAAATAAATAACTCAATCATAAAACTAGGTTTAAAATGTTATAAAATTTAAATAAATAGCATTAAAATATTTTATATCAATCTAATCCATTTTTACAAAAAAAATTTCCATACAAAACAACCAACCATGTCATTCAACCATTTAATGGATCATAGGTGTCGGTACTATAATCATGAGTGGTCTCTCATCAATCTAACTTTTCGACATAATGTAACCACATACTAGTTCCCTGATGGCACACAGCCCATCCAAGGTTTCACTTGAATGAATATTGAAAAACTATATCCATTTATGAGAAAACTATGTCAATCCAATTATGATAACCATATCAATAAAAAAATATGATTATTGTAAAAATGTCCAAAAAATATTTTTCATGAATCATGAAAAACAAAATTTTAAAAAAATAACATTTTAATTCAATTCAATAATGGATTTTGTACAATAAATCTATAATATCACAAAAAATATCAAAAAAATTATTTTACAAATCATCTCAAAACTATTTCACAAAAAAATAATTAGATTTAAACAATTTAAAACCACTCTTAAAATCTATAATAATTGGAGTTGAGCGTGAATCCTCATACCTCTGAAACTATGGGGAAAACAAAGAAATACATGAAATCTTCACCAAACAGGGGATGAATATACAAAAACAAACCATAGATCTCATTATCTATTATTAGAACAACCTAATATCATCATAATTGGCGTCAAAATTCATATATATATATATATCCATAATGTACATGATCAATGAATAGTGGAGTGGAATAATGAATATTTAAATGGAAAATGAAAAATAACTGATACTTCCAATGAAATTGAACTTTCAGAAGGATATGATATTCAAATGGTCACCCCCATAATGAGGGGAAGCACATCCACAACATTTTGATTGAGGTAAAATTGAGTTAGGGTCATAAAAGATGGAAAAATAGTGGTTTATAACTAATACATGTCGATATCCAAAATTTATGGAACTATGTTTTAGTTTTTAATAGTTTAATCACACATTTAAGAAATTTGTGCACAAACCATGGACCATCAACTATATCCAAATAAACCTTCACATTGTTGGATAACATAGTCAAAAAACATTTTTCCAAGCCTGTTTTTCCTCTTTTACAATTTTCATAGTTACTCTTGAGTGGCCACATGGTTTATACGTACTGTAAGTGTAACCATGAGCCTACCTAGTAGCCTCTATATCGTTGTACACGACTTCATGTAAGATTTTCATGATTTATATTAACAGTGACCAAACTATGCACCACCATAAAATCACCATGAAAATTTCAAAGGTAATCTTAACATTACCAAACTTCATCAACCACTTTACATATGAAAACTATAAATAAAGGGTTACTTTATTGATACATGGGGTGATTCATTATTCATGATCATGATCCAAGGGAATGAACACATGATACATAAGTTGTTTTAGTGAACTATTTCAAACAATAACTATCATAATCCAAAAATCCAAAATAATAACTATGTAATCATTTAAAAAATGATCATCCTTGGGATGTGATTGGATCTAAGTGGGATATTTCATAGATATTAGGTGTTCATATTTGTAATCTAGAGGCTACTAAATAGTTTTGAGTGTCTTTCCCAATACATGGATAAAATATTACATCACTACTCATCTCATCACAAAATGAAGAGTAATATAATTTTATGAATATATATATAATACGGAATACATATAATATTTTTAAATAAAAATTAATCAATAAAGTCATAATAGATGACACATAGTCTACAAATGAAATAATGTGAAATATCATCGTGCTCCACAATTAGAACCTATTTTTGATAAATAAAACTACCTGTCACTTCTACCAATGTCTCATGATCCCCCTCTAGTTTTCATAGCCTAAAAATACATGTGTATTTTAAATTATCACTATACATGAATCCTAAAATCTACACTATATGAATGGGAATAGGTTGATTTTACTGACTGTTTTCCCTATATTTCACCAACCCAATGATTTTAGGTTGTAAATGTTGAATCATGTTCTATATTCATGTTGGGTGACACCCAACCCATTGTAAAAAACGAACCAATAATAAAATATACTATTGAATTGGATCCATATGCTAAAAAAATAATACCAAAATGAAATTAAATGCAAGCAATAAACTTGAAAATAAAACATGTAACATAAAATATCACTTAATCTCTTCAATATCACTCCTTTTATTTGAGTCTAACCATGAAAGTAGTCCCAAATATCCAAAATTACTACAATAGAGTATAATTTAAATAAGATATATCCATTTAATATTCTATCATAGGACCTATAATCTCATCTTAGAAAAACATTCTCCATTATAAGACACACCTAACAATGTATTAAATGAATATAAATTTATGTTAAATACTACCAAAAATAAAGTTACCAAAAATTATAATTTTAATAGTTACCTGATGGATTACATATTCACCATACCATCTATAAAAATAAAATAGAAACCATAGCCTAGTTAAATTGAAACATGAACCATTATCCACAAACCTAAACATGGAGGAAACCTAATGCTATAAAAATTCCACCAAAAATTCCCAAAAAACAATTAGAATTAAACCTTAGGAAATGTTTTAAACATATGAAAATTTATTCCTTATATATCATCCTAAAAATATCCTAATTATTTACTACTATACTAATATATCCATTAAAAAAAACTCAGTCAATTATCTCATCAATACTTGAGTAATATTTCTCATAATACCCCTATTTATCAAGATTATCATACACAGAGATACCTAAATTATAAATAAATGGTAATCCAACCTATTATTCAATCACATGGCATAAAAATCCCATTAATACATTCTAAACTAATAATTTCAACTCAATAACAAATAATTATAATTTGGAAAGTAACATTCCTTTCTAAAATTCAACCAAAACATACTTTTTGTAACGACCCAAACTTTCATTAATGGAAATCCCTATAGAACTAATTAAATATCTCTTTATGTAAAATTTTTATATAAAGTTTCAACTTCTACTTTCTAATGATTTTTATTTTTTCAATACCATTAAGAATTGTGTCTGTTGCTAATATGGTCATTGAATAGTGATCACATGCTTAGTATAAATATAGTGCTTCTATCAGATCCAAATTACTTATTCAAAGGAGGTGATGGCCTCATACAGTATATGTTCCCCATATGAATCCCATTTTTCAGTGATCATAATGGAGATTGTGTCTTTGGGATTTGTTATTGACCAATCCCAAGACAAGCTAGAATATGTTATGCTTGAGTGGGAACACCTATGAGAGATATGGAATTTGATAGAGATTACCACCTAAGAAATGTTATCTGAGCCACCCCAAGAGTCTGGCACCATCGCACACCTTACACTTCGGTATTATGTAGCTATTATAAGGGGTTATGTTAAAAGATCCTAGTACTATGGTTATGTACATTATTTTTGTATTTAATAATGATTATACTTTCATTTTATTAATGTTACCTTGTAAATAGTTTTTTAAGCAAAAATATTATTTTTAGTTAATGTTTAACTGAGAAATATTTTTTAATGAATTGAAGGATTTTCTAATTAAATAATATTTTAATGCTATATTATTATTAATATTAAATTTATTTTTATTGAATATAATTTATTTTATAATTTTATGAATGAAATTGTAGTTTTTATTAAGGTTTGAAATCCTTTTTAATCAAACCCCATCACTTTTCGATAAATTATTGTTATTATTTTATAAGAGAATATTAAAATATATATAAAATTTTTAATATAAAATGAATATTAATTCTGGAATTAGGATTTCAAATTTATCCAATGGTAAATGTTTCATAATTTTTTGAGACAGTCAATTTTTTTCCTTAAAAATTAAATACCTATTAAATATATAATCTGTTTTATGACATCATAATGACCCAATATTGATGTAATAAAATAAAATAAACTTTATGTTTGGTCATTATATGGTTTACCATTAAAATAATGTAATTTTGTGTTTTTTTTGATTTATTTTACAAAGCATTAGTGGACCCTTCAAGACTTATTAAACATTTTGTCATTTTAAATTGTTTTCCGTGGGAGTGTGACTCACCTCCACATAAGAAACTCCATTATATTAATAAGTTAGGACTTTGTACTTATGAAAAAAAAAATTCACTTCCTTTTTCCAAATACAATGGGAAAAAACCCTAGCCATGAATATGGTTAGGATTAGTTTAATGTGAGGTGTCCCAAACCTAAATAATAATGAATTTCCTCACCTTTCCTATAAAAACCCACCCAAGATCATACTTCCTCCTCACTAAAAGCCTTTGATGTATGTCCAAACCCTGGCCTCCACTCTCTAAAATCCTCCCATGGTTCCCCAAGCTCTGAATAAGCCTCTCTTAAGCATCTCTCCAGCTTTTGGAAGCACACTTCCAGGTAAGTGTTTTTAATCATTTCTCAATTTTGTCCAATATTATTTAAATTGTTATTACCATGTAATATAAATTATCAATGTTGGGGAATGGATTCAAACCTCCCCCATAATTCCATCTTTATGTTTGAATAATTTTAGACCCATTTCTCTCTCATTAATTGCCTCTCGTGTACACCCGTTTCTATGCTGAAATTCTGAAAGGATTTTCTCTTTCCTCATTTACATTCAAGCAATTCTTTGGTATCATGAATATAAATAATGATACATTTGATGGAAAATGTATCTATATGACCACCTTACTGTCTATTTAATATAAATTTGAATAGACACCACTTTCTCTCTCATCATCCATTTTTATGAGTTCGTGTGTCACGCCGTTATGCTGCTGAAATTGCACAACGCTTTTCCAAGACAAAGTCATTTTGTAATGAATATTGTTCTCCTTTCTCTGTCATGGGTATTCACCATTATGCACATTAACATACTGTTTAAATAGTTTCATTTATGTATTACATATTCTTTTGTCGTGGAATAAATGATTATGTTGAATGATTCATTGTTTTATGATCCATGTGGCACACTTATGCAGGAAATGAAATGTTTAAGAAGGGTGTGCCCTGATAGAGCTCCAATGCATTGGGTAATGTATAGTATCATGATAGTTCATATGAAATGGGTGTTAAATCATTCTAACTCTTGTGAAATGAGGGTTTACTTTGGATTCATTTGCACCGAGGGTTTACTCAAGCTCCATGTGCAATAAGTCTTTCGTCATCCTAATTCCATGTTATGTGTTATTCCCACATTTCCATGTTATGGTTATCTGTCTTTATCATTCCATTATTTTTATTCTTCTCTTGATCCCTATTTATATTCCTATTGTCTAAAATTTTATTTAATTAGCCTTGTTATTTCATGATTATTTCCCTTACTGAGCTTTATAGCTCACCCTTTTCTTATGCATGTCTGCAGGTTATCCCATAAAACGCTATGTACGAGGAAATGTAGTGGTTCTTGTAATTTAAGTATTAAATAAGGATATTGTATTTCATGTCTTTTGTTTTTATTTAATGATCCTAATCCCCAAATACACTAGACATATCAATCTTATATGTTGTATCAAGTGATGTTTATGTAAAAAAAATATGATAAATTGTGTAATAAAAAGCATGGTTGTCATAGTTTGTATCAAAGTATATGTTTAGTTATTTTAAGGATAAGGATAATAAAACCGTAGTAAATCCATACAGACCAGAATATGTATAATAAAAACATCCCTTTGTTTTTGTGAGTATTGAGTAAGTGGTTTATCCTGCATATACAACCCCATCTAGATATGAGCAGGTAGAGGTGGCTCTGGCACAGATGAATCCTAGGGGTAAAACCCAAAAACACTGCTTTGAGTTAGACTCAAATGGGAAATGTTGCACGAAAACGATCCACGCTGCACTCTTTATTATGACAATCTTGGGGAATATGCTTTGGTAAATTCATAATCATAGTATGAAATATTATTAAGGTACAAAAAAATACCCTAATACTATATGTTAGAAAGAAGATCATGGATAACATATACTAAATCCAATAGATTCAAATTTTAAGAAAAAAAAAGTTATTTATAAGTCATCATTTTTTTCCATGGATTACCCTTTATGTGTTACCACTAACATTCCTTTTATTCCAGCCAATTGCCGATAATAGGATTACTCGTGCTAATAACCAATGTGAAGATCAATGTGATGATGGAACTAATGAGATTCCCAATCCAATTGAAGCGGGAATCCAAAACATTGTCATGAATCACTCTCAGATAACTCAAAAATTGAATATAAACATGGGTCATGAGTAAGGTTCAACCCCCACTAAGAATGAATAAGCCGCTATCGAGAGCTTCATGAGGAAAAGGCCTCCTAATTTAAATCTATCATCTGATCCCCTAATAGCTAAACAATGGATCAACTCCATTGAAATGATCTTCTCCATCCTTGAATGTTCTAAACAAGAGAAGGTTCTTCTGGATTCTTATCATATGGAGGGTTATGTTTATCAATGGTGGAAATTGATAAAAAAATATGAATCTTGAGGAGGAGATCGAGGAGTTGGAATAGAAGGATTTCTAGAATATTCTTTTCAATAAATATTTTCCAAGCACCCTCCGGCTTACGAAGGAAATGTACATCCTTTTCCATAAGAAAAAAGTTGAAAAATAAATCAGATCATACGAGGAAAACATCAAAATGATTGCATGATATGCCTTCGGCTTTTTCATTACCCTTGAATGCAAGGTTGACTGCTTCTTTGCTGGGTTGAAACGAAGCCTGTGGAAAGCACCAGTGATCCGTGACTTCGACAGCTATGAAGAAATTGTTTGATTTTCCCTCAATGTCAAAATGGATATTGGTGAATCTAAAGGGTATTGTGGGGATAATAGGTGTAAGGTGTACTTCCATGCTGTCAGTCTGATGGATAAATTCAACAGTGCAATGAAGATCCATCACACCACCGGCCAATGGTGTGGAAAGAAGAACCCAAGAAACTGCATGAAGGGGACACGGAAATGATTTAGGTGTGGAAGAGAAGGGCTGCTGGATATTAACTATTAGAAAGAAAGACCTATTGCTGTGATAGAGTAGAGGAATGGTCTGTTCGAACATCAACACATGGTTCATTGCTACAACTGCAAAGAAACACAAAATATTTCAAATAAGCTCCTTAAGCTAAGGGTTTTTAGAGGAAACCAAAAACCTCCAAGGCATCAAGGGAGATATTTTTCTATAAATACTGCCGAAGTGAACACTGACAATGAGGTGATGATAGGTACACTTGTTATTCATTCAGGAATAGTGAACATGCTTTTTGATTTAGTTTCTATGAATTATTTTATATCTCAAATGTTTAGTAGAATAACCCCATCACTACAAAGAATCATGGAAGTGAAGATATCGATGAGTACGAAAAATGGTTATATCATTGCATACCATGAATATAAAGCCTCCCCTATCATAATCTATGGATTAAACATCCCAAAAAACCTCATCATACTCCCTATAGTGTAATTTTATGCAATTCGTGGCATGGATTATCTTTCTTTAAATAGAGCCAACATAAATTTACGTGAGAGGGAAATCACTCTCCATAGGCAGAATCGACACCTGATTCATTACAAGTGCATGGAAGAAGTTGGACCTTCATTAGCTACATCATCTCAAGCATGGATATTACTAACCTATGAGAAAACGTATCTGGCTCAGATGATTGAGTCTTAGGCGGAAACCATCCTAGAATACTAGCATGTTTTTAGGGAATTCGCTGAATGATTTCTAGAGGAATTGTCAGGTCTTCATCCTAGAAGACATGTTGAATTCTCAATTGATCTTATACATGGGGGTTTGAAAATATCCTAGACACCATATAGAATGGCTGTTCTGGATCTTGAGGAGCGAATGACACAACTATAAGAGAATTTGGATAATGTTTTTATACACCCATGTGCTTCACCATGGGGGGCACCAGTCCTCTTCATCAAGAAGATGGATCAACCAATGTGCCTTTGCATCGATTGTCGTGTGCATAAAAAATCAAAATAATGAAAAAGTATCATCTCCCATGAATTGATGACTTGTTTGATCAGCAGCACGATGCAAAATACATATCTAAGGTGGATTTGGGGTTGGGATATTATCAAGTAAGGGTGAAGAAGGGAGATATCGCCAGGAATTCTTTCGTACAGGATATGGGCACTATGAATTCATAATAATGCCTTTTTGACTCACGAATGCTCCAGAAATCTTCATGGAATTGATTAATCGAGTCATTAAAGAGTACCTCGATAAATTTATGGTATTCATTATAGATGATATTCAGATATACTCCAAAGCCAGGGTGGATCATGAAGAGCATCTATGAATAGTACTAGAGACCTTTCAGAATAAGAAGCTCTTTGAAAAGTATATCAAGTGTGAGTTCTGGTTGAAGGAGGTCTCATTCATTGTCTATATCATCACACAAAATGGGATATCTATGGATCCATCAATAAAAGATGCAACTGAGGGATTTCGGAGGCCAACATCAGTAATGAATATCCGTAACTTCATGTGGTTATCTGGATATTAATGACGATTTATGAGAAATTTCTCACGATTTTCCAACCCTCTAACCAATCTAATGTGGAAGGGAGTAATGTTTTCTTTAATAGATTAATGCAAATAATTCTTCATGGAATTGATAACGAGGCTTATCACTACACTCGTGCTCACTTTACCCACAAGTGGGATGTTTTGTGGTAATCAGTGATGCTTCATAGAAGGGCATGTGATGTGTGTTGATGTAGAATGACAAAGTCATTTCCAATGCAACAAGGAAATTGAATGTTCATGACCAGAAATATCCAACACACGACTTCATGTTGGGTATAGTGATCTTCACATTTAAAATTTTTAGTTATTGTCTCTTTGGGGAGAAGTGGGAAATATATACAGACCACAAAATCCTCAAGTATATATTCACATGGAAAGAGCTGAACATGCACCAATGAATATTGTTATAGCTAATAAAATACTATGACTGCTCAATCCATTAACACCCTGGGAAAGTGAACAAGGTGGAGGAGGCCCTATGTAGAAATTACCCAGTGATTTTATCATTAATGATAATTGAAAAGGATCCCATCTTCTTTGATTTTATGAAGATGTACTTCGGAATCATATATAAAGGAACATCATAAATATTTTCAAAAATGATAGCTCAATTGTCACTTTTAAAAATGATAAAGGATTATCAAAAGGATTTTATGGGAAATAAAGAAAAATTGGATGCTATCATAAAAGGGAAATCCACATAGATTAGTGTTAATGAAGTAGGAATTATGAGGTTCAGGAATAGACTATGTGTTCCATCATGTTTAGATCTGAAGAAGGAACTTTTGGACGACACACATAGTTAAAATTTCACTAGTCACCAAGGAAACACAGAGATGTATTGAGGTCTCCTAGAGCATTATTGGTGGGATAATATGAAGAATTAGGTCACTAAATATAGATCAATGTTTTTGGTGTGTCAGAAGGTGAAGGCACATTGGTATATGTCTAAGGGGATGATGAATCCATTGCCCATACTAGAATGGAAATGGGAGAACATCAACAAGGGATTTATCACCAGACATATGAAGACATCCAAAGGCTACAATACAAATATGGGTTGTTGTGGATCATCTTTCAAAGGCTTCACAGTTAATTGATTTTTAGGATGATTTTTCAATGGATCAACTGGAATGGATATATATCAAAGAAGTGGTAAGTCTTCCTAGAGTACCACTATCTATTGTGTCTAATCGACAACCAAGATTCACATCTATGTTTTGGAAGAGTCTTCAACAAGCTCTGAATACTGATTTATTCTTTAGTATGTATTATCCTTCTCAAACTAATGGGAAATCCGAGCGGATTATCCAAACAGTTGATGACATGTTGAGAGCGTTCTCAATGGACATTAAAGGAGTATGTGATCAACATCTTACTCTGGTTGAGTTATCTTATATTAATTTTTTCCACTCAAGCTACCAAGTGGCACCATATGAATCCCTTTATGGGAAAAGGTGCATATGATCGGCGTGTTGGGATGAGGTCGGTGAGCGTAAGCTGCTTATACCAAAAATGGTCGATGAAATGGTGGAGAAGGTGAAAACCATTCACAATCATATCATGGCAGCCCAGAGTCGATAGAGGAGTTATGCTAATAACTGTCAATGATACCTTCAGTTTAATATTAGAGACATGTAATTTCAATGCATATCATTGTGGAAGAAGGTCATATGGTTTTTATTGAATGGGAAGTAAGATCAAGGTACATCAGCCCCTTCAAAATTCTTGATCGTGTCGTAGTTGAGGCCTATCGAATAGAACTACCACCACACATGGCTAAATTACTTTATTTCACTCATGTATCCCTCTTAAGGAAGTACATACCAATCCCTTTAAATTTACTCTTATCATAGGTGGTATAGTTAGAGGATGATCTTTCTTATGAGGATCTAATAGTGATGATCATAGATATTAGAAAAAAAGTTCTACGAAATAAGACAAAGCCCATCATAAAGGTGTTGTGGAGAAAACCCAATTTTGAAGAAGCGACATGAGAATTAGAGGAATTGATGATAAAAAGTCTCCCACATCTTTTTTAGAGTGGGAAAAGGAAAATTCATGGGAAAATTTTCTTAAGGGGGGAATATTATAATGATTAAAATTCTCCTAAATGAAAATCCATATTGATCTAAATAAATGTATCTTTATTTAGAATGTTTTTATAAAATGTCTACTTCTTTGGTTTTATGATTTGGATTTGTAAAATATTATTAGAAAATGTGACTGTTTATAATATAATCATTGAACTTTAATCACTTGATTACTATAAATATAGTGCATACAAAATCCAATTTACTTAGACAAAGGAAGTGATGTCCTCATCTATTACACATTCCCCATACAAAGCCCATTTGTCAAAGCTCCAAAATGAGGTTGTGGCTTTGGACTTCACTTTTTTCCAATCCCAATACGATCTTGAATATGTTATGCTTGAGAGGGACTTGCAATGAAAGAAGTGGAAGTTGGTAGAGATTATCACCCAAGAAATGGTATTCGAGCCACCCCAAGAGTCTGTCACAATCACACATAATACTTTTCAGTAATATGTAGGGGTTATAATGGGTTATGTTACATTACCCCAGTACTATGGTTATGTACATTATTTTTTGTATTTAATAATTAATATACCTTCATTTTATTATTGTTACCTTGTAAATTATTTTTAATGCCCAAATAGTATTTTTATATAATATTCAACTAAGAAATATATTTTGATGAATTAATAGATTTTTAAATTAAATATTATTTTAATAAAATATTATTATTATTGTTAAATTAGTTATTATTAAATATAAATGATCATATAATTTTATGAATGTAGTAGTAAATTTTTATTAATGTTTGAAGGTAACTTTTGTCAAAACCCCAGAATTTTCGATAAGTGTCAATTTTTATATTGAAATTATAAATTAGCATATTTAGAAACTTATTTAGATAAAATGAATTTTATTTCTTGAATCATTACATCTAAATTATCCTAGGGTGAATTTTTCATTATTTTCTAGGACAGTCAATTTTTTGGGTAAAAATTAAATATCGTTTTAATATATAATGTGTTTTATGACATCATAATGACCCAATGGTGATGTAATAAAATATAATAAACATTTTTTTTCGGAAAATATATGTTTTACTATTAATATAATTTGAATTTGGGTTTTTTTGATTTATTTTACAAAGATTTAGTGGACCTTTCATGACTTATTAAACATTTTATCATTTTAAATTGTTTTCCTTGGGAGTGTGATTCCCCTCCAACAAAGAAGACCCATTATTTTAATATTCTCGGACATTGAGATTATTAAATTTTGTTTTCGACTTCCCTTTTCCCAAAACCATAGGCAAAAACAATAGGATGGTTTGTGTTTTGGATTTTTTAAATGTGAGGTGTCCCAAACCTAAATAATAAACAATTCTCTCACCATTTTTATATAAACCCAACAACGATCCCACATCCTCCTCAATAAAAGTATTTGGAGTTTTCCCAACCTATTCCCTCCTCTCTCTAAAATCCTCCTAATGATCCCCAAGCTCCTACAAAGTCTCTCTCAAGACACTCTCATGCCTTCGGAAGCACACTTCCAAGTAGGGGGTCTTCTTACTTTTTCATTTTTGTCCAATATTCTTTAAATTGAAATGAACATTAAATTTCATTATAAATGTTATTGTATGTTTTTCACCTCCCCCATACTGAGTTATTTATTTTTGAATGACGGGATACCCCTTTATCTCTCATTAAATGCCTCCAATGTACACCTGTTACAATGCAGAAATTCTGAAAGTAATTTATCTCTCCTCATTTACATTCAAACAATTATTTTGTATCATGAATCTAAATTCCATTAAATTTATTAGGAAATGTATCTTTATCAGACCCTTAATCTCTATGTCATTTAAACACGATGATACACCACTTCCTCTTTCATTAACCATTTTTATGATTTCTTATGTCATTCCATTATGCTGCTGAAATTGCACTGCACTTTTCCAAGACAAAGTCATTGTGTAGTGAATACCATGCACATTTCTCTATCAAGGGTATTCAAAATTTTGCACATGAATAAATTTTTTAAAGAGTTTCACGCATTTATTCCACATTCATTTATCATGGAATAAACTATTATGTTGAATGATTCAATGTTTTATGATCCATGTGGCACACTTATTCAAGAAATGAAATGTTCAAGAAGGGTTCACCCTGACAGTGCTCTAATGCATTGGTTAAAGTATAGTATCATGATATGTCATCTGAAATTGGTGTTTAATCCTGGTAATTCAAGTGTAACTAGGGTTTACTCATGATTCATGTTCAATGATGGTTTACTCATGCCCAATGTGAAATGAGCCTTGGCACATGCTAATTCCATGTTAAGTGTTGTTTCCACATTTCTGTATAATGATTATCATGATTTATGATTCCTTTATGTTTATTCTTATCTTGTTCTCTATTTATATTCTATTCTCTAACATGTATTTTATTCCTCATACTATTCCCTGATTATATCCTTTACTGGTCTTTATAGATATCCCTTTTCTTATGAAATTTCTCATGTTATACCATGCAATGCTAAGTACGAGGAAATATAGTGTTCATGTAAAGAAAAGTTTCCATAATGATGTTGAATTTCATGTTTTCTGTTTTTATGTATGGATCCAAATCCCCAAATTCACTAGACCTATTGATCTACTATGTAGTATCATGTGATGTTTATGTGATAAATTATGTTTAATTGTGTAATAAATAGTTGGGTTGTCATTATTGGTATCATAGTATAGGTTTAGTTATTTTTGGGATTAATATTAAAAACCCCTAGTAAAGTCGTAGAGACAAAACTATGTATAATAAAATCATCCCAATGTTTTAGTGTGTATTGAGTATGTTATTTATCAAGAAATAAATCACTTTCAAGATACGAGAAGATAGAGGCAGCTCTAGCGCATATATGTGATACGGGTAAAACCCCAAAACATCACTTTGAGATATGCTCAAATAGAAAATGGAGCACGATAATGGGCCTTTCTACATTCTTGGTTATAACAGACCTAGGGGAAATGCTTTGATAAATACACTTGCATAGTATAAACCATTATTAAGGGACAAAAAAATTCCCTATGAATATATGTTAGAAAGTAGGTCATGGATAACATATACTGAATCCAATAAATTCATATGTTAATGAAATAAAAGAAATTTATAGGAAATCAGTTTTTTCCTTGGATTACCATTTATGTGTTTCCCCTAAATTTTCATTATTCTATCCAATGTCCAGTAATAAGAGTATTCAGGCTAACAACCGATGTGAAGATCAATGTGATATTTTACTAATGAGATACCCAATCCAATGTGACTTGGAATGGAAAACTCTATCAAGCTTATATATCAGCTAACTCTTTATTTAAATAGAACCATTGGTCAAGATGTGTGTTCACCCTCCCAAAATTTTGAACAAGTCGCTATCAAGAGCTTCATAAGACAAAGGCCTCCCAATTTTAATGGATCATCTAATCGCTCAATCGCTGAACAATTGATGACCACCGTTGAAATGATATTCTCCATCCTTCAAGGTAATAAATGAGACAAGGTTCTCGTATATGCTTATCATATAAAGGGTGAAGCTGATCAATGGTGTACATTGATCAAAAATACAAAGCCTAAGGAGGAGATCGAGGTTTTTTAATGGAAGGATTTCCAAAATAATTGTTTCGATAAATATTTTCAGCACACCCTCCGGCTTAAGATGGAAAGGGAATTTCGTGTCCTCAAATAAAAAGATGAATAACTTGTTGGAGTGTACGAGGCAAACAGAACAAGGATTGCATAATACTCCTCCAGCTTTTTTGATACCCCTGAATGCAATGTTGTCCACCACATTGGTGGGCCAAAACCGAGCCTATGGAATGTTTTGTCGATCTATGATGTTGAAAGCTATGTGGAAATTGTCTGATGTCCTCTCAATATCTAAATGGAGATCGAAGAATGTCAAGGTTGTCATGGGGATAAGTAGTGTAAGGTGGAATCAATGTTGGAGGTCTGTTTTATAAATCCAATGGTTCTAAGAAGATCCAACACCCCAGATTCTAATGGTGCGGAATGTAGCACACCGAAAACTGCCTGAAGGGGACGTGGAAATGATTTAGGTGTGGAAGTGAAGGTCACCTTGCTATTAAATGTCGGTAAGAAAGACCTAAAGCTGCGATAGATGAGAGGAATTTTGTGTTTGATCCTCAACGTGTGGTTTATTTCTACAACTACAAAGAAATAGGGCATTTTTCTAATCAGTTCCCTAAGCCATGGGTTTTTGGAGGCATCCAACAACCTCCTGCACAACAAGGGATAGATTTTTTCATCACTACTATCAAATTGAACCATGACAACAATGTGGTGATAGATACACTAGTTATTCATTCAAGAATAGAAAGTGTACTTTTTTTATTTAGGTTCTACCCATTATTTTATATCTCAATTTTTTAGTAGAACAATCCTAGCACCACAAAAAATCATGGAAGTGAAAATATCTATTAGTATGAAAAATGGGGAAATCATTTCATCCCATAATATAACTCGTCCCTTATCATAATCTATAGATTAATATTCCTGGTGAGCCTCGTAAAACTCCCTCTAGTGTAATTTGATGCAATTCTTGGCATGGATTGGCTTTCATTATATAGATCCAACAAAAATTTCCATGAGATGGAAATCACACTCCATGTGGAGAATTGACCCCATATTCTTTACAAGTGAAAAGAGAAATATGAACCTTCATTATCTTCATAATCTCAATGGTGTATATTATATCACTACGTGAATGTGTATCTGGCCTAGATGATTGAGTCTAAGTAGGAAACCATCAAGAAGACATTCCGATTGTGAGAGAATTCGCTGAAGTGTTTCCTGAGGAATTTCCTGGTATTCCTCGGAGATGAGATGTTGAATTCTCAATTGTTCTAATACCTAGAGAATTAACACTTTCCAAGAATCTATATTTAATTGTTGTTGTGGTGCTTGAGGAGCTAAAGAAAAAATTATAGGAGAAATTGGATAAAGGGATTCGACGCCCAAGTGCATCACCATGGGGTGCACCAGTCCTTTTTATCAAGAATAAGGATGATGTAATGCACCTTTGCATCAATTATAATGAGATTAAAAAAATCACAATAAAGAACATGTATCCTCTACCAAGAATTGATGACTTTTTCGATCAGCTGTGTGGTGCACAATACTTCTCCATAGTGGATTTGTGGTCGGGATATTATCAAGGGTGATGAGGGACGATACCCTAAGACTGTTTTTCATACAATATAAAGGCACTATTAATTCATTGTAATTCCTTTAATACTCACTAATTCTCTAGAAATCCTCATGGACTTAATGAATAAACACTTTAGATATTACCTCAACAAAATTGTGGTAGTCATTATAGATGATATTTTGATGTATTCCAATACCAAGGATGATCCTGAGGAGAATCTATGAACTGTACTGGAGACCTTGAGGAAGGAGATACTCTATGAAAAGTACAACAAGTGTGAGTTCTGGAAGATGGATGTCTCATTCTTGGGCCATATTATCACAAGAAAGTGGATATATGTGGATACATCCAAACCAGATGAAACTAAGGGATGGTCGATGCCAACATCGGTAATGAATATCTATATCTTCTTCGAGTATTCTTGTTATTAATGATGATTTGTGATAAATTCCTCACGATCCTCCAACCATCATACCAAGCTTACTCATAAGGGAGTAATGTTTTCATGGAGTTATTAATGCAAATAAATCTTCATGGAGTTGAAAATGAGGATTACCAATTCTCTCGTTCTCACTTTACCTACAAGTGGATAACATTTTATGGTATTCAGTGATGATTTGATGAAGGTCCTGGGATGTGTGTTGATGTGAAATGACAATGTATTTTCCTATGCTTCATGGTAATTTAATTTTCATGAACAAAAATATCCAACACATGTCCTTGAGTTGGAGACGGTGATCTTCTCATTGAATGTTTTGGCTGCATTATTTGTTTTGGTGGAAGTGTGGAATATATACGGATCAAAAAATCCTATAGTATATATTCACATAGAAAGAGTTGAACATGCACGCATGAAGATGGTTAGATCTGATCAAATAATATGAATTCTCTATCCATTACCACCTAGAAAAAGCGAATAAGGATACATATGACTTAAGTAGAAAGAACCCAGCAGTTCTATCATTGAGTAGAATTTAAAAAGATCCAATATTAGTATATTTATTGACAATGGGAATAGTAATCATAAATAAGGGAACATCATCAATCCTTTCACAAATTATTTATCAACCATCAGTTTTGGAGAGGATAGTGGATGCTCAAAAAGATGATGTAGGAATTCAGGAAAATGAACATGCTATCATAAAATTGAAATCCTTGGAGTTTAATGTTAATGAAGATAGAATTGTGAGATTTGGGAAAAGACTATGTGTTCCATCATGTCTCGAGATGATGAAGGAACATTTGGATGATGCACATAGTTCAAATTACTCTATTCACCCACAAAACAAAATGATGTATTGAGATCTCCGAGAACATTATTTGTGGGATAATATGAAGAAGGATATCAATGAATATATCATAATATGCCTAGTGTTCCAGTAAGTGAAGGTATAGACGAATAATTCTAAGGGTATGATCTAACCATTTCTCATACTAGAATGGTAATTTGATAACATCACTATGGACATTGTCATTAGACTTCCAACGACATCCAAAGGAAACAACACAATCTAGATTGTTGTGGATCAACATAAAAAGGATAACCACTTCATTGATATTCAGGAGTATTTCTCAATGGATCAACTGGAACAGATATATATTAGGGAAGTGGTAAGTCTTCATGGAGTACCACTATCTATTGAATCTGATCGAGATCCATGATTCACCTCTATGTTTTGGAAAATTCTTCAACATGCTCTGTACACTGAACTGAACTTTAGTACGGCCAATCCTCCTCAAACTGATGGCCAATCTGAGCAGAAAATCTAAGCAGATGAGGACATGTTGAGAGCATGATTAGTGGACATTGAAGTATGATAGGATCAAAATCTTCCTCTGGTTTAGTTCTCTTATAATAACAGTTACCACTCAAGCATACAAATGACACCATATGAACCCACTTATGGGAAAAGGTGAAGAACACTGGCATGTTGGGATGAGGTCGGGGATCTTAAGCCGCATGGACAAGAAATAATTGGACAAATTATAGGGAAGGTGAAAACAATTTTGTAGCATATCAAGGCAGCCCAAAGACGACAGAAGAGTTATACAGATAACCTTCCATGTGACCTTCTGTTTAAAGTTGTAGAAATGCTATTTATATTCATATATCTATGTAATATGGTCATTTTCTTTGAAAAGAATGGGAATTTATGTTCGAGGTACATCAGACCCTACAATATTCTTGATCGTTTCGAGTTTGGGGCCTATCGACATGCACTTCCACCTTCCAAGGAAAAGGTACATGATTTCTTTCATGTTTTTATCTTATAAAATACCTTACCATACCATTCACATGTACCCTCTTTATAGGTGGTACAGTTAGAGGATGATCATTCTTATTAGGAGAAACTAGGGAATATCATAGAACGTAGTGAAAAAGTTATATGAATTAAGACGATGCCACATGTCAAGGTGTTGTGGCGAAATGACATGTTTGATGAGTATACATGGGAATTAGAGGAAGTGAGAAAGAAATGTCACCCACCTCTGTTTTATAGTGTGAAAATTAAATTTCGAGGGAGAAATTTCATAAGTGGGAATATTTTAATGAACTAAACTTTAATTAATAGAAATAATTCTTGATCTAATTAAATGTCGCATTATGTAATATGTTTATATAAAATGTCAACATCATTGGTTTTATGATTTTTATTTTTAAAATACCATTAAAAAATTTGAATATTGTGAATATAGCCATTGAAAAGTGATCACATGATTAATATAAATATATGGCTTTAACAAATCCAATTTACCCAGACAAAAGAAGTGATGGCCTCATCTAGTAGGCGTTCCCCACACAAATCCCATTTGTCAAAGCTCGGAAAGGAGGTTGTGTCCTTTGGCTTCGCTCTATACTAATCCCATGAAGAGCTTGAATATATTATGATCGAGTAGGACTGCCTACGAAATAAGTGGAAGGAGATAGATATTACCACCCGAGCAATGTTATCTGAGCCACCCTAAGAGTTTGTCACCATCGCACACATTATTCATCTATCTTATGTGGGTTTTATAATGGGTTTTATAAGAACACCCCATTACTGTGGTTATGTACATTATTTTTTATATACTAATGAATATACTTTTATTTTATTAATGTTACATTTTATATAGTTTTTAAAGCACAAATAGTATTTTTATTTAATGTTCAATTAAGAAATATATTTTGATGAATTAATAGATTTTATAATTAAATAAAATTTTGATAAAATATTATTATTATTATTAAATTAATTTTTATCAAACAAAAATTATCGTATAATTTTATGAATGCAATTGTAATTTTTATTATATTTTAAAATCCATTTTTGTCATTTCCCATAAATTTTCTATAAATGTCGGTTTTTATTTTAAAAGTAAAAATTATCATAATAGGAAATAATTTAGATAAAATGAATATTATTTATGGAATCAGGATATAGAAATTATACAATGGTGAATTTTTCACAATTTTTTGAGACAGTCAAATTTTTCGGTAAAAATTAAATACTGATTAATATATATAATGTGTTTTATGAAAAAAAATGACCTAATAGTAATGTAATAAAATAATATAAACATTATTTTGGCCAATATATTTTTTAACATTAAAATAATGATATTTTGGGTTTGTTTGATTTATTTTACAAAGCTTTAGTGGACCCTTCAAGACTTATTAAAGATTTTGTCTTTTTAAATTATATTCTTTGGAGTGTGACTCACACCCACTTAAGCAACCCAATTATTTTAAGATGTTCGGACTTTGGACTTATAAAATATTGTTTTCATCTTAAATTTTTGAAAAACAATTTTAATAATCCATGGGATAGTTTTTGGTTTGGATTAGTTTAATATGAGGTGTCCCCATCCTAAATAATAATGAATCCCCTCGCCTTTACTATATAATCGCACCCACGCTCCAACTTCATCCTCACTCAAAGACAACACAGTTCATCCAACTACTACACTAATTTCTCTATAAAACTTCCATGGTGCCCCAAGCTCCCATGAATCATCTCTGAACCCTCTCTGAAGTCTTTGTAATCACACTTCCAATAATGGTTTTTTCCGTTCCCATTGTTGTACAATATTCATTAAATTGTTATGCTATTTTAATTTCAATTATAAATGATGGGGTATGGTTTCACACCTCCCTCGTACGTCCCTATTTATTTTTTAACGATGTTAGAGCCCTTTATTTCTCATTAAATTCCTTCCATTCACACCCATTACTATTTTGAAATATCCAAAATAATTTTTCTCTACTCATTTACATTCAAGATATTTTTTCGTATCATGAATTTAAATTCCGTTACATTAGTCGGGACATTTATCTATATGACCCCCTTACTTTGGATGTCCTGTAAATATGATGAGACACTACATTATCACTCATTAACCATTTTTATGGGTTCTTATGTCACACCGTTATGCTGCAGAAATTGCACCGCCCTTTGCCAAGCCAAAGTCATTGTGTACTGTTTACCATGCCATTTTCTCTATCAAGGGTATTCACCTTTATGCACATTTACGCATTGTTTAAAGATTTTCATGTATGTATTCCACATTCGTTTATCATGGAATAAAATATTATGTTGAATGATTCAATGTTTTATGATTCATGTGGCACACTTATATATGAAATTAATCCTTTAGGAAGGGTGTGCCCTGATAGTACTCCAATGCATTGGGAAAAGTATAGTATCATGATAAGTCAAGGGCGATGGGAATTTACTCATGAAAATTCAAGTGAAATGAGGGTTTACTTGGGTTTCATGTGCAATGAGGTTTTACTCATGCTCTATGTGCAATGAGTCTTGGCTCATGCTAATTCCATGTTATGTGTTGTTTCCACATTTCCATGATATGATTATCATGATTTATCATGCCTTTATGTTAATTCTTCTCTTTTCCTCTATTGATATACCAATTTTATAACAATTATTGTATTCCTCATGTTATTCCATGATTATTTCTCTTACTGGGATTTATATCTCACTCTTTTATTTTTCATGCCCTCTGGTTATCCCATGCTATGCTAAGTATGAGGGAATGTAGTGTTAATGTAAGGATGTTTTCAATAATGATGTTTTATTACTTGTTTTATGTTGTTATTTAATTATCATAAGACCCAAAGACACTGGACCTCTCAAAATTCTATGTTTTATCAAGTGACGTTTATATAGTAAATTATGTTTTATTGTCTAATAAAATGTATAGTTGTCACACTTTTTTCCTTGGAAAACAACTGAGGCCTAAATGTCCAAATATCCCACCAGGATGATAAATGAGAAGTAGATATCATTATAGTTTCAATAAACATTCATGGTGTCAAATATTCATTTATTCCAAAAATATATGTCACATAATGGTTCACAAATAATATAACATATATTGAAATAAAATTGGAATATTAAATATATAATAAAGAAAATACAGTCATGCCAATAGAATTTAAAAACATTTTTGCAACCCATTCCAAGAAACAATCTATTTTTTGAAAACATAGAATATTTTATTTTCCCATTTAAATATTTGTAAACAATTTAGTAAAATATTCATGCTATAATAAATACCAAAATTCTAGTTTCCTCCAAAATTATCCAAATTCAAACTCACCAAGAGAATAAAACACCCAAAGGGTTATGCTAAATATTTCTATCATTGGAAACCCATTGAAATACTATCCATCCATTTATAAATCAAATTAAAAAAATCTATTTTTATTTAAAATACTTTAATTTTGATTTATGTTAATTCTAGAAACATTAGTGTTACATTTAATGTGTAATAAAAATTGAAAGAATTCATAACAATGTGTTGATAGAGTTAATCCAATTTCATTTAGTGACAACACATAGATGGTTTAAAAAAATTTAAACACATATTTTTTGTTCATTTTAAAAAAATATTGATTATATATTAATTAATTCACTAATAATTTATAAAATTATTTTGATAAATATATTCATCCATCGAATTATTTGGGGGAGCTCCTATAAATTCTACCATGAAAACTGAGTTGGACCAAAGTAATGATATTTTCACAATTATTATATCAATTATAACTAAATGAAATATTTTTCATTTCATTATAGATCAAATATTTCATTTAAAACATAATGGATAAATATTTAAATTAACTTCCAACATCAAAAAATAATGGTTTATTTATTATTAAAAACATGGATTTATGGATCAACTTCTACGCATATACAAGGAATTAATTTTTTGAAAATATTACCAAAACATTTATTTATTATTGATATAGTATTATATTTTATTATATTTAAAATGTATTGAATCTCATATTATAGAGATAAAATTAACTATTATAAGAAATTTGGTAAATTTATTATGGTAAACTAATACAGATTATTATACAAATGTAAATGCATTGATGGAAATTCTACCATAACATATTTGGGTAATATGTAAATAAAAATACACAAACATTGTTAGGAATGTCTCACATAAGTAATGGAATATAACAAGGGAATAAAAAATTATTTATTCAAGGTATAATAATTTATTATTTATTTACTTATTAATATTCTAGAATCCCCCTATAATTAGAATAATTGGGGTAAATTTTATATGTATTGTAACACATATAAAATAATAAAACCAATTAAATTGGAGGATATGATGAAAAAATATTATTATTCTAGAAAACCTGTTTTTATGTCAATATATATTTATCATATTCAATTTTTAATGAATAATAATAATTTGGTGATATTATGAATTTATTATTGTGATATATGTAATATCATTAATTATAATAAATAAAATTTCTCATGAATTAATGAAATAATGGTGAACTTAATATTGGTCAATATTTCATAAGATAGATCTTATATATTAATATCATTTATTGGTGGTCTATAAATTAAATTTTCCCATAATATATCTATAATGATATATAAAAAATATAAATTTATATTTACAAGAATTTTCATAAATAATGAAATTTTATTATTCATATATTTAATGAATAATACCGATAATAATTTTATAAAAATTATTATAGTTGTATTTATAGCTAATATAATTATTTATTTCATAATTATAAATGGTTATAAAGATCATATATTGATTTTTTCTTCAAAAATTATTTATTTTCAATATATTTAGTTATGTTTTCAACATTTAATTATGAAATTTATTGATATTTTTTTAAATTGACATTTTATTGTTTAGATCGTAAATATTGGATAAAATGATGTTTAATATCTAACTAACTTATCATTTTTATGATATTTTCAGTTTTTTATTAATGTTCATTTATTTCAAGAAAAATTATTTAGTTTTTTTAAGGAATTACATAGGAAAATAATTTTGGGGTGTGATAGAATTTACATCTCACATTAATATAGGCTTATGTAATTATTATATAAAATTTAATATTATTTATATGAGAAACATGAATTTAAAATATTAATTTGAGATTTCTGAAAATCATTTATTTCAAAAATTCATTTAAATCAAAATTTTATTCTCTTCATATAAAAACCTTATATTTTATATCCATCTTGAATGGAATAGGAAATTTCTATTTATCTGAAATCCAAGGGCCCCAGGTTTTCCAAAATTCTTCTTGGATTCTTACGTCTTTCCTTTCAAGTCCCACCGCACCTCGCATGACAAGCCCCAAGTCCGCTTCATATCGCCTCACTCGGACGGCATTGCCTGTAAGTGATTGTCAGGCCTTATGACCTGATATGCGAACAACCCCCGCTCAAGGATCAACCAGATAGCATCACCAACCACGTCTACAATGTCTAAGGTATGACTGAGCTGACCACTCAGACCCCAACACAAGCCCAAACGGTCTTCCCTAACCGTCAACCACAGGGACCCTTCAAATCATCTCACTCAGATGTCAGTCCGCAGGATCAGTGATAGGTCAGACTTTCTCATCGGTTATACCTCAAGTGAAGAATCCCTAGGTGGGTGAGCTCCACCTAGAAGACCCTCAATTGTCCCTTTGGAGTTCTCCTGTTGAGCTTAACTCTAGTCCGACTTTGTGAAATGACTTGAGAGGTGTATGATAAGTGGGAGATTTAAACGGCACAAGTGAAATACCACTACTTTTAACGTTATTTTACTTATTCCGTGAATCGGAAGCGGGGTTAGTCACCCTCGACGTCTCTTGAGTGTTGCTGGTTCGTCTGCTTAAAAGCTGCCTCATGGCGGTTGAGTTTTTACGGAATGTGAGATTTGGGAGGCACAGCGGGGGTATATCAATCCTTCCCATGTGTCATGCATAGTGGTGATTTCCAATTAGTGCCTAGGGGATTTCATGTTTCCAAATATAGGAATAAAATCAAATATGAGAATTATGTATAACCCATGATTCTTATTTATTGGTAATCCTCATTGGGTAATTGTTAATAGTTTTTCATGCATCCATTTATTTGGGTATGTGAAACCATTTCCTCGATTATCTCATATTATAATAGAGAAAAAAATTTGAAGTTAACTTATTTTGAAGATTAATGTGGATATATATTCTCGAACAGGATGATTACCAATGAGAAAAAGTAGGCCACTGGAGTTCCACTGAAGAACATTTTTTGAGGACCAATCTATCAAAATGGGGTTTATTTTCTGATTTTTTTTAAATGAAACATAGATGAGTAAATATTATTCAAACTATCCACAAAAACCAATTCAATTATAGAGTTCAACTCAATGTATAATGATAATCAATGAATATCTTCATAGTGAGCTCTGAATTTAATGAAAGTCTGAAGGAATATCTGGTTTTAATGTTTTTGATATTGAAATCTTCAATGAGTATGATTTATTAATTTCCCAAGATGATAACATGTCCATCGGTTTCATTGTTCATGCCAAAACCAGGATTCATAATCCTTTCATACCAATATATTGAAGAATAAATATAAATAATTTCATTCTATTAATGATGAGAAAGAGCACCTATTGTTGTCTAAATATTATTATTTAATTAGAATTCTAATTTTGATCAAATTGATTGAAGATAACAAACTTTTAACATCCATTATAACAATGGATGTTGAAATTTGGAATAATGGGAGAAGTAAAATTTATTGCGATGAGAACCAATTTGTAAAGGCTATTTGGTGCATATATTAATAATATGATAGGGATAATGTGAAATATGTTTTATTTACATCCAAACATTGAGAACCTAATGTGATATCTATGTGAGTTAAATGACGACAAGGAAAATAAAGCTGAGTTTGATCCATTTATAAGGATATATAATATTTTTGTTGATGATGATGATTAGTATCTAGAGTAAATTCATGAATTAGTTGGATTTGAAATTTTTTTATTTTTTTTTCAGTTCCAAGTGAATATGTTTTTTGATGTAGCCTCAATATTTTAGATAGTTCGGGTTGTGGTATTTAACCAATGATTGTTCCTGGTGTTTAAAATGAATTTTGAATAATTTTATTTATATATTTTTATTGATGTGAGGCTGAGTAGATGACAGTGGCTTGTCAACACTTTTATTGTGGGAATAAATGGATTTACAAATATTATTATGGAATTTAAGTAACATGAATACTCGAGCAATAAATTTTTATACAAGTAGAAGATTGTTTATAATTTTTTTATGTTATGTGGGCACTGGTTAAAGAAAAAAGGGACTATATCAAATTTTTTACGAAATAATATTCAGTTTGTAAAATTAATGAAATGGATAAGGTTAGAGTGAATATGGAATATTTAAAGTGTTTACATGAATTAGGGGAGGTCATTTAGTGACACAAACATTATCATAACTCCTAAATAACACCAATTCTCTAGAGCTAAGAGAATTTTATGTTCTTCATGGGAATGATTATAATAATCATCATTTGAGAGAGACTTGTTTTCAATGTGAATTGAGATTCACTTTAAAATTATATATGTGCTCTATTCTTTCATTAAATCATTATTTTATTGTATACTATTTTCATGTGCTCATGGTTTTTTATCTGTAAAATCATTGAATGTTCTTGACAAAAATTGTAATAATTTATTGTTGATCCAGGTAAATATTGGTTTGTTAATTTTTTACATTCTCTACTTAAAATATTCATTGTGATTAAGCATATATAGGGAGTTTATGATGTCTCAAGGAATTATTCATAATACTTTATGTATGTAATGATACATATAATAATCAAGTTTCATTTTGAGGTGAATTTTTTTATTCCATGACATAATGTTTTTATGATTATTTGGAAAATTAACTCTTAATAATCAAGACATAGGGTTCGTGTCATTAACAGAAATCATTATTAATAAAATTAACTCTTATTTCACATAATCAATATGAACATGCACTCTACCATCTTGATCATAATTTTCATTATTATTTTTCAATATTAATAGAAATTTACTAAATCACCAATATCATGTCACCCACATTCCTTTATTATTAACCACACTTGATTCTATATATTAATGAGTTGACTTTTTAGAGACCCAAGCATGACATACATAGACATTACATCTCTTTTGTTGAATACTTACCACATAACAAAAACAGACACCTAAGGACCGTAATAGATTATTGTCTTCGGAAACTCGAAACATCATCTTCTAGTCATGGTGAATGATCTTAAATATATCCCATAAATGAATTCACTATTTGTTTTCTTACCTAAAACCATTCATTATATCTAGGTGAAATGAAAACATATAACAGGTGGGCTCAAATTCTTAGTAAAGGTATTTATGGGGAAAATAAAACAAACCATGTAAAATTTAATTTAAAAACATGAACATAATATTTAAACATAAAAATCTTGAGCAATGACATAATGCATGGAATTACATAAGGAATATATCATAATGGAACATCAATAATGATAAAATATCATTGGAATCATACATGTAATTGGGGGAAAAAATTATGTACATTATATGATTTCCATAGTAGACACGACATTGCTTCCAAGACCATCGTAGTGGAAAAAGTCCATTACTGAATCAGATTTACATGTCATTCCAGCCTTGTATTACTGAACCAGATTCACTTTCTGTTCAAGCCATGTTTATCTCATGAAATATAAATATTTACCCAGTGTAATGGAGGGTGATATAAGTCCCACCAATATCATAATGAAATCACTATTACTTATGCCAAAAAATTTATATAAATCATTCATCATAACCCAATGAATAAAATGGGTTTCATAAATATCGTCCCATCATAACATAATACAAATAAATCAGATGGATTTCATTTTATTATAAGAAGAACCAAAACATGTAAATAAAAGAGACACTATACTTTAAACATAATAATAATAAATAATGTCATCTTATATGGAAAATAGTTTTGACAAAACAGTTGAAATGAATTCTCGGGGAAAATTTACTTTCTTCTTCAAAATCGTTTCTTTTCATAAAATGCAATTCAAAATTAAAAGAAAAGAATTTTTTTTGAAAATAATCATCAAATAGTGTAATGGAATCTTCATGAAAATTAGGCGTTATGAAACTATAAAAATCTGTTCATGCTGTATAAGTTAAAAAACATTCTCCTCGTACTTTTGCTGGAAAAGTCAAAAAGTTCCTCTTATGGTAAACAAAAGAAATATTCCTTCCATAGCACAATGTAATAGTAAAAGAGGGGTAAACATGATATTATAAAAACCTGGGAGAATATTAAGCACATTATGAAAAACATTTTTATGAAAATGTATGAAAAATATAACCCCACTAAATACTTATGTATAAGAAATCTCGGATAAAAATGAGATTTGAAAAATTATCCCTTACCTTATGTTCACTTTCATTCCTATGTGTCCAAGTCTCCTGTATAGTGGGTTTAAACATATTATTAACTTTCAACAGAACCATCATAATATTTATGATATCATATATGATTCACATAGGACTTTGTATTAACGGTTCTTTTGTCAATTCCATTTAAATCATCGTTTTGGGTAAAATTGTTTCCTTTATCGTACATGATTCGAATTTTTTTTATTGATATTATTACTTATAGACAAATTTACTCAATTCCAAAATCTAAAACATTATTTTTATATAATATATAATTATCATATAAATACATATGAAAGATCGACAAATGGAATGAAATACACCTTTCATGGAGACAGTAGGTCGTACGTACGCATGAATGCTGTTTTTGTTTCTTTATTGAATTGAATAGAATTAAGTAAATGAAACATATATGAAAATAAATCCAGTATCATTATTATTTTATATCTGTCATGATTATTTATTATATATAATTTATAATCATTCTTGAATGGTTAATCATGGAAAATTAATCTCATCGTGTTTGTGGAGACGGTAGTCCATACGTACGCACGAGCGACCATATCATTCTTTTGATATTAAAATCGTATATAATTGAAATTTATTTCATATATACAGAATCATAATAATGTTATATATATTATTTATATAATTTATATTAATTATTATACCCATTCAAAGGATGAAATGTTTGAATAACAAACTATACTACGACGTGGAGATGGTAAGCCGTACATACAGACGTGTGGTGAGTTATTCATTAAAAGGATGGATAAAAGAACTAATATGGGTGTAAATGTTTTTAATAACATAATAGTATAAGGAAGATACTATATTTATTATTTTAGAATGGATAAAAAAAGAAATATTTAGTAGAAGAAGAAAGGAACTTGAAATAGGTGGTGAGATATTTACCTCTTCTGCGTGTTTTTCCTTTTGATTTAATCAAAAGGGCTCGTTAGGGTGGATTTATGACTAAAGGAAGGCCTCTATGATTACAGAAGGATAGTTGAGAGGGCATTATGGTAGTTTTTGGATGAGTCAAATATATTTGGAGGTGATAATTAGAGAAAAAGGTGAGTTCCCTTTTATAAGAGGGGTGACGGGCACCTTAGGAAAAACATAAAATATTATTTTATAATAATTTTATATTCAGTTTATAATGGCTCTAATGTGACTTATTTCGAGTCCAGGGTGAGTATGAGTCGTAATTATCTCAACCAATAAGTTTAAGAAAAGTTTAGGTTACCAGTTTAACTTTATCATTTAGATTTATTTCTAAGTTAAATAATTTAACTTTTTCTATGTCTTATTTTATTATTACACTATATGGTTAATAAACATATAATAAAATGCCAATAAATCTCCATTTGGTTCATTAAAGTCATTTATTTTATTATATATGACTTCTGTCCGATCCTTAGATTTTTAGGACCATTATATCAATTAATATTAAAATATTCTTTAAAAAAACTCTTTTATGTCAATTATGATACTATTTGGTATTTTGTTTTTTCTAAATTCATAACAACTTTATTACTTTAAAAAAAATCCATATAACCAACCCTAATTTGTTACATTAACCTAAAAAATTATTTTAATTCATAAAAAGTGTCAAATTACATTTATTGTACTATTTATAATATCAATTATGTTAATATTTCATTAATAAGGTAATTATTGTATCATCATTGTCTCATAAATAAATTAAACTATTTAATTTCTAAAAAATAGAAATAAAATACCATTATGTAGGAAATAGTTTTTTACATTTATAATTAATATTTATATTATAATATATCTTATATATAACACTATATTAAAAATGATTTAGTTATTAAACTTTGATTTTAACTATTTAAACTCTTCTTTAAATAAAATAAAAATAAATGTCCTAATCTAATCCATGTGGACCAAAAGGGTAATATTTTATTATCTAAGGTATTTTTGTTCTATTTAAACTTATCCAAGAGAATTATTACATGTTTTAGGTTAATAATAATATCAATTTTACCCTTAATTACCATATTTACTTTTAATTGTGGTAAATAAAAGAATTAAGTTACTATTCACCAAAAAAAATTTATCTTATTGAACCACATTTTACTTACTGATATCAACAATGTATCTCGAATTACTGAAATTCCACTCACAGAAGTGGTAAAATAATGTTTTATGTAAATTTGAAAATTATCCTAGGAGGTGGGTAAAAGACAGTGAAAAGTTTAATAAAATTTTTATATATATAAAATTATTATAAAATGACTCTAATAAATTATATTGAACTTATAATTGTATTATGTATCTATTTTGACCTAAAATAAAATTAAATTAAATAAATTATTATTTAAATATAAATTTGGTTTTGAACAATAACTCTGTGTTTTCACTATTCATCAAAAATTGAAAGTTTTCAGAAAAATACAAAAAATTCACCCTAGGCGAACTTCGATATTCCGAATCCAAAATTGAAGATCATTTTGAAGAATAAAATTTACAAATATAAAAAAGTGCATATTAATATTCATAACTGTTAGTTTATATAATATGTTAATAACATATTGTTGTTTAGTGAAACCCGGAATTACATACTACACACGCTATTAAAGAAGGTCACGATTGCATGTAATGCAAGCCATGTCAGGTCTGCGTGTAGTGCAAGATCCCATTGGTGTTGCATATAACATAATAAAATCTTATTTATTTTATTCATTAAACAAAATCTATTCTTAATGTTTCATTGAATAATTTCCATAAAACAAACATGAAATTGTGTGTAACATGTGCCATGAGTAGTGTTGCGTATACTAAAAGCTAATACAATGTTTCCTATAGTACAAGATAATCATGGTGTGGTATACAATAGAATAAATCCAAGAAATTAAAAATAATTTATCTCATAATATCTCGAGGTGTTACATTCTACCCCCCTTAAAACGAATTTCTCCCTCGAAATTCATCAGGTTTATAAATCCTTTTACTACTTGAAAGTTTTATTCATAGAAACCCAAATCATTAAAAGGAATACCAAAACATAATTTTAAAAAACTAATGTATGAAATGTAATGGTTACCCAAATTAACTCATCACTGGGTTTCAACATAGGATAACACAGGTGAAAACATGGATATGGAAGAGAAATCTAACCATCATGTTCAGATGGAGAGTGGTAGAGAACATGGAAATGAAAAAGCCCACAATCATAAAGCCCTAAAATTTGTGTTGATCTAAGGTACCATCTTGGAAAATGTTTTTGGTTTTCATGATCATTTCACTATAGTTGAAAAAAATTGGAATAAGATGAAATACTTAATTGATTTTGATACAATCTCATCGTTTTTCATTCCATGAACAATTTCCATATCATATCTTAAAGAAATAAAGATGAATTTTTCATTCATTAAGTGTTAGTAGATTATGCAATAGAATGGTAGGTCATTCCATATATCTCAAATAAAAGGCTAGCAAAAGTCATTAAATATACAGAAGTCCATATGTGATGAGATTAATCATATATGGTTCCTAAAATGGACTTATACATCATATATCATACCACATAATAAATTAAAACTAATCTATACTAATGAGGGACTTCTTGTAGGCCAGTGGTAAGCGATAAAGGCCTGTCTCACTTTGGTTGTGTGTTCGATTCCTACATCCTTATCCGATGAAACGGGATGTCTCCCACCCTATGTGTTGTACTTTTTCTAAAACTATACTATTATAACATTCTATAAAAATATTTTAGCCTTAAATAATAATATTTTTTTACCAACTTAATTGGTTCTATTCTTTAGGCTTATCCAAAATACTTCTTTCAAATCTCATAAGGAAAATATTACTAGAGAGGTAATCTACCAAATATGTAAATACCAAAATTTGTCTCCCCATATATCATAAGATATATCTTGTTGTTCACATTCCAAACATGTGAAGACCTTAATCATGTATTCTATTGAAAAATAAATACCCATTGAACCTTAGTGAAAACATGAATTCTGTCAAAAGATAACAATTTCCACATACCAAAATCCCAGAAAATCTATATTCTCAAATCAGGATATCACTTTGTCCTTATATCAGTTATGAGCTCATTAATACTATCCAACATTTTATTTTCTTTGTATCCATTCATTATTCTCATATCATCTTATTTCCGATATTATCTAAAAAACCTTTCATGTTTACTGGTACCATTCAACACATACATTCAAATTAATTAGGATTATAAAAGTGTAACAACCCTTAAATGTTTCTTTTATTCTATCGTACCATTAAAATATCTCTATATAAACATATAATCATTCTACTAACATCTCAAACCATTGACCGAGCATCATCATTTAATTCCTCAACACTTCTTTTAACCCATATATCATTCGTAGTCTCTTCATCATCATCGACCTAAATACTACCCATATGACCATGATGATTATATTCATGAGATTTTCCTTTAGGTAATTTATTTGCATAATGCTTGTACATTCCACTTTTATAAAATTTAACTATTGTTGATGTCTTAGGAATACCATTATTCATGACCATAGTGTTAACTGAATCCTTTCCTTTGCAATTACTGGATTTGTGTCGTTCTTTTCCGCACCCAAATAATCTTCCAGTTACTTTGAAATATTATACTTGATTTCACTTCCCACATGATATACATGAGGAACATTTAAATCCCTTTCCTCTATATTCATCACGAAACTCCATCATTCTCTTATTAGCTGAGTCTGGAAACTTACAAAAGTCGAGATTATTGATCATATTATGATATTGTTGATTAGGAATAATAATGATGTTTCGCCTTCCAAATCCTATTTCATTTGATTGATCATGAATAATATCATTCCATATTACATCATATTCTCCAGTAACATGAATCTTCTGATGTTCATCCATTTTCTACAACCCAAAAAGGATGGTGTGATAAGAAAAAGTCACACTTTGAAAACAACATAATTAGGGGGAGTACTTTCAATATCTAACATGATAGGTTTAAACATAGGTTATTCATTATCATTATAATATTTCTAGGACTGTAACATATTATTATTCTTAACCACAGAGACATCCATAGACATAACATAGAAATATCTCTCATGATTTCACTAAAGATCCCGCATCCGTGTATCCAAAGGTTTACTAAACATTTCCTCTGATACAAACTGTAGAGACCCAAGCTTGACATACATAGACATTACATCTCATTTGCGGAATACTTAATAAATAACTAAAATATAACCACAAGGACCGTAACAGTATATTGTCTTTGGAAACTCGGAACATCATCTTCTAGTCATGGTAAAAGATCTTCAACATCTCCCATAAAGGTCATCCTTATTTTTTTTCTTACCTAAAACCATTCTTAAAATCCTGGTGAAATGATAACATATAAAGGGTGATCTCAAATTCGCAATAAGGGTATGTATGTAGAAAATAAAACAAACCATATACATTTGAATTAAAAAACTTTAACATAGTGTTTAAACATCAAAATCTTGAGCAGTGACATAAAACATGGAAGTACGTTAGGTATAGACCATAATGGAACATCAATAATGATAAAATAGCATTGGAATAAAACATTTAATTGTGTAAAAACATTAATCACATGATATTACTTCTATTGTAGCCTAGGCATGGTTTCCAAGACCATCATAGTGGACAAAGTCCATTACTGAATCAGGTTTACTTGTCGTTCCAGGCCTATATTACTGAACCAGATTCACTTTTAATTCTAGTTATGTTCATCTAATGAGATATAAATTATTACCCATTTCATTGGAGGGAGATATAGGACCCACCTATCTCATAATGAAATCATTATTACTTTGGCCACAAATTAAACATAAATCATTCATCATAACCCAAATAATAAAATGGGTTTTATAAACATCATCCCATGATATGATAATATATATAAATCAAATGGATATCATTTAATCATAAGAATAATCAATCCATGTAAATAACATAGACATTATACTAAAAAATCATACTAAATAATGACATCTTAGATGGAAATAGTTTTGAAAAAACACTTGAAATGAATTCTTGAGGAAGATATCATTTCTTCTTGAAATTAATTTTATTTTCATAAAATACCATTAAATATTAAATGAAAAGGATTTTTTTTGAAAAAAATCATGAAATATGGAATAGTATGTTTAATGAAAATTTTTCATTATGAAACCGTAAAAATCCTTTCTTGCCGCATAAGTTAAAAAATTCATTCTCCTCGTACATTTTCTAGAAAAGTCAACAAGTTCCTTGTATGGTAAACAAAAGGAAGATTCATTCCAAAACCAAATGTAAAAGGAAACGAGGTGTAAACATGACTTTAAACATAAATGGAATAATATTATACACTTCATGAAAAAAAAATTTATGTACATGGATGAAAAATATACCTCTATTAAATATATACGTATACGCAATCTCAGATAAAAATGAGATTTGCAAAATTATCCCTTACGTTATGTACAATTTCATCAATATGTGTTCTAGACTCTTGTATAGTGGGATTAAACATATTATTAACTTGTAATAGAACTATTATAATATTTATGATATCATAAATGATCCACTTAGTACTTTATATTACCCGTTCTTTTGTCAATTTCTTGTTAAAACAGCGTTTTGTATAAAATCGTTTCATTTATCATACATGATTAGAGTTGTTGTTATTGATATTATAACTTATATCCTTATTTACATAATTCCAGAATGTAAAATATGATTTATATATAATATTTATTAATAATATAAATATATATGATAGATAGATAAATGGAATGAAATACACCGTTCATGGAGACGGTAGGTCGTACATACGCATGGATGCTGTTTTCATTTCCTTATTGACTTTAGTGGAAATAAGTATATGAAACATAAATGTACATAAATACAGTATAATTATTATGTAATATCATTCATTATTATTTATTATATATACATTATAATCATACATTGATGGTTAATCATGGAAAAAGAATCTCATCGTGTTTATGGAGTCGGTAGTCCGTACGTACGCACGAGCGACAATATCATTCTTTTAATATAAAAATCGTATATAATTGGATGGTATATCAAATATAAATAATCATAATAATGTTATATTTATTATTTTTATCCTTTATACTAATTATTATACCCATCCAAATGATGAAATATTTGAATAACAAACTACTCCATGATGTGGTGACAGTAAGCCGTACGTACGCACGTGTGGTGACTTTTTCATTCATAGGATTGATAAATTAACCAATATGGTTGTAAAATTTTCATAATAACATCACAGTATATAGAATATACAAGACTTAATGTTTTATAATGGAATCAACATAGAAGGATTAAGTGTAAGAAGAATGGAACTTGAAATAATTGATGAGATATTTACCTCTTCTTCGGGTTCTTTCTTTTGATTTGATCGAAAGGGCTCCATAAATTTGATTTCTGACTAATGGAAGGCCTCCAGGATGAATGTAGGACTGTTTATAGGGTATTTGGGCATGGTTTGGATGTGGAAAATGAATTTTGAGGTATGAATTAGAGATATGGGGGGGTGACCTTTTATAAGAGGGGTGAAAGGAACCTTATGAAAAACTTATAATATTATATTATAATAAATTCATATTATGTTTATAATGGCTAAAAAGGGACTTTTTGTGAGTCAAGGGTTGGTATGTGTTGCAATAATCTCATCCAATAGGTTTTAGACAAGTTTAGGTTACTATTTTAACCTTATCATTTAGATGTATCTCTAAGATAAGTAATTTAACTTTTTCTGTGTCTTCTGGTATTCTTACACAATATGGTTAATAAACATAATATAAACTACCAATAAAACAACAATTGGTTCATTAATGTCATATATATTATTATATAAGTCCTTTTTCTAGTCCTTAGATATTTAGAACCATTATATTAATTAATAATATAATATTTGTTTTAAAAATTATTTTATGTAAATTTTGACAGTATTTGGTATTTTTTTTTTCTAAATTCATAAAATCATTATTAGATCGAAAAACAATTCAACAAAACAACTATAATATGATTTATTATCCTATAAAATTATTTTAGTTCCTAAAAAGTCTCAAATTACATTTATTTGGGTATTTATAATAACAATTATGTTAATATTTCATTAAAAAGTTAATTACTGCATCATCATTGTGTCATAAATAAATTAAATTATTTAATGTCTAAAAAATATAAATAAAATACCATTATGTAGGAAATAATATTATTTTTATAATTAATATTTATATAATAATTTATATTATGTATAACCCCATATTAAAAATGTTTTAGTTATTAAAGTTTTAATTTAACTATTTTAATTCTACTATAAATAAAATAAAAGTAAATGTCCTAATCTAATAAAAGTAGACCTAAAGGGTAATATTTTATTCCTAAAGTTTTTTTTGGTAGAATTACACTTATTCAATAGAATTATGACATTTTTAGGGGAATAAAAATATCATTTTAACTCTTAATTACCCAATTTACTTTTATCTATGGTAATTAATATTGAAAAGTTATTATTCACTAAAAATTATTTTTATCTTATTGAACCATATTTTTCTTACTGATATCAACCATGTCTCTTAGATTTTTGAAATTACACTAAATAAAGTGGTAAAATTATTTTTTATGCAATTTTTCCAATACCAATAGGAGGTGGGTAAAAGATGGTGAAATGTTAAATAAAATTTTATACATCTAAAATTAGTATAAAATGAATCCAATTAATTATATAGAACTTATATAGGAATTATTTAATGTATTTTACTGAAAATAAATTTAAATAAAATAAAAGATTATTTAAATAAAAAGTTAGTTTTAACCAATATCTTAGTGTTTACACTATTCATCAAAAATTGAATGTTTTCAGAAAAATACAAAAAAATATCCTGAGGATTGTTTCGATATTCCAAATCCAAAAATGAATTCCATTTTGAATAATAATATTTATAACATTTCAAAAATTTGGAATTACAATTCATGATGGCTAGTTTATATAATAATTTAATAAAATATCATTGTTTAGTGAAACCCAGTATTGTGTACTACACACGCTATCGAGGAAGTTCACGATTGCATGTAATGCAAGACAAGATAAGGCTTCATGTAGTTCAAGCTCCCATTAGTGTTCTGTATAACATAATCAAAACTTATTTCATTTATACATTAAAAAAAATATATACATAATGTTTCATAGAATGATTTACACAAAACAAACTTGAAACTGTGTGCAACACGAGCCAAGAATAGTGTTTCGTATACTACAAGCTAATACGACGTTATATATAGTACATGATAATCATGTTGTAGTGTACAATAGAAGACATAAAATAAATTAAAAAGAATATATTTCAATAAATCTCATGGTGTTATAGATGTGTTGAAATTTTAATGATTGTTGGTGTGACAATGACCACACCACATAATTTTTTTTGATATTATTGATAATGAAGGCATTTGTTGACTAATTACATATTATTATAAAAAATTATAAAGTTTAACCACATTTTAAAATTTACTATGAAAAAACAATAAAAATCTTTAATCTACATATGTATTACCTATACTTGTGTTGATCTCAAGTGTGATAAAATTTACATAATTTTTTGAAATCGATGTGCGATCCAGTTGAAGAAACTAGAAACTTGTAATTTATTTTAGATTGATATAAAAAAATTACAATATCAATGGGATGTTATCTAAAAAATTTACATTATCATGATCACTGGTGATACATTGGGCAAACTAGTTTGAAGGGTGTTTATAACAAACCAAAGAAAAATAATCATCAAGAATAATATCAATGATATTTTAATATTGGACTGGAGGATAATTCATAACTTTAAGAAATGATATTGTAGTTTCTTTCAAAAGTTATGTGATCAAAATAAGAATATTGAATTTTAAAATTAAAAAAATAAAGTATAATAGGTTTAAGAAAAGATGAAAAATCAATAACTATGAGAAAAATTCGAAGGAGGGTATGCAGTGATATATTTTGAAAATGAGGGTGTATTTGATAGTGGGATGAGTTCAATTAATAATCTAGTGATCTAAAATAATTTGAAACACCAAAAGATTAAAATTTCAATGTAATGAACTCCTTTAATGTAGTTTGTTTGACAAATATTTGGTGGATATATTGGGAGTAAATTTATAAATAAATTAATGAACATTGAAACAAAAATCCCATTGTTTTAAAGAATCATATTTTTCAATACGCTAATTATTTTAAGATTATTTTTAATGTGATTGAACAGGTTGTGGAGAAATTGGAAAATGAGAACATGATTCCTAAAAACACATCATTGTATTTTTTTTATTTCAAATAATGATTCTGAATATGAAATTGTGATAATTATTTTATAAAAAAATGAAATAAATATTTTTTGATAATATTGATATTATTGGAAATTTTTTTGTTCATATATCAAAATGTGTAAACCCAATAATCATTGAAATTTGAGATTTATGTCGTTGATGTGGGGATGTTCTTGGATTAATATTTAAAAAATGAGTGGCAATATATTTATTCTCACATAAATCATCACTCTAATTCTATTTTTAACAAAATGAAATTAATGATAACTATTCTATGGAAACTGCAATATTGTAAATTTACCTGAATCAAATTTTCGTAGAGCTGGAATGAACAATTCATCCCCTGAAATTGAATTGGAATTGAACATTAATAAATTTTTAGATTATGAAATCATATAATTATATCATCACGGTTTGGTTGACAACAAATTAGGTAGTCTGAGTAGAAATAATTTTTCAAAATCAATGGTGTTGATTTTTGTAATAAATATGAGGTACTTTTTGGAGAAAATTTAAATCAGGTGAAATCAATGTTTCTAGATGAACAATACTTTATTCCTCCAAATTTGTAAATTCCTTTATCAACTGAGTTTATTTTTTAATTTTAAATTAATTCAAAGAATAAATTTCAAGTGGAACCCTTTGGATTTTTAATTCAAAAATTGCACATGATACACTTGAGAAATCATTTTATAATATATTTTTTCTATAAATCATCAAATTTTTTTAAAAAATAATATTTATTATTTTATATGTGAGGTAGATAAATTTTAGGTTATTTTTTAAACTATATTATCACTCATTTCTGATAAAAAGTGATTTTAAATAAAAATAATTCGGAAAAAATTATTTAGAGGTTCATGGATAAGAATATAAAGCCACCTTGTTACTATGGTAAGCGTTATGTAATGTCCGACTGGGGAATATTTAATTAGTATTCCATGGGCTTCCACCCATGATTAAATAAAAAAAATTTGTTTTTGGTTTATATTTTTACATCAAATAAAAAATATATGTTATCAATTGTGAATCATCACACTTTAATCCTTATAACTTGGATAGGTCCTTACATCTACACACTATCATAATTTCATAAACTCATTCCTTCACATTTTAAATGAATATGATTAATGTATTTTATTAAATGAACTCTGAATTTATTTACATGGGATTTATAAAATGTATTTTAAATGATATGGGATATTTTTAATTGAGATTAACATAAATAAACATGTCGAAAAAATTATCGGAGTTTATTTCGTTAAACATGATTTATATAATTTTTTGAAACGATTTCTAAAATCATAGAAATATCTATAATGAACTTTTAAATTTTTTAGTGATTTTGAGAGTGTGGAATTGTTTTCAATGTGAAATTTATATATTGCGTCTTCTTGAATATATCAGGTGTCATTATTTCTTGAGTATTCATTTATGAAAATCATTTTGAAAACAAATAAAATAAATTATTTAGGCCCTTAAAACACTAAAGGTCACAATACATTGATTAATGTGAAATAATTTTTTACATGTTCATATTTTTATCGAATTAATATTCACTCATTCATGATACTTGAGATATATCATGTTAATTTTTTTCATTTATTGACGTAAAAAAAACATATTAATATTAAAAATGTTAAATAAATTGTGTTAGAATGGTCATTGAACTAAATTGTACAAATTAATGATGATTTTTAGCATTTTATTTTTTTAATTTAGTTCAAAATAATTTTCATTAATTAGTTCCCTAAACAAGAGTTTCATGGAAGTGCACATTTTTGGAAATTAAATTTTGGGGAGGGGTATTTTTTGAGTAAAATTCAAAATAAAAGTATTAAAAATCATAAGAACCCCATAAATTTTATCAAAATTGACTTCTTTTTTAAAAACAAATCTTATTCTATAAACTCTATTTACTATGATGTGGTGATATTTATTTCCACTTTGATGAGATTGAATTATTATAAATTCCAATTTATTTTTTTAGGTCAACCATTTTCTTTGCATCGTAAATTATTTTGGTCTGATTTGTGAGTATAATTTATCATCATAATTTGTTTTCAAAACAAATATTGGGTTTTAATATTTTATGTTATATATATATATTAGCTATGAGACTAGATTCCTAATATAGGTTTAACCTCTATTTTTTATTATTGCATTATTTTATACTTCAATAAGATTAATTATTTATTCAGGATTCTTGTAATTATTAAGTCTTATTATCCAAATAGTGTGCCTAATCATTATAATTTCTAAAGGTGTGATTGGATTCTATTATAGGTAAATAGATGTTTTGATTTCATGGTATAATGTAATGGGTTATTTTTTAAAAACATTATAAAACATCCTAATTATAATCATTTATGTAAATTAAAAATAATTTAACAAAGCCATAGTTTTCAAATAATGCAATCAATATTCCAAATTGATAAATTCTATATGTTAGAAATAATTTAATTTTTTTTAGTGTAACATCAACATTTTCACTCATAAAAATTAATTACTTCAATTAAATATGTTTTAATGTATTTCTTAAAGACAATAAATTCATTATGTGTTGGTGAATTTAATATGGCTCTTATTTGATAATTTTTGGCACACCTAATGTAGAAATTTAAATATGGTTAATTTTTTTTAATATGATAAAATATAATGGAAATTTGTACTAGATGTGAATATATTTAAATATTTATATGAAGTTGTGACTCTTTGTGCAGGACTCCAATTATATCATGAACAATCACTCATGTTTTTTTAAAACAATTAGGAAATGAATATTCTAGGTGATGGAATTAATTATTCCTATTATTCCATGAGGTTTTATTTAATATATTTAATTAGTGAAATATTTTTCAAAGAAAGGGATCTTTAAATATTAAATATTAAATTATTTTCCTTTTAATTGATTTCAATTTTTAATTTTTAATAGACATCTAAATTTAAATTTATTGATATTTTTATATAACATCACATTCTTGAATATATTTTGAAGATTTATTTATAGACTTATAGTTATGTTCCCTTAAACAACCAAGTATTTTTCCATCTACTATGTCTAAATTTTGTTCCTAGGGGGTTTCACATGAAATATTTGAAGTATTAAATTAAATGAATTATATGTAGGCCAAATATCCATTTCACCAGATATCTACATAATATAATTATTTATAGGAGGTCACATGTCCATTTTTTTGGACATGAATATAAAATTCCCAAATACCTCTATAAATTGAAAAGAAAATTGAGGTAGGACTTGATATTGATGTCTGTAAAAGATTTTTGAGAATCTCATGGACAATCAAGTATAATAATAGAGAGGAAACCTAAGATCAACTAAATAAATGATTTTTTCAAGGGGAATTTAATGATGATTGGGAAAATTGTATAGTGGAGATCAATGAGACAAGGATAACATGAACATTGGTGATCTATAAAATGAATCCAATTAAAATAATGATTTGGAATCATGATATAAAAATACCAAAATTAACATTCCAAGTGATATAAAGTATAAATGATGATATGAATGATGGTCGAGTTATATTTCAATATATGGTAAGGTGTTTTGGGATAAGGATTCCCATTTCCCAAATATGATCCTAGTCCATCGCCATCACTAATGAAAATGATGTTAGGATATTGGTGCATTACTTATTGGGAAATAAAAAAGCATATATGATCAAGTTCATTTGATTTTGTGATGGGTTAGAACACCCAAGGGTGAGTTAATTTGAATAAAAGTGGACGATTCATAGTTCCATCATAATTGTTTAATATAAATTAGTTTTAAATTAAATTAAACTGCGGATAATGATCATAGTTTCAATAGGAAAAGTTTTTTTTATGAATAAAAACTACATATATTGAAGGATATAGAAATTTAACAACATATGGATTGTTTGAAACAAAATCAAGATAACCTGAAGAATGATCGTAGTGACATATATACTGATAAGATTAACGATGAAGGGTATTATTCATTTATAATCATGAAAATTTCTTTAATAATGAGCTTGAATAATTTCTCAATTTAATTTTATTGGTATATGGTTTATTTATTATATTATTTTATATATACTATAATATATATTTTTTATGAGGCCCACTATATTAGATAGTTGTTGTTATGGTATTAAAAATTTACTTTTAGGGGTTTGAAATTTTTCCCTAATTAAATTTATATGTGGTTGAGTTTTTTATTGATCTTAGGATGATTTAAAAATGATCGTTGGTTGTCATGTTTCTTTTAGGAGTAAAAAGTTTTAAAATAAAAATAGTGGAATTTATTTATGGTGAAAACTATATAAAATTTTCCAATGAAAGTGTTACATTTTTTCAATGTTATTATATATTGAAGTGCAATGTGATTGATATGTAATGGGGGGAAATTATTTTAGTTATGAAAAACATTACAACTATGAAATTAGAGGCATCACATTTTTTCAATTAGTAAGGAGACAAATTAAAGAGATTTGCATGATTTAGGGGATGACATTCAATGAAACATTTGTCATATTTTCTCCAAAGAAACAAAAATTCTCTATGACCAAAATAAAATATATTTCTTCATGGTAATGTGATAAATCTTCTATGGATGTGCGAAAAAATTATTTAAAGTGAAGAGAGATTGAATTCGACTCAAGATTTGATATTTTCTCCCTTCTCCACATTTTCAACAATTGTTTTTATAATTCTATATGTTCATGATTTTTCATCAATAATAACAAGAAATTTTTTAAATTGATGAGGGAGTAATTTGGTAATCAGTTTTATCTGCACCAGTGAAAATCCAAATTATTCACCCAATGATCCCCACACCATTCTCACCCACTCACTTTGACTGAATAGATTTTTGGTTTTTTGAACGTTATGAACATGAAAATTGAAGAGTATAGATTCATAGTAGATCCTATTATTATTATCTATTATATCAATTGGAATCACGTTATTCTAAATTCACCAAAAGAGGATGTTGAATTTAGTTATGATTTATTTACAATAGAGGATAATAGCCCACTAATATATTGTTTGAGGTGGAGACATCTCTTTTTGTAGACACACATAAAGTGGTATCGAACACAAATCCAAAAAAACATGTACACATCCGGAACATCCTCAGTTTTGATAACATTGAATACTTATTTATGGGTCACATTAAATCCCAATTAATTAATATAGGATAAATACCTTCTAATTTTAATGAAAAAATGTGAAGTTGGATATTCAGGATAACACAACACTTATCCCTCAAAATTATATTCTTAAAAACATATAGTACTACCTCTAATTATCCACCAAGAGAGATTCTAAGTAACCTGTATATTCCACTGGAGAGATTTTTCATGAGGGGAGGGGTTACCAATCATAAAACATAACATATTTCTATAAAACTATAGATGAACTTGTTCAATAGATTCCATACTTGAATAACATCCCATTATAATTTTCCTTAGAGATAGTAAATTTACTCTTCCATATTCCATAAAATGATTCCTCCACTATAAATGGTTTGGAATGTCTATTCTTGGAGGCCTAGTGGCCAATCCCCTCCCCGTTGGAATTAAATATGAATGAACAAAATAGTATTTAAATATCATTGGATATATTGTTGGGAAAATGTGTCACAGATAAAATAATAATTGGATTAAAGGAAACAATTCAATTGGATTGTTTCATCACCCCCCCCCCCCAAATTAAATAATTCAGTTTTTCCAATTGGTGATTTGGATGGTAATATTATTGACCAACCCCTCTATTTTCCTGATATGAACTCTTCTAGGTTCCAAGGGTGCACCCATGTAGTCCATGGAAATGAAATTTTTATGCATTCGAAGGATGGATTCAATGTTGTGATTACATCTATCTGGACACAATGGAGACAAGAAAATATATTATTTTTCTAGGTTAATAATTATCCCACTCCATTTAGAGTGTACATAAATGGATTTATTAAATCATATAAAAGAGTTAGTACACCCATTGATAAAGAAGACCATGTCATCTATGAAGTAAATATGAGACACCCATCCCGAGCGACCATTGCAGTGATAGGTCTGGAAATTACTAATATGTATACAAGAATTGACATACCTATCAAGGGAATCCTGAACCATAATAAATAGTATGAGATAATGGATCACATTTTCTTAGACCCCTTAAAAATTTCAATAACCCAAAATGTCTTTGTATGAAAATGGTTTTGAACCAATGAGAACACAGCATTAGAACATCAAGTATATAACATGGTTGAAATACCCCATGCACCTCATGACATAAAGAATGATGTTACCCTCAAACTAATCTTAATCCTTGTTCATGTCAATTATAATGATAATATTGGTTCCAGTGATCTTTTTATTAATATCTCTAACCATCTTGTGGGTGGTGCATATGTCACCTTTTGTAGACCTACCTTTGATGAAGGATTGTTATTCCTTATACACCCAATTGATAATGAATCATGTGAGTCTACTATTTATGATTGAGGAAAATACATTATAAGAATCATTACACAAGTTTTTCATTATAATGTGCTTATAATGGAGGTATCCTTCACTTTTGGAATTAGAATCATTGTAGTGCCACATGGAAACTATGGTAGTGGTAACCATCAATACTAATCATTGATAACATGAACTAGATCATTCACTGTTATTGGAAAATAATGGACATAAAATGGCATAAGAATTCATTCATTTGAGTTGTGATTTCCATGTTATGGGAAAACATAGTCTCCCACACCACTATTTTGTTCTGGATAATCTCTAATAGTTTATTCACCTGAGGGAATACCACATACATAATGATCGCAAAGGGATACTATTGGATACAAGAATATCAAAATTGTATCCTTGGTTTCAATATACAATTAAAAGTGATAATGTTTGATAAAATCATACACTTGATCACCTCAAAGTCTCTAATGACGGAACCATCCTGAGTTTAAATTTTTATAGTTCCTCTTTATCTTCTTTTATTGAAGATTCCATGTAAGAAAGTAGAGTATCAATTGTATTTTCTGTTCCAATAGTCTATAGATATTTCTTGTAGACATAATTCATACAATAAGAGCGTTTAATTGAGATAAAACATTTTTATCCTAAGGGATGTTAATATATTTTCATACTAGGTATCATAGAAACAAGCTCAATCACTCTTGATCATTGATTTAATCAGGTCCAACAAGTGGTGCTCTGAGCTTTGAGAATTCATCTAGATCATGATGTCTTTCAATAGCCACTGAAACATATTATGGAAACTATTTAATTTTTTTATGTTATTTAGATTTTCCAAGGAGTCCCAAACCACTAAGAAGAATCCTTGTGGATATGGCCATCAGTTGTAGAAGAAGAAGTGGTTCCCCAAACATTTCATGTACTTGGGATTTCAATTAGAGGAAAGTGTTATGATAGTGCACAATCTAGTTTAATAAAATGTGGATTTGGAAATGAAAATATGTCATGAAGATTATGAATGTAGCACTAAAAATTGTTCCATGTTCACTTATTTTCACTCTTATTATTGAAATAAGTGTAATTATCACTAAAAAATCAAAGCTAATAATTCCTTATTTGGAAGAAAAGGATGAAAATTCAGCCATGTCCATAAAGGTCATAGACCATCTACACTTCCTATCTATATATTATATAATAGTTTTGAGTTCACCAGCAACCAAAAAAACTATTTCACATGGGTTGAAAGATTTTCTGTCATGGAAAAGGTGTTCTCTTATCCTCACATCAAATTTGTTGACCACATAGGGGAAAAATAAAACCACATCCTTCCATTCAATCCTAACCAAGACATGATGGTGCATCACTGATGATTATATTTTATGATTTTTTCATTTTAAATTAAAATTTTAGTGGAGTGTTCAATATAAAAAGTGCATAGCTTTCTCATAGCATGAAATTGTAACCTTGACATGATGGATAATTAAAATGGGGAATCAATAAGACAGATGATATAATTAGTTAATTCATTTCATATTACATAGGAAATTAAGATAACCATATTCCATGGGTGGAATTCTCATTTTATAATTTCTATCATATGAAATTTCATTTGATACATTATGTCATCATACAGTTATATGAGTTTCATACTGCATTCTATTATGATGAAGTTGGTGAATGGAAATTATTAAGCGTATAATTTTTAAAAAAATTAGCATTGAATTTAATAGTAATTCAACTATACATTACAGTTTTTCAAACGACGTAACATATTTAAAAAATAAAAAACATTGAATTTTGTAGTTGAAAATAATTAACCTCATAATATATTAGAGTGATTAAAAATTGTAGTTTATCAGTTAGATTTTTCTCTAAACACTTTTAATGGTTAAGATTTCATCCACATCACTTTGATAAGAATATAGATAACAAATCAATTTTATAAACCAGATATATAGGTAGTATAGTTGGATGTTGAGTTTCGATTTACCAAATAATTATAAAAAAATAATGACTAGATGGAGAAATTTATTTGGAAGAAAAATTATTATTATTAATTATATTACTGATAAATTAAAAAATTGAACAATAATCCATGAAACATGATATATTAACGAAGAATAAGTTCCCAAAAATTATTTTTATAATCATAAGGGTTTAATGATTTATTAGAAATTCTTTTTATGATTGATGAGTTTATGAATTAAATTGAAATAAATAAATATATATTCTCATAAATAATATTTATTTCATGATATATGGAATAACTCTAATAAAATACTAATTAATAGAAACATAATTTTTCATTTTAGTAAATATATTCACCAAGACTTCTAAAAATCATTTCTTGTAATAAATATATAAATAATAAGACATACTATTATAGATACTATAACATAAAATATCCTATAAGCATCATGACTAAAAATATATTTGTACTGATAAATGAAAGAGATCAATAATTTGATCAATATTTTTTACAAAAAATATAAAAACATTAGATAAAATAAAAAATGTGATGTGTATTTTTCAGAGTGTAATATATTTAAATTATATGAGGATATACATTTAATGTAAATGTTCAAAAACTACCGGATAAAGACAATATAGTTTTTAGAGATCGTACTTTTGGTGTAATAATATCTTAGTTAGATTAAGAATATAACTATTATAAGAAACCAATTAAATTGTTGAATTCACAATGTAAATAAATAGATTGTTATCCTTAAAGAAAAATCTTATCCTATACGTAAGTTATAATGTGAAAAACATTTTTAATTAATATGTAATATATTTTATAATAAAAAATTAAATTATGAAATGTTTTTTATTTTAAATTTATTATTTAATTACCCATACATTAAAATTTTAAAAAATTAATTGGATCAAAAAGTTGGGATCACTATCTCAATATTTGGGAAGGGTAATTTTTGGAATTTTTAAGGAGTAAATTATTGGGGTAAATATAAAATTATGATATATATATATATATGTGGTATGTGTTGTGATGTCATTTTGATGTAAAAGTGATCTAATATTTTTATTAATTAATCTATATATATATATATATTATAAAATTACATTTAATAAATTAAAATTATTTTTTTAACCTATAACAAAATTTTCATTTATTAAAAGATATTATACGAATTTTGAAAAAAAAAATTCAAAATTATTATATCGATTTCTCTTATAATATATAGTATTAAATTTTAATGATTTATTAAATAAATTTTAATGAACGTAGATTTCATTTCATGGACCCTAGGGTAGAACTAACATGGAATAATTTTGAATAAACATTAATTAAAAATTATATGTTTAAATTTTCTATATTATTAAATCATTAAACATGTATAAAATATTTTATTTAAATATCCTCCTATAAATCCCATTTCAAATCAATATAATGCACCTAAAAACATCCCAATTCTTATTATATTTCCCAAATATGTCTTAAATAATAACAAATATAGTTAACGATTTGTTCTAAGACATGTTATTGATATAAAACAAAATAATTTAATCCTTTCACTAATTTTGAAATATTCTTATACATTAATCCTTATAATATTCATTTGATGATAAATGATTAATGTTTTATCATTCCCTATCATACAACTAATTTCCTAAGTTATTTAAGTTAAAAAATAATTTCTATTATATTCTATTAAAATCCATTCACATGATTATTGTAGAAATACTTATGAATATCATTTATCTGCGGTATCATGAATACGAAACTTTTAATATCACAAGTACAAAATTACATTTTAATTTTTTTAGTTTTAATGTTATTTTATCATTGTAATTATTAAAACCAATGTTTTAAGTAATTTTTTAACATTGTTTATATAAATTTAAATCCAATTCAATATTTAGATAAAATTTCATGAATGGTGACATTTTTTATTATGATAACTATTTTTTTAAGTAACTTTAACTATTGGATGTTTTAGTAAAATATATAAAAATACCAAAAATTTAATGTTTTGACAGTGACTATAAAAATTATTGACAAAAAACCATAACATTCGAGAATTTAAGTGTTATTTATTTTGATAAAAAATTTCTAAAAACACTTATATCATCTGTTCTGATAATGACCAATACTATTTGGGATATTCAATGAATATTTTCAAAATAACATAAATTTAATGGGTAATATTTTTTTTCAAAAAATCAATAATCATATCATCTATTGAATAATATAAAAGATAAATGAAATAAAAAATAGTTGAAAATAAATAAAAACAAAAATTAATGGAGACATAATGTGTTTGATTATTTTCCTCTTTATTGGTGGCATGTACATCGATTATAAATATTGATGGTTGATATTCATTTTCATTTCGATAAAATAACATACAAGAAATTTTAAACAATGACTTGTATGACATTTTACACTCTTGATTTTTAATTAAATGTTTTAGAATTATAATTTTTTCTTGCCTACAAAAATTCAACTCCTTTTAAAAAAACATGAGAAAATATATCTATAATGAAAAATATAATGACAACATAATTATAAATACAATGTAAAAATCAGTAATGAATGATGAGGTTAAATAATGAACTATTGGATCAGAGGAAGAGAAATTATAAATATTTAAATATGGATAATGAAAAGTTATATAGGAGGTAGATTAGAAATTATTGCAATGTTATATTTAATTTTAGTGTAGATGTTAAAATAAAAAGGCCTTACTTGGAAAAAATTGACATATCGTTGTGTGTGATGTGATATTTTACTATTGTCCTCAATTAATATCTGAATGATGTTAAAACACAGAAATAGGGGTGATTAAATTGTAGTTATATTAATAATAGACATGAAAACACATGGTTTTAATATTGTTTTATATTTTAATGATGTTAAAATCCTCCATAATAGGGACCGTAATGAAAACTCTTTATTTGATGTATGCTTAAACCTCCTACATGGGGATTTTAATACAATTCATATACTATATGATGTTGATATGGAGTTTATTTTTTTAAAATTATTATATAATTTTAAAAGAAACCTTATATGGGGTTTTAACATCAATTACAAAAATATTTATCATTAAATAATTGTAAGGTATCTTATTAAACTACAAAAGATAATACCCTAACACGAATTAAATTTTTTCTATTAATATGGTGGCTATATATATAATATGGATTTAATATGTATCTTATTAAAAAAATTACTTTTAAGACTACCCTTTTTATTGAAACATGTGATCCTTTAATATAAATTCCAAATAAAATGAGATATATTTCTTAATCGGTTGTTTATATAACATGTGAATAAGATTTAAAGGGGATATAAACATCACATTTTGATGAATTTTTTATTATTTACGTGATATTTCACCATTTCTAATCATTTTAGTTAACCATAAAATATATTTTTAAATTAAATAATTATCAATATTATATATTTACACATTATGAATTCATGGTGTTTATATTGATCGAGTTCCTTATACTATATATTCCTTATTATATATTTTATTAATGGGTACTCATATAGATATACATTAAATAAATTGATCATAGATGCTCTAATATGTTATCTAAACCCCTAAATAATAAGGTAAATATTATAACTGATAAACTATTAAAGATTATTTATGTTATAGACTCATATATATATTTAATTTATTTATTTCATTATTTATTTTTACATGTTTTGATAAGTAATACCATATTTATATATTCACAAAATTATTTAATGATATTTTAACATTGATGATAAAATATATTATGGAATAATTATTTTACCAAGATGTATTGGATAATTTTATCATAAGATATTTTTATGTTGTTATAAATTTATTGGAATCTTTTTTGAATGGGGTCTGATTAATCTAATGTTTTATGATTATAAAATGATCTATCATTTGTTATATGCGTGGATATGTTTTTACATAAAATAGTAATTTTCTTAAACCCTTTCTATAATTTATGAACTGAAGCTTTATTTTATAAAGAATCCTAAAAAAACAAGCTCAATAGAAATTATTGAATTCCGATGATCAATTATAAAATGATGATACACATATATAAAATCTAATCCACATTTTTTTTAATATTTTACCATGAATAATTATCTTAGTACCCTGAGGCACCAAAAATTTTATTATAAGTGTAGGTTATATATAATATGTTTTATGCTATGTATGGATAACATATTAATATAACATTAAAAGTGTAACTATATGTGTGGTTCCTTATAATATGTAATCGAATTCCATTCCACCAAGCAATATATGTTATTCATTTCCCTTAACATTTTCTGTTAAATAATCATATAAACTATGAAATTTAATGATTAATAAAATTTAAAAACCAAAGTATTCTAAAAATTAATAAAAATAATAACTTCTCTCTTCAAAATAGTTGATAAAACATTTATTAATTTAATTTTTTTAAAAAATAAAATATAGTCAATATATTAAATTTCAGTTCCCCATTATTATCTCAAGATATAATAATTCTTAATTACTTCCATTTTTATCATTTTGTCTCATTATATTTAAATAATATAACCCTATCTCCTATTTATTATAAAAAATATCTTCAAAGACTCAATCATGAAATATGTTTCACTCAAGAACTGAAATATTTTTAATAGTTAAATTTTTTAATTTTTGTAAGTATATTAACAATTTTAAATCGAAGGAAATTAATTTTAAATAATGTATAGGTAAAATTTAGATTAAAGAAATAAGATATTCTCTTCTGAAATAATAGAATAATAATAAATTAAAAACTGATAGCTCTTAATATGATAATATAAATTTATAAAATTATCTAGCAGTTCCTTATAAATGTTTCAATTAATGTTTTATAGTAATTCACTTTATTTATAAGGTAAACTTAATATATTTTCAAGTCAAACTACATTCTGATATAAAATTTATTATTTAATAATTTAAAATTAGTAATTCGAATATATTTCAGAACAATTTTGTGAAGTGTTTTTTTATATTTATGTTCTGTGATAGAAATTTATTTTAACAAACCTATTGTCATTCTATCCTTTTCTTAGTTTTGTGGTCATTAAATAAAATTAATTTAATTAAATGGATCTAATGATAATTGTTTATAATAAATTGAAAATAAAAAAATGAGATTAGTTTAATATTTTTTTGACACAAATCCCTCAAAAATCTAAAACATAAGAAAATAATATATTAGACAAATTAAAATTCTAATCTCATTGTAAAAATATTTAAAAAATAAATTAATTATCATTATTTTCATGATTCATTTCAATAATTTGTTATGTATTCTAGTTATTGATAAAAATAAAAAAATCATCATAATAATTTTCATTAAAATATATTTGCAATGAATTTTATTCTTATTTCAGTAATAAAATTATAAATGATATTTAGTGATGAATAATTTATTATAGATTTTTAATAAATATCCATTCTCATACATTATGATCCAAAAAAATCAACTTCAAATTAATATCTTGAATTATGATAGAAAGAGAAATCAATGATGAAAAATAATTTTAAAAACTATGAATCAACTATTGAAAATCTATTATTTTTATTTAAAATACATAATTTACACTTTGGATTTCAAATCATATTAGAAATATATATAAATTATCTAACATAAAATATAAAAGGAATAAATTGTTATCTATTTAATTATTTAGGATTAATGATGATCTATAGTTGACATCACATGGAAAATTTTAATTTATAAATATATGAAAAATTATTCTTATATTTTAATCTTATAGTCACCAATTACTTTATTACTTATCAAAATAATATTATTTCATATAATAATTTTATAATTTTTGTTCAAACTTTCATTTTCTAAAAACCCTATTAATGTTGTATTTTATTAATAACCATTTTTAGAATATATATGTATTTATTAATGACTTTTTATTATAAAAAAATATTAAAGAGTCATTCATTATCCTTCATTCTACCTTTTCTGAATTATTCAGTTTCATAGTTATCTACATTAAATGTATCATTGATACACATATGTAATATATATATAAGATATACATTAAAATTATTATTGGACCATATTCTTACCCATAAATTATGTGTTACTCTTATATTAAATTTATTATTATGTTTACATAGTTTTTCTTATTAAATACAGGAGATAAAAAATAGGTATTAAACCATTAATTCATAATAAAAATGTAATCTCTTATGTATCTATTTTGGCTCACACAACAAATGGTAATCATTTTCAATGTGGAGATGAATAAATAGTTAAAAAATCCTCGAATTTCATTAATTTTATATCCATAAATACAATTCCATGGTTTATGGGTCTTCATTTATTAAATATGGGGAAAAATAAAAAGGAATAATAAATGAAATTGAATATTAATATTTCACTAGGTTTAATACATCTAAATAAGAAGGAAAATCATAATGGTCTATTTGGTAATACAAATATGGTGACCCATGTTAAACATACATAAATTATACATCGATTCTATGTTTTAGATAATAGTTCACCTAAATTTTCATATAAATAGAGGACCTAATGCTACATTGTAATGGATAATAACTATATAATCATAATATTCTACTATGGTTTTAAACATTTATACATAACAGTTCTCTTTTAGACACACCTCTAGAAATTTTATTTGATATTACTATCTTTATCACTTAAGTAATGGAAACATTTTAATGGAAGAGATCAAATGATGAGTAAGGTGAACTTGTGAACATTTTATAACAGCTAGACAATAAACATGGAGGAAATAATGAACAAGGGTGAAATATTATAAAAATTATCATGGTATCATATGTGACAATCATGAAATCTGATTGAGAATTAAGGATAATGGAATATAAACACAAACCTAGAAAAAGGAGATCAATATATGGATTAGAAACACATAATAGAATAAAAGACATATAATCATAACAAAATAATGTGTTACAACTTCAGAACATGGAATATAATTAAAATATGTTATTGATTAAAAAAATTTCCATTTTAGGGAATTAGTGGAAACAAAAGCCTAAAAATCATTTTGAATACATCATTGTATGTACACCCATTGGATTTTTGAAAAAATCCATGTATGTTAACCATTTAGTTTATGATATAATCCATTTATGTTCACCCTTTAATATGTAAACAAATACATATATTTTTAATGCTAGTTATCTCATTAAATATAAAAATATAACTACTGCATTGAAGGGTGATATAGAACATCACCAATCATTATCCATTCACTATAATGTCACCTAAAATCTAATAATTCACCATATCATTAATAAACCATTATATGAAAATGGTTTCATAACTTTTCCAAATGGTATCACGTAAGAATGAATTGATCATTTGATACCAAAGACATAATCTCCCAATTTGTTTTTGAAATAACACATATTTTAACAACCTCAACAATTGAAACCTGAAATCAATATTTATTTTATTTCACTAGAATATTATACAAGGTATCACATCATAAAAGATCAATTAGTTTATTAGTTTTAATGAACTAGATACATACATTGTTCCCATATCACATTGGTGATAAAATATAGAACATCAAAATGGTTTATAATTTTTATCCTTGATCTCATTTAAATATTTCATCTTCATTTACTGGCTAATGAAAAAATTAAGATATCTCAAATTAATTGAAAGGGATATGTACATGGAAAAATATCATGATTAAATAATGAATAATTTATATGAAAGGTAAAATAAATAAAATAAAATTTCAATTACTCATTAACATGAGTATCAAATTAATATATATATAATATAAATGTCACAAAATATTATGTAATAATAATAATAATTAGACTCCAAATGAATGCAATTTTTTATTTTGGACATCAGGATATTAGGAATCATCAAACATCTATTATCAAGACCTCTTAAAAGAAATTCTAAAACTATATGTAAATACCCTTTTAATTTGGAAACAAATTTGACTCAAGAGAACTATCAATGAATTGAGGGGTTATTTATAACCTTGTCCCACCCATAAATCCAGGTAAAAGAACTCATCTTATATTGAATGATCAATTCAATTTTTAAACAACATGCATTAATAATAAATGTATGTTTTCAGTAAATAATCATGATTATCAATAATTCCGCAGTAAACCAAATAACCTCCAAATTAGAACCCGACCTATAAAAATTGTAAATGGTTTCATATATAATAATATCCAGGATTAAAATCTTATGGATAATTAATAGAAATATATTTTTTAATGAAAAACAATATTAGAATAATATTTATTTCAGGATAATGTAAACAACCAGATGATAAAAGAATATTAACATTGATTATTTTAGGGTTATATATTTTTTTTGTGGTAAAATAAATTATATGGAAAATGGATTTGAAATATTAAAATATAATGTTTTAAATAGATTTTATTTCCAAACAATTAAAATATTGTTTCCAAATCAAAATATTGTATAATGGTTATAGTAGAAGGAGTCTCTGTTAATGTTGTATATGTTAAAATAAAATATTCTATTAGACTTTTTCTTGAAAAGAGTTTAAAACAATTTTTGGAAAAAATAGAATGATATAATTAATACTTTGACAAAAATCATGAATGGTGTAAATTTTAATTAATTATAATATTTTCTGAATAAAATTTACTCTTTTTTAACTATGTAGGAATATATTGAAATGGAGAGAAAATATAATCTATCCGAAGATAAATTAGACCATCTTTTTAATTTAAACTTTACTCTTTAAAATCTAACATGAATTGAATCGATAATAATCATGAAAAAATATATATCCACACTAAATACCTCATAATCGTATTGTACATACCATTTAAATGTCATCATGTGCATACTACAAAATATGTCTCAATGAAGTGGAAATTGAGAAGGAATTTCTTACCTCCATTTAGTTGAATGTTCCATAAAATCCTATATAATTGTTTTAAACATGATATTAATTTATTATAGAGAAATATTCAAATTTATAAAATCATATATTATTATCTTCTATTATCTTATCTCCTGTTTTTTAATAATATTTTGATATTACAATTGTTTTGAGTGTTAAAAACATCATTTTCACATGAATGGGTTTTCATGGAAATTATACTTATTGTAGATAGCTTATACATCTATTATATCATTAATTATATTATATATACATATATAATATTTCATTTTCATATATATTTTTAGAATAATTCTTTCATGGAGGATAAATAAAATTAACTGTATCACTTCATAGAGATGATATTTCATATGTACTCCCGAGAAACTATATCATTTCTAAATGGTTGAAAGGGTAATGTTTTGGATGATATTTTAATTTTACAAAGTAAATTTAATATAATTATTACAATATATATCAATTATCTAAATAATTATAACAATCAAATAGGAATGTTGATGAAAATATTTACACTATTCTATGGAGATGGAAACTCACACAAACGCACATTAAATGCTTTGGTTTTTCATAGGATTGATTGAAGTGTGAATATGGTTATATCATAATCATAATAAAAACTATATATATATATATATATGATACTATATTTATTAATTTTTATTGGAAAACCACGAAGTGAATATAGAGGAAAAAAATAAACATGAAAGAGTTTGTAAAGGCGATTAATTCATCTTCAGTGGACATCCTTTGGATCCATTCATAAGTGATCTATATATGGTATTTTGGAATAATGATAAGTTATATAACTTGGTTAAAGAAATTTTTCAAGAGTAATAGTTATTTTTTTGATTACAAATATGTCATTAAATTATGTAAATTTGAGAGGACTTACTTCCCATTTATTATTTATGTTAAGGGCATCTTCAGAATTTTAAAAAATATGAATTTTTTTATAAATTAATATTATTCTCCAAATAGATGAAAAATAATTTATAATGAAAATAAAATGAGTAATGTTTTTAATAATTTTATCCAATAACATTTTTTTCATCTTTTAGTTATGGTTGTACCCTCATTTTTTATTTTAACTATTAGTTAACCCTCATAAAAATTACTGAATTATGAACATTTTCAACTATTTAAATATCCAATATGTTACTTTAAAAATAAAACATTTCAATAAATGAAACATGATATATTTTTAAAGAATTATTTCATTTTTCTAAATAAATTTGTGATTTTTAGGTTTTTTATCATGTAATAAAATTTTGTTTTTTGTAAAATACATTTTGGTCATTTTTTGAATATTCATATAATTATAATTTTGAAACTGCAAGTCAACTATTTAAATTCAAATAAAATTATAATAAAAATGATTCATTTTGTTATTATTATGTAAAAATATAATGGTATATTATTAACAACTTAAATAATAATAATATTTTTATTTTAAAATAAATTCATTGTTCATTTATTTTTTGTAAAACCTCTATGTCACTATTTCAAAATAATTTAATGTAATTATTTCATGACAAAAAATAAAAAAATAGTATGATGAAATTAATCAATTTGCATTTAATATTTGTATTTAAAAATATTAATATCATATGTTCTCACCAATGTAAAAAATATAAATATAATAAATTAAATGGAATGAAATTTTTAGTTTTCATTTTATAAAATATTATAATGGTTGGTATCATGTTTGGTGAAAAAAAGAAATATATTTTAAAATTGAATGATTATGAATGAAATATATTCATCCAATAAAATTTAATATATTTTTTATGGTCAATATTTATTCATTACAAAAAAAAATTAGACATTAATTTCATGATTGACCCCTTATCTTGGTGATAAATATTACTATGATTACTAGTAATATTGGCCAAATAATAAAACAGGAATATTTCATAAAAATAGAAATATTAATTCCAAATATGGAATCAATTTATAAATTATTAATTTTTATAAGTTTTATAATTTAATTTATAATTAGAATTTTTTAACACAAGAAAAAGCATTATTTGAAAAAATGCATTTATTAGTATAGTAATGTTTTTATACTAAACAATCATAAAAATTATTCCAGGAAACACAATAATATTGTTTAAAATATAATAGTAATAGTGTTAGTTTGAACCCATTTTAAGGAAAAATATTTCATTCTAATGGCTTGAAACCAAAAAATATATTTCAATAAATAATAATATTTTTCATTAGTCATTTAGAAAATCTATGGTTTTAGAAAATCTCCAAAAAATTTCCCCAATACAATTTCACTATTTCTAATTCAAAAATAATGTTAATTTTATTAAAAATAATTCTAAAAAATACAAAATTTATTAAATTTATTTTATCAAAGAAATAAATAAAACCTATCTTTGAAGAAAACATATTTTTTAGGAATAAAATGATTTTACTAAAAATTAAATGTTCATTTTGTATGCATATATTTATACTAAATATGACCATAAAAAATATTTTATTATTTAGTTATTACTATTCTAACGTGCCACTTATACACATTTTTTATAATATTTATTTATAACAATAAATATATCATTTTTGAAAACACTTATTATTGCACGTTTTATACACTATTCAAAGACATAATGATTTTTCAAAAACATGATATTAAATTCATACCAATTTTGAATATTCCTCAACAAACTTTTCATTAATATTTCATTTTAAATTGTAGAGTGTATTTATTATTCATACAATCATGTGCTTCCAATGTTTCTTCCATTATATTGTGATATCTTGAAAGTACCATTAATAGTTGAGTGAACTTATACATAGAAAAATTCCATCTAATTTTAATAATTTGGATTTTCTCCACATATTATGATAGAAATTTTATTAATTACATATCTTTATAGGTGATCACATGCATTGGGTCTGGAATTTTCATCCTTAACAATGATATATACAACACATCATCAACTTTCAATAGACAGAAAAACATATTCAAATGATAAGAAACTATCCCAATTTTTCTAAAATTTAAAATGGTTTGATGTACACAGGGATCTATTTTCCTTATATTCTAATCGTAAAGCACTCTTAAATGAATATATTATCAAGAAAAAATGGGATTCTAATTGAAATTATAAATACTTCAAATATTTAGAAAACAATATATTTCCCGACATTACTATTCTTTAATATGAGTATAAATTGTATTTACCGTTGACATTGACTACACATAAAGTCATTTCCTACAAGATTATTTTCACTAAAATCATCCCTACAAGATGGAGTATAAAGAAAATTTCCATATAATAATTCATATAGAACCATTTTCATAAATTAATGAAATATACTGTAATAAGAGAACTGTAACAAAGGTAAATGCTGACACCACATAAAATGAAAGATATGTTTTCATTATCTTAAAATGTCTTCCAATGATTGAAATATATTTTCTGACTATTGAACAGTTTGAGTGTGATAATATGTACACAAATAATTCTCAATATACAAATAATTCTGTATACATTTCAAAAATTTGGATTAAAATTAAGGATCGTGATCAAAGAGAATTGAAATAGGAACACCATAATGTTTGATGAAATGATTGTTGTATATTAGATAAATTTTTTCACGATGAAAATATACACCTATATTAAAAAATAATATATTTAGTAAGTTGTTAAATAATAAATTATATTGTATCATTTTTTTTATATAATTGTGTAATCCAGTGACTAAATCTATAGTAATGTCATCCTACATTAACATAACAATAGGAATATATTATAGGACCCCTCTATGATGTTGTCTCTAAACATTCACTAGTTGATAAACTAATCATCTTAATAAATAATGAAAAATTTCCTACTTCATGTTATCTGACCAAAAATGTTCCTCTAAATACCTATACATGTCTATGCTTCAAATCCTTAAAGAGAAATTTGATCAATGTCTATCATCAAAAAAATCTATTTTTCATCTTAGGTATATATGGAACAAATTCTATCCTTAAAAATTTCAAAACACAATATTTATATATTTTTTATGATAAAATTCAACCATTCAGGCATTAAATTTTCCTTCGAAAATTATAATCAATGGATTGAGGAATTTTTTCAATTTTTAATAAATATGTTTTGGAAATCATTTGTAAAAGGAGTAAAACTTCCCCATTTATTAAAATTCACATATCCATATTTACAAATACCTGAACATAAGATATATATAAATATTTCTTTTGGTAAGGAATCTAATATATTTTCATCTCAATCAATAAGATACCTTAGAATTATTCCTTGGGTGGTAATCTATTGGTATATCATAATACTTATGAATCTGGATCCATTAGTATTTCCTATTGTAGAAAACATTTTGTGGTAAGGTATATTTCAATTTATTATGATTAGTTCATATTTGACATATTTCATCATAGAGATAAAATCTATATATCTCCAATGAAAACTTATTGACTCCAACACATGATCGTGGGATTGATAGTTACATTGATGGACCATTAATAGATATAATACATATGAAATAACATTATTATTCAGTTGAAGGAAAAAATCAAGTACCTTCATTGACGAATCAATATATATATATATATATAAACATTTCCTAATGGTATATTAAAATTTTAAGAATTTAAATTTTTTTATTCAATTATTCAAAACATTCTTAACATTCCTTTTTATATATGAACATAACCCCTTTACCTGTAATTTTGGTAAATAGGTTATCGACTAAGGGAATGTTTTGAAAACCCACTAATAGTTACATACCAATACAAGGAATCCATATACTTCCTTTATGTTCATTGGGATAGGCTACTCGATAAATGATTTTTTCTTTATAGTATCTAAAGAGATTCTATCCTTGGATAAAATATAGTCAAGAAAAGATATAGTCTATTTCCAAAATTCATACATGCTAAATTTATCAGATAATTATTTCTCTATAAGCATCATAAGAATTATTCTCAAGTGATCATCATGATCCCCATGGATATTACATTACACCAATATGTCATAAATAAATACCGTAAAAATTTATAAATAATTTCTTCTAATACGCCATTCATTATATTTATATAAATTGAGGGTGATTAATTTAATCCAAAATGCATTACATTAAACTCATATTATAAATACCATGTATGAGAAGATTCCTTCAAAATGTGTTTCTTCTTTACTCACAATTGATGATATCGATAATGAATTTCAGTATTTAAAAAATATTGAGCTTCTTGAATTTGATCAAATAATTCATCAATGCAAGGTAGGGGAAACTTTTTATTTATCATAATTTCATTAACAACCCTATAGTAAATTTATAGAAACATATATTTGTGTCATATTTTGATTAAAAGAAAAAGGGTTACCCTATTTTTAGCACTATGGAATATATATACATTACAATATAACTCCTATATTTGAGTATTCAACTTCACTAATTCTAGAGTAGAAATTGAATAGGGATAATTTGATGTATGTATCACATCTGGTATTAATTCAATGTAAAATTCCAATTCACGTTATAGTGGATGTTTAAGTAATTCTAAATGAATTAACTCAATGTTTTCCATTAAAATTGGTAAATTCTTAGTTTTTAGATTACTGTTTTCAACCAAATATTTTGATTTTTATTATTCTACAATATTCTACAATAGAATAGCCTATAGAGGAGGTTCTTGGAATTTAATTGGTGATAAATTCCAAACGCATAAGATAAGTGATTCCATATCATCGTCACATATCATAAAATCCATTATTTTTTAATACATTTTTAATCATATTTTGAGAGAATGTCCAGAAATTGATTATATAAAATTTATCCACCAGTGTGATAATAATATCAAAAAATAGAGCACGTTTATGTCTTGTAATGGTAATTTCTTGACACGTCATTGTTGTAGTGACAGTTACACTATTATTTTAGAATGATAATTACTTCCTTAATTTTCATGGTAAATATATTATATTATTATCTAATATTAGAGACATAAATACATTCTTAGATCCTGAATAGAGTAATGAATTATCTAAATTTTATGTTATAGTTAACATACCTATTATGACATCAATAAAAACGTAAAACTTGGTAGTAGTGATTTCTAAATCATGGCATTCATCCCTTAGCCTCTTCTGCAGTAATCTCCATTCATATTTGAGACATCTATCTGAATAATACATCATTTAATTAATGTTAAAAACTATATAATATTCTTCCCCTCAAATCTATGCACTAATTATCCTTATGACCCTTGTATTTATACTTATAATAGACCCAGATGTTATTCATGCATCTCCCATGCAGATTCATCCCAAAATTTTTACAATATGGGAATTTCATTATTCTCTTCATCTTCTTGGACATATTCTATTTACTTTATTATTCAGATGACCAATATTTTTATTGATTTCCCGTGAATAAAAATTATCTAAAAATGCATTCAATTTTTATCTGGAAAATAATATTATTTTGGAATTAGATGCTAAATATTGATATGTCAATTCCCTCCAGATACATGGTAGACAACCTTAAATGAAATAATCAATATTGATTTCTAAATTGAATGTGTATTCTATAGTATAACAATATAGCTTAGTAAATTTAGCCTTATACATTAAAACACTATCTCATTCCTTTTTCATTATAATAAGGATCTTTCTCTTCATTTTCATTAATTTCTCATGAGCGTTGAATTTTTCAAATAGTTTTTATTTAAAATCCTATATTCTAAATGATCTATCTCATCAACCCATATAGTATTTACGATTAATGACCAAAATTGATCGATATCCCCTATGAGTATATATACATCGTGTAAAACAATTTAACTTTCTGTTTATCACAAATCCAAAAATATCTTTTCAAGGGTCATGATTAATTTCTTACCTACCCCTACATTGGTGGCCAAACTAATAGATTGGTATTCTATAGTATGAAATGATCTAACATAGTTTTATCATGGCATTTAGTATCATGTTTCTTTATTTGGGAAAGGATATTCATCATAGACACAGTAAGTCTCCTTAATATTGTCAAGGTGTACTCAACTCCAACACTAACTATATTTGATTTCTCAAAGGGGGTACATATACTGACCATAGGATTTGATTTACATTTTTTATTAAGTGCCCCACTAAATAATGGAACAGACAATGTTTTTTTATAATCATCCAGAAAATTGGAAAATAAGTAATAATAACTATAATGATAAATGTTTTTAATAACAAGTAGAATTATCATAATTCTTTCTTAGTTATTTATATTTATTGTCTAGTTCCCAATGATTCTACTAAAAATGCTTTAATTCCTACTATAATATCCCCGAATATGGGATTCCAGATAAATTAGTTATTTTATTTCACTGTAATAATATAAAAAGGATCACATCTCCGAATATGGAACAATTACGTTGTCTTGAAGAACAACATTCAAACATGATTCCATTATTATATATATAAAAATAACTGAACATGACATTGAATAGTAATCTACATCTTCAAACTTATTCTATGATTTCATCTTTATATACCGACAAATGAAAATAAAAAATTTTGAGATATAATCCTCAGTAAGGGTTACATAAAATAGAAATCATCATGAATTTATATTTCATAATAAATTTGGAATGTTATATAACTTAAAAATCATTCATTTAATCAATTCCATTAGAATAAAATTCTTCCATTGATCATATCAATGAGGAAATAAAATTTTAACAATAAAAACTAATTAAACAGTGAATAAAATGATTAATATTTTATTTCATGATATCAAGCATCATGATATCAATACTATTAAGACCTTTCAAAAAGATTTTTGGAAACTAAATGTATATACCAAATAAAATCATCCAAATAATTATTCTCTTAAGACCTATGATTGCATTAAGGGGATCACTTTAACAGATCCCCACCCATAAATACTTTTATAAATAATTCCAAAAAATAATGAATGAACAACTAAATTTATTAAAAATACTCCATATTACTAAATTTATATATTCGATAAATAATATTGATTATAAATATGTTTTTAGTCAATAAAATAACCAACATAGTAAAACAATGTATGTAGAGATTGTATATAGTTTATGAATTAATATTATCCACTTGAAAATAAGTATTTATATTTAATAGAAATATTATTTACATTAAAAAAATCACTCAAAAAATTATTTATTTCTAGATATAGTAAATAAAGAATATGACAAAGGATGGATGACATTAAATTTATTGAAAATATATGTTTTTTGGTAAAATCATGTCTTTTGAGGTGTGGATTAAAAATATTAAAACAAGATTTTATAATTTTTTTCTTTGAAGAAATATATAAATCATGTATAATATTATAAATAGTGTAAAATTTATAAAGATGCGGGTGTATCCGATAAAACCACACATATTAAAATAAAATAGTCCCATTTAAATTTTTTTAAAATCATTTTTAAAAATATATTAAGGAAAATTTAAAAATATTAAATTTATACATTTCAAAATTTCAATGATAGTATAATGTTTCCTTGTTAAATAATTTTAGTAAATAAATTTTTTTTTAAAACATTTTGCGTGAGTATGTATATAGAATAAAAATACAATTGAAGAAAACAATAATAAGACATGATTTAACATTTAAACAATAATCAATAAAATGTAACTATAATTGAATCAAAAATCAATATGAATAAATAAATATTAATGTTAAATACCTATTAATGTAATTATATAAAATATATAAGATCAAATAGGATAATAATAAAAAATATGTCTCAATTATGTAGAAAATGAGATGAAATACCTTACATTATGCTTGACATTAGTTGAGCATGCATTATTATGTTTTATAATGGATTTAAATAGGTTATTAATTTTTGAAAAACCATATTCATATTTATAATATTATATAGGATACTGTTATATCACAATAACATTTATTTGTTAATAATATTTCATTACTACCCTTTATCGGGTGTTAACTACTTCATTTTCCCAGGAATTTTATGTCATGTATGTATCAGTTAATTTTTATAGGATATTTCTGAATCATATAAATAATAATATTAAGGTTACTAATATTATATAAATTCATTCTTTAATTTTTTAGAATAATTATTTTAAGCTGGATATTAAAAATCAATCACATCTCTTTGTAGAGTTTGTCAGTCATACTTACACACAAGAGAAGAAATCAATTATAAATTATTGAAAGGGTAAAGAAGTGGATGGAATATTATTTATATGGACTAAATATCATTTTATAAATATCTTTTATATCCATAATTTATTTCATTATAACAATCCATGTAATGTGTTGGTGGAAAATAAATTACACCACTCTGTGGGGATGATAATCTATAAGTATGCAGGTGCAAAGTGTTCATTTTTAATATGATTGATAAAATGTTGAATATGGTTATATCATAACAATAATAACATCATCATATATTACTTATAGTGTATATATTAATTTAGAATGGAAGAAAAGATGAATAGTATGTATAAGATGAAATAAACATGAAATACATTGTAAAGATGATAAGCTCTTCTTAGGTGTACTTCATTTAGATAATATATTATGGGATCTAGGGTAGGATATTTGGAAGTAACAAAACCACAATAATTTTTAAAAACAATTATATTATGAATGAATATGGTTTGACCGATCTAGGTGTCACAATATGATGCAAATATGATTGGAAGGATGTTCTTATTTCAATTTTTGGATAGGGGAATATTTGGAATTTTCAAAAATATATAATTAATATAATATATTTTGGATTTTAAAATAGACCCAAACTAATTTATTTATAATTTTAGATTATTATGAGTCAAAATAAAAATATAAAATAAAATTTTGATAACTCTGTGATATGATTTTACCCTTATCTTTTTTTTAAACTCTTAATAACTCTTTGGTCAATTAATGAAATATTAATGTTTTCTAAATCCTAAGTGTCCATAATATTATAATAAAAATACAAAAGAGGAATAAATATAAAATGGTTTATTTTTAAAAAATTATACTATTATTATTACTAATATATATTTTTTAGTTTCTTTAAAAAATTCAATAAAATTTTGTTTATTTTAAAAACATTAATCTATATTTAAAAAATCATATAATTTTATTTTTAATGATAAATTAAAGTAATGGAATCAAAGTAAAATTATTCCACAACTCTTTAACATGTTATTTTTATCCATTTTTTACACTAATAATCACTCAGATAAAGTTATTTTTATTGTTTTGAAATGTATTTTATTGATTGTTTTACCATCTAGACCATAGCTATATCTGTTTTACATAATCATTTTAATTAATTATTTAATAAATATAAATTTTAAATAATTTACCATGATAAAAATAAATAATTAATCTTTAAAATATGTATTTATAAATGAATAAAACTTTTATTATCTTTAATAATTATTGAGATAAAAAATAACAAATAAGATAACATTTTGTGACTTTTATTTGTACAGATATTATAATGGTCAATATCCAGGAAAAATAAATATGTAAAGACATATATTCAAAAAAAAATTTATTGTGGAAGAAAATTATTTATCTAGTAAAATTACATAATTTTAAATTGTTAATATTTAGTCCTTATCAAATTATTTTTTTACTTTAATTTCACATTTTACCATTAACTTTAGTAATGATAATTAATATGGTTACAATTCATAATAAATAAAAATATAAGGGAACTATTTAGTTATTTTGAAAATAATAATTCCAAATATATAATCCATTTTTAAGTATATATATTCAATAAGTAGTGAATATAAATTTGAAATTATAACAATAAAGGCAAAGAAAGTCATGTGTTTTTTAAAATACATTTTTGAGTGTTAATTTTTCTTCATAACAAAATAAATCATAAAAATTATTATAATGAACATAATTTGATATTTTATAATATAATAAAACTAAAATAACTTTGAAAACATCTTAAAAAATAAATTAATTTTCTATTTCATTGTTGAAAAATACAATTTTTAATAAAAAAATATAATTTTCACTAATTATTAGAAAATTCATCCTTTCAGGAAAATACAAAAAATTATCTGTAATCTATTTTTTCTATTTTTAATTAAAAAATCACAATTATTTTATAATATTAATTTGTTAATTGTTTCAAAAATTAACTATATTTATTGTCTCAATAAAATCAATAAAAATAGTATTTAATGAAAACTCATTTTTGATGAATAAAATGATATTACTAAAAATAGTGTAATTACTTAATAATAATAAATTTGTACTAAATATAACCTTAAAATATATTTCATTAATTTTTTTTTCCAACTCATATCCACCAATTTAATGCCTTTTTTCATAAAAGTCAGAGTTGATATATAATATTTCAAAGTTTATTTATACTCAATGTTGTATGTTATATTTTCTTACCGAACATAGTCTAATATTAAATACTCACTATATTAAATATATAAGTGATTTAAAATCCATTACAACATTTTTAAAACTACAATGGAAATCAATAAATTTAAATTTCTAAAAAATTATTTCATAATATAATCTTAAAAAACATGATATTCAAGTAACATTCCAGAACCATTTGTGAAGATAAAAAAATTTTAAAAAATATCTTAAAAAATTTATTAAACAAAACAATGATCATAAATACAACATAAGTAAAAAAATTATGTAGAATGGAAAAATATATGGTCTTTCTATGGAAAATCTTATTAAATTTTTTAAAATTCATTTACTAAAATCCAACATCTTCTAGTTGATAAAAAATGTTATTTTAAAATAATTAATGGGGGACTTATGAATAACTATAGATATTAATAATTGGAGATTATACTAGGGAAAATAGAAAATTGGTGGGAAATTTGAAACCTGGATATGGAGGCAAAATCTATTAAAAGAAATTTTAATTATTCCTAAAAAAATTATATTTTTACAAAGTAGAAGATTCATCAATGAAAATATATTTTGTGCAAAAAAGATATATTCATAATGAATATTTCAAATAAAAAAATATCATACAACATATATGATAAAACATGAATGCTTTTTGGAAATGAGTAGTGATAATGACTCAAGGAATGTATTTGTTTCATGGAAAAATTCTATTCCCTTATCTTTTCTTAGGAACATTCAGACAAACATCATACAAAAAACATAAATATCATAATATGCTATTGTTGGGAAATATAAATTTCTATAATTATTCATAAAATTAATTTATAATCAAAATATAAATTTATATTTTTATGTTTTTATGTTTTTTTCTCATTCCCTCATCAGGTGTTTATATATTGTTCTGTTTGTATAAGTTCTATAGGGGAAATTTTGGACATCCTTATTATTCAAAATATCATCATTCTATGTTCATTAATATTTAAATTGTGTTTAAATTATATTAATTTATGAAAGTAAAATTTCCATTAATGATTGTAAAATTAATTATCCTAGATGATAAAATAGATAAAAATTTAACATTTGTGGTTTTATTAAAAAATTAGACATGTTTTTTAATAATTATGTTCAAAAAGTATATATCCCTTATATTACTAAATCCAAATAATTTTTCATATATTTTTATGAAATTATTTCATTAATTGTTAATTCATAGTAATTCATGATATTATATTATAATATTGTTCATGTAGTGTGCATGCTCACCCATATATAAACGTATGTTGATTAATGGATTGTTGTGAAGTGATTTAGTTTATACATCAGTATACTAATAAAATAAAGATATATTATAGTTTTTATTAATCAAATATAACATAATTAAAATGAAATAACAAAATGGGTGATGTATAAGAAACAAATATATAGTATTTTTAAATTATTTTTCCTCTTAGTTCACTTTTCAGGATTGTTAATTTAATAATGATTTTTTATCATTTAAACAAATAGTAATTTATTCCAATTTTATTAAAAAATATATTCATATCATGAAAATAATATTTATACGTTGAAACATTATTATATTTATATATATGATTGATGATATTGGAAAATAATTTGTTACATCATGCAGGTTATCATTCGCACTTCCACATTATTGAAATTTTCTAATTTCATAATGGGAATGGGAGAGGTACTAAATGATTATATCAAAAATATAAAAAATTAAATATATAGATAAAAGTAAAATATATAGATGTAATGACTGAGAATATGTTGAGAACCATGGGATTATCTTGGTGGATTCCTTTGAAATAAAGGGCTTAGTATAATCCATTGTGAGAAGAATATTATGAAATTGAAAGAGGATGATCTAGGAAGGGAATAAAGAGGTGTTATATAAGATAAGAAAAAAAAATTGTGGTATTGATGGGTTATTGGGGACCATTTATAATTATATAGAAATGCCTTTTTTTCATTTTTTCAACAATATATAATTTTACAACATGGTAAACATGCGTCATGTGTCAATAGATATTCAATAAATGAGTTTGGGTGAGATATAAACAATAATATCTCAAAAAATTCAAGTATAAAAATCTTTTTCAAATTTTTCATCCCATTTTCCACTTGAATTATTTATTTCACAATTTATGATTTTACAATGGTAACTAGTTTTTATGTCTAGTTACATAAACATTTTTCCTAATAATAAATTGGATATTATATGATAATTTTTACGATGAAATTATAACTTTTAAATTAGTTTTTACTAATACAATTTCTTTTATATTTTAAAATAAATTTTAATATTATAATGGTATAATGTATTAAATTAATATTTGATGAAAATATTATGTTAGCTTTAATATATAAGTTAAATTTCTGTAAACTGTAATAAATAGTAAAAATATATAATTTAAATTAAAAAATATTTTTAAATAAAAAGATTTCTAAATTTTTTTATTTTTACTAACACACTAATAATGTCACAAAAGTTGTTGCAACAATATATTTACCAATTCTTATAAAATAATTTTTTTAACAAAAATAATATCGATACAATAATTTCTAAATTGTAAAATATTAATTGAAGTTAGTTTTATATAATTTATATTCAATATTTCAATATTTTATTTAACAACAATAAAAAATAAAATTCAAAATTTATTTTGGTGAAAAAAGAATTTTTTATCATTAATTATCTTTAATAGGATTTATTATTAGTTTCTAGTTTGAAGTATGATAATATATTAGTTCATTTAATGATATATTATATGTTATCATATAATATTTTTCTATTTAATTTCTTGCTTAAAATATGAGATAATTTTTAAAAAATTATTTACAAAATAATCATCACTTTAATATTAAATATCCATTTTTCATTAACTTATAAATGTAATAATTTGGTTGATTAATAAAATCCTATATTATTTATATTTTTATTAATACAATTTGTTTATTAAAAATATTCATCTTGAATGTCTTATATGATTTTAGGTTGGTTTTTGTGTGAAAAGAGATATCGATGTGAAAATTAATATAAATATTTATCAAATTAATTTGAATTTATATTGGCTCCATTAAAATGAAAATAATCAATGAAGTTTTTATTTCATCTAAGGAATCATGTGAGGGACCATATTCATCATTAAATTTCTGGGTTCCCACAAGATTCATCAAGCATACGATTCATCTAAAGAAAATTTACCAGATAAGTGGTCATGTTCCACATCAATTTATCAATTCAATAAATAATTTCTAATTGTCTTACCTCATATTATATATCATTTTTCAATTGAATAGATTTTTATTTTAATATATTTGAATTGTATGATGTTTATATCATTAAATGAGTCAAATGGAATTGATCTTGTACTTGGAAGAGGTCTGAGGTGTGTTATGAAATAAACTTTATCCCTAGAATGATCATGGATCCCAAAGGGACCAATGTACCAAGGGATCAACTTCCCTTTCATAACAAATTTCATACCCCACTTCCATAGGGATATCAGGAGAAATACCATATCACCAACATTATATTCTATATTTCATCAATGATTATCTACATAGCTGTTATATCAATATTGTGTTTCATTCATATTTTGCGGAATGGATTGAACCTTCTATATCATTTCATAGAAATGGTCTAGTCCTATCATCGTACCCACTCCAATATCATCCTACTGTGTTGGAGTCCTATATATCTTCACAAACATATCCCCACATGTTTCCAACTAAATTATAAATTGTGTAATATTTTAATCTGATAACTCTATAAAGGGTAATTTTTTATCCCTCCATTCTTGGAATTAAATAAAATAATATTTCAACATATCTTATAAGGTTTGATGGTGATCACATACTGAAATTTTTTCATAGTGTGATCAGAAGGATTGATAAAATATTCTATCACAAATACCTTCAAAACAATTATACATAACCTTGATTTAAACCTCATATCATGAATATATGAAATTTTTATTGGACCCCTTGATGTCTTTGAAAATATTTATTGTATATTATATAATTTTTTTAAGTGGTAAGTCTTCAATAATTTCATTTAAATGAATTAACTTTGTATAGTGATAAACTAAAAACAAAATGTAATCATTCCTTTTAAATATCATAGGGAGTGCTAGAAAAAAATCCATGGAAATGGATTCCCATTTCCATACTATCATGGATAATGGATTCAATACACTTATTGAAAATTTTCATTTATCCATAACTTACTTGTAGAAAAAGCATTGAGATATGCATTCTAAAATTTCAATCTGGAATTTCACCAACCACAAAATTTTTAATCTTTAAAATTCATAACTATAATGGGATTTATAGATTAGGATGGTCTGTGTACATGAATGATAATTTATCTACTAAATTATTTTTTTTATAGAAACTGAATCCTAAATCCAAACATTTTAACTCTATCTTTAATAATGATGAAATTTGTAATGTTAGCTTAATCGTTCAATAATAGTGCATTATAATTCATGTGATCATTAATAAAAAATTCAATGGATTGTTGAGAAATTATTTGGTAGGGATATCATTTTTTTCATTCATTAATGATTTCAGTATTTATCCATTCCATATCCTTGAGAGTTGAGTCTTTTTCAATCCTCATCATGAATAATATAGAATGATACTTCCAACTAAAGGCATCATCCATATTGTTTACCGTCCTAAGGTGGTTATGTATTGTTAAATTTCATTCCATTATCACTTATAATGACATCCTTTGGAGCATTTTCATCTATTGTGATGTGAATATATAATCTAGTCACTAACCATTCATATTAATTTCACATCTCTCACCTTAGATAATTTCTAACCAATTTTTATTAAAAAATAATTCTTCAACTAAATCTAAATCATGGAACGGATTTTTATTCTCATAATTCTATTATTGATATGATATATAATCAAAAACCTTTTCATTCATCATAATAACAAAAATAAAACCTTTTATGGGAGCACCATTTCATTTTAAATCCCTCCTCCAATATATTGTTGTGTATATACAAGGACATCAACAAAAGTCTTCTTAATATCCATGTTGTTATCCTCATATTATATTTTTTAAAGTAACATAAATCCCTTTCATGTCATAATGGATACCTAATTGGATAATCATGATAAATTTTACTAAAAAAGATAGAATTATTTCGAAATTCAATGACAATTTGACAAATATAGCACAGTGGTTGGCCTCATTTGTTTTTCAATTTTGTCTATCATTCATGTTTCCAAAAATATACAATCACTATTGATAACAGGACCCAGAAATTATATTTTACCATAAAATATCACACATACAATACATGGAATATAATTTATCATTTCATAAGGTCTTCATCCCAATTATCAAATCCTCCTCATGATCTTCGTTCCTCATTGAGTATATGATAACTTCATCAAATAGACTAATAAATTTTCCATGTTAATACAAATAGACTCTAATCTCCAATAATTTAAACGTAAAAATATTTATTTTAAACCCAAATGGTATCATAAAAAATTTATATTGTCATACATTGATATAATAATATATGATCAAATAGATAACCAATACTAGTTATAGGATACTTGTTCATTTTTGTGATATTTTTAATTAAATTATTGTTAATTTATTATTGAATTAATAAATAAATTTTCATAATAAAATTCATCTGTGAATCGAGGGGAAGTTAAATCAATCATACACCTCACATATCTTGATTTTCTTATTGGATTCATTAATTTACACTCAAAATAAAATAAATCTCAACCAAGGGTAGATGAAAAATATTTTACCTATGTTCATTACCAAATATTATGATCGAAGAATATTTTAGTATCGTATACTATAATATCTCACAATAAGGGGTTTATATAGAGGGGAAATTATCAATTGATTGTAGATATGAATAGATATTCCTAGAAAACATTTTTAATTTAAAAGAATTAAAAAAACCACAATCAAATAATTCAATTACAAGACTTGAATGAACAATTAGAAAACCTTGAACCACTTCCATTATACAATCTGAATTAGTATTAGTTATATTATATATACATAAATTGTCCATTGGTCTAGAAGGTTTTGTGGATTTTTCTCTTCATAGGCTCTTGTGTTAAGGTGTTTATTTTAAAAGTTTCCATACTCACTGCATTTTATGAATTAATGAGTATGTAGAAAATTGATAGGAAATAATTTTACTCCATACTATTAATTGTATTTTCTAAAATCTATAGACATTTTTTAAAATATGGTAGACTACATACAACTAAAAACACATCCTATAGCCATTGAGGAAATTTCGTAGATGCTTCTTCTACATCATTAACAAATATGATGTTAGTCTTTCATTCCTCCATGTGTATTATCATCATATCATACACACTACACTCCATTAATTTTCTCTCACTGAGATAATAACAGTCTCTAATATATATATTCATTATTAACACACTTAATAAATCACTTCATTTCTTCACAAGAATCTTATGGATAATTCCCTTTCAATACATGGTTTTAAACTCGCAAGAAATGTCTGATCATTCTTTTAGGGTTAATGATTTAACCAAATGTGGACCTTGTGTGCATTGTCATGTTCACATAATAAGTGAGAATGGAATTATCTTAATATTGTCTCATATCTCAGAATTCATACTCCATCATTTTGTTATGATTTTGAGGGAAGTATATGATTAAGAGTATGTTCATTAAATCCTCCCATTCTAGAGATTATAATTTCTAATTTTAAATTTTATTTTTAATGATATTCCACCACTAGTTTCTATATCCTTCTAGATTATATATAGCCATAATAAACATCAAATGATACAATAATAAGATAATATAAAATAATTTTTCCATCATGTGGTTCAATTTGTCACAATGATATGGATTAAAAACACTACTGGAGAAGGATTCACATTTTAGAAAGGAAGACTCAATGGAAATATATTATTTACATGTTGTATATGGGATATCCATGTGAAATATATTATTATTCATCGGATGAAATTATTGGGTTTTAGTTTCTATGAGGTTTTTACATTGTATCCAATCCTATTTGGTTTTTAATTAGTATAATCACTCCATTTTACATCACAGTCAATGTTAGCTTAGTTTTTCCCCATTCCAGACATTACGTTAAATAGAATAATTTCTTAGGAAAAAATATTTTAAACGTACAATGATAAATATATTATATTTGAATAAATAACTCAAAAGTTTTGTACATAACATATCTTATGAACCTAAAGTCTTCAATCTATGTAACCCAAAATAATTAACTTATTAGTTAATATAACCTTAAAATATATGAAACTAACTTCATTATTCATAAAAAGAATGTGAATTAACTGATGCATATCATATGAGAGTGTCAATCAATATGTGTAGTCAATGGACCACCCATTCTACATTAGGATTAGGACTATGTCAAGGATCAACCATCCATTTTTAGGTGATTACTACAAGGGTAAATTGTTCAACAAACCCTTCCACATTCCATTATCCACACATAAATATTATTTCCATGAGAAACATCCTATACACCACTTTACAAAAACATCATGAAAGTATCATATTCTAAAACATACTAATAGGGTTCATACTAACGACCACTAAATTATTTCATAATATAAATAAACAGACATATAATTCCAACTATAGAGACCCAAAATAAAAATATAAAAATAAATATTAGTTCATTATTTTAGAAAATACATCTCTCAAGTAAATGCACAAAATGTACACCTAAATTTTTAGAGTCTTACATACTATTTGTCTAAATATCTAATTTTAATGCACTTGTTAAATTAAATTTGTATATGTGATCTTATAGACAATCCTTTAGACATATTATATGATTTAATCATCTTATGAGTTAAGGGAATGGAATCATTATAAAGGGGTGAGCTCAAATTCTCAGTAAAGGTAACATATCCACTAGTTATAACCATTATAACATAAAAATGGTGGAATCATGAAAAATAAAGAAATATATGATGATAAGATCATGGGATCATATTTTAAAATCATAAAACATGGTTGAGAATTCATGAATATGATATTGATTAATAATACCAACAAAATTTAATTTTTTCTTTTCCTTATAATCACACAATAAAAAAACATGAAATTATAACATAAAATAGTGAAACATCATTATAATATTCAATAAAAAGGTTATTTTGGTCTACAAAAAAATGTACATTTCAAAGAAGTGTCACACAGATATTCATATTAAACCATATTGGGAAAATATATATAAGTAAGAAATATATTTTTCTGAAAAAATCCATGTATATTACCAATGAATTTATGAACAAGGAAAGATAGTTATAAAAATAATTATGTAAAAAATATTAAACCATATCCAATGGATTATCGGGATATATAGCACATGCCCCATCATAATCTATACACATGAGTTCCACATAAAATTAAATAATTTATATCATCATAAATAATCCATTAGAATAAAATTGTTATCATAAATTTTCCAAATAATGTCACATAAAAATATAATCATTTGATTCCAAAAACATAATCTCCCAAATTGAGTATTTATGAATATAATATATATGATGATTGATGAACAATTGATATATTGGAGAAGAATCCTATTAAAGTGGATGAGAAAATAAAAAATGTTATTTCTTAAAAATATTTTATTTATATTTTATTGAAAATCTGGGATATTATGGTTGTTTTTGAAATTCATTTTTTGATGATGAATTGGTAAATTATTATAAAATTACCTAATAAATTCCATTAAAGTGGATGTTAATGTTAATAAAAAATAACTCCAAAAGTGATGAGGATATGAAGTTTATAATATCATGGTAATAAGTATCCTTTTAAATATTTAAATTATCATTGTTAAAATAATAAATTATTAAAAACATATCCAAAGAATTGATTTAAAATTAATAAAAAGTGCCATAGTTATTAGTAGAGAAGAAAAAATTGATATTCAATTAGGGAAAGGATAACACTAGAAGAAATTTTAAAACATTTATATGGAGTAACATCCCATTAAATGAAATCTGAATTACTATTCATGAAATTTCATTTTCACAAAATTTTTAATTCATTTGGGATATATAATTTTATTTGAAACATGATTTCCTGAAATATTAAGGTCTAAGTACTATATATAATTATATATGGAATGATAATATATGACATGTAATATTTTTGACAATCATGAGTAATTGTGACCAATGTAATGTATTTGTTTCAGGAAAATCACATTCCTTTCCTCTTACTTAGCTGAATTAATCTTCTCTTATTATGTATGACCATCAACTAGAATCCATTGAACTAGTGGCCTAAGGCAGGTCCCGAAATGACCTATAGTGAACCTCCCCATATGCTAGAGGCTTTTGACATGTCGAGGGGTTCTATTGAAACATGTGGAGAGACTACACCCAATTTATTAGAGTTAGATAGAGTTTATAATAAGAAAAAATTAAAATAAATATTATAATAAATATTAATCATAAATCCTTTTTTCAAATCTTGGTAGATGATCACAACAAATTTGTAAATATTCCCTGTCATGTCTTTAATTTCCAATTGTAGTGTAAACCATAAATAAAAATATGCTATAGAATCCCAAAAACGGGTCCCGACACCATGTCCAATTCACTCATCCATGCACATCCCTATGACTAAAATAATATCTATAGCAATGGGTCATTTCCCTTGACATGGCCAGCTAACATGAATTATTTTGGGTACCTAATGGTGACACATGTAGGTTGTGAGTTCATCTTAGTAGGAAAAAACCAATAGTGTTTAATAATTATATATTCTAAAAAGTGTATACACGAGTAAAGTAATATATATAAATATATATACAAACCATTGAAAATTCATATAATATGTTTTATATTGTCCACATTACACATTAGTTCAATGTGCTTCTCATATTTATAAAACTTGCCTCAGACTATGTTGGTCACCTAAAACACATACGCGGGAGTCATTTTCCCTAAATCAGACAAAATATTATTACAGAAAACAACGCATAAATAAAAATTATCTAGAGCCTTAGTAATAGTGTTCACATAATGTGCATTAATCAAGGGAATATATACTTATTCTAATAGCCTAGCCTATTAAATAACTTGGTGGGGCATAGTGAATCATTCTATCATAACCATTAGGTGTAGATCCTCAATCAAAAACCCAATCCAGGCCATTAATTCACAATATCATTATTTTATAACTATTATTCTCATATACCATTTTCTATATTGATTTCAAAACATATTTAATTATTTCATTTTAGGCCAAACACACCCTTATACCTTCAAAATGAAAAACAACAATTTCATAGGACTTTTAAAATATACACATTTCAATTTAAAAAATTTAAATTTAATTCAATGTTCAAGAAAGAGTCCCACACATCGGTGTCCTGAGACATAGCCTAATTAACTACAGTTGATAAAATATAAATCATCATGGGTAAAATTTATCATTCATTTAATACAATTACAATTTTCCACCAGTGAAACAAAATTACAAGCAAGTTGAAACCACATGAAAACTACATACAAATACATTAGGGCATCAAACCAATTGAAAATAACTTTTAGAACACAAACCGCATGATTATAGTGCAGTTCTTACTTAACCATAACCATTGATTAAAAAACAAATAACTATCAAATCCCTATGTATTAATCTAATGGGAAAAAAGTTTTTTTAGGTATTTATGATATTAATAATAATTATACAAGGAATCATCATGAAAATATATAAAAATGATTTCAAAACACACATGTAGCTTTAATTTACACCCAACTGTACTCCAAGATACAATGAATAGAATGATAATAGTCACATGGATGATTGGAAGAAAGGTGTTTATCACAGTGCCAGATAGTTGAAGAATTGGGATGAATTTTTTATAACCTTTTTAGACAGATGGGGTCTTGAAAATTACCCTTTTAATGAGGTGTGTTGTACGGGAATGTAGTTGGACAATATATTCCCCAACCCTATTTTACCCTATATCAAAGATTTTTCTAGGTCACATAGCTTCCTTAGTGGCCAAACTATATGAAAAACTATGTGGTGTCCATACAGAATGGCTCTATTGAAGACCATATAGATTTACCCCCACACATAGTTTATCAATTTTAATAACCCATTACTGTTTCAGGTATTTGTAAAACATCTTATTTTAAATTATTATGATAAATTCGAAAAAAATGGTTTATTAGTGAACAGCTTTGTTTTTTAAATCATATAATGGAATGGTAGAATTCGAAATTAATACTTTGTAATATTCAATCAAATAGTTTCTGAGTAAAACACTGAGTAATAATGAGTTTTCGAGGAATTCAAACTTCTGGGAATATGGAATAGAACTATTTAATAGAATATATTAAACGCATAAATTTATTTCAAATTATTTATATAACTCCAAAATGATGCAACATTTGAGGAATCCAAGACCACTTTTATGTTGGAAATATGTTGTTTACCCTATTACAGCTATAACATTCGACGAAATTGGTCTTTTGGATTCCTTTCTCATGGGATAAAAATTTTAAATAATATTTAATATATTATTTACAAAAATAAATTAAATATCATTTAAACGGAATGACATATGAGAAATATGAGGCCACTGATGGGTCTGGAATGTGGGATTTAGCTTAGACATGGTATAACATTTATAAGAAACAAAGTTTTTCGACTCCTTTCCAATAAAAATAATCATTTTTTTAATTTTTTTATTCCAATTTTTAAAAAAATAAGTCATTAATATCTCCCAAATAGTGTGTCGTGTGTGAAATATGAGACCACTGTTGGGTTTAGAATTGGGTGCTTACCCTAATTAGGGTATACTTTTTATACCCAATGGTTCTGTTGAATTATTTAATTTTAAGTTAAATAACTAATTTTATTAATTTAATATTTACACTATATTTAGAAAAACAGAACATCCTTAACTTATTCACTGTATGCGAACAACCATTGATGGTCACCTTAGATTTAAAAAACATATGTTTCACCACCGTTTCAACCCATTTATATGGTAACTCCTGGAGTGTGTGAAATTATTTAATATATGTTAATTTTTGGGTTGATTAACATTTGGAATTTGGTATTTTAAATGTGTGTTGAGGGTGAGGTTTTTTTGTGTTCTAAAATCACTGTAGGTCTTGATTCTTCTTGTTGGTCGATATTTTGGTCCTCTGATGTTTTCAAAACACCATATAGCACAATATTTCAACACTCTGAATCTTGTGAGTGGTTTTCTTGGATATTCATACCCATGCGCAGTGGTCGGTTGAAGAAGAACAAAAAGTAATAATTTTTTATTATTTATATTTATATATAATTCTCCAATTTTTCTAAGTTCGATAACTTTTTCATTATTTACCAAAATTGAGTTTCACCAGTACCATTGATTTTGTATCAACGAGCAGAATCAAATAATTTTTTTTTGGTTTAAAAGGCAGTAAGGTATTCCTCGATCATATTTTTCCCATTAAAAAGGATTATTTAAAATAAATTAATAAAAAATAATTTCCAAATTATAAATGTAGAAATTTTGAAAAATAATCATAAAATAAATATACATTGATAAATTTTAAAATTACTTATTAGAATATATCAATGATAACCCCACCATATTATCAAATGACATTTTAAAAAAAATTATCAAATGTTGTTTATCAAATTATAGTATGTAATATTCAAGAAGATAGTTATTTTGAATTTATCAAAGGATATTTGTTATGAATAATTGAGTGATAATTACAATGAATTATCAAAGCCCATTTTCATGGAGATATTAGAAATAATTATTTTACATATATTATCAAAGGATAATTAATAAAATAATGAAATAATAATTTTGAAATTATAAAGGGTTCATTATTAATATTATTTTAATGATAGTTGTGATCTTATCAAAGATAATTATTCTTGTGGATAATATCATTTCCATGCATTGACCTAACAATAAACAGGAAAATTTTCCCGAATGAAAAATATTATCCCATGTGACAAAATATTTATATTTTGAAACATATCATTGACAGTGAAATGTAATCGCATGGGTTATTTTATTTCTTTGACAAATAAAATAGATGAATATAAATATAAAATGAGGTTTATAATTATTTTTATGGATATTTCTTGTGTTATTATTCATTAACATAAAATAATAATCTTGTGATTATATTAGAGAGAGATAAATGTAATCACATGTTATATTTTAAATCCTTGTGAAATAAAATATATGTTTTGGTTTTAGGAACACTTACAGAGCGTCGAGTATTTTTGTGTCGATGGTTACAATAATAAGGCTATGAGGAAGGGAATTTAATAACTTAGGGTGGTTTACCAGTTCCACTAGCATTGAAATCCTTACGGTATGTGGTTTCATTCCAATTATCCAAATTGATTATCCTTGTATTTCTTGATTTATTTCAACTGCTAATTTAAATTAAATTACCTACCATGATTCAGATTGATGTAATAAAATATAAATTATGGTTTAATGAGATATTTGAATTGGTTGTGTCATGAGAATATGTAAAACCCCCCAATTCCATTGAATTTAGGTGTGTGTTTATGGAAATATGATTATTAAAATTATTTAATTTATATTGCAGTTTCAATGGATAGTTTCCCAATTAAAATTTTTAATTTAATTGTGGAAATTAATTTTGAAATGATGGAATTGGTATTTAATGGCCTTCAATGTGTAAATAAAATTAATTAAAATTATTTGATAGAAACTCAAGGGATTTATCATGTAATAAATTCTTGATTTTGAGTAAAACATGGTTTGGTTTTAAATAGAATGAAATTGACATTTTTAAATTGGAAGAATGGGATTTATCAAAAAAAAATTAGTATTTCTAAAATAGTTCTCCAATAATGTAAGATTTCATGATAGCCTTAGGTAGTTAGTGAGTTATTTGAACACACATTATGCTACTACAACGTTCTAAAACATACTGGCAGTGGGCCACATCTTGAATGGCTGGGTGACAAGTCTCCTTTGGCCAGTTTCTTAGGGATGTGCGTATACAAATTTTTCTGAGTTCAATAGAGTGTGAATAATCCAATAACTGGTAAATTATATCATACATATTTTTAAGATTGCCATGTTTCACTGTTTATTATTTATATTTGAGATATAAATGAATACAAAAGATTTAGAACTACTTTACATGCCTAAAATATTTATAAAAACTATTTTATAAAAATATGTTATTTAAGCCAAGTTTTTAGAAATATTATATCATTTTGTAATTACTTTTTGTAAGGTATTTTTCCATCATTTTATCTTTATATCATTATTTGTTTAATTATGCTTTAAAATTTCAAACTTGTTAATCATTAATATTGATAGAATACCTATGGTTAATCAATTATTGGAAACTATTATTGAATCTATCGTGAGACCATAATGTCTTTTTATCTCACACCATACTTTTTCCATTGGTTGTTTGTAGACATCATTATTCCAGGTTCAAGCATGGGGAAAGGATCACATGGAAGTGGATCCAGCTATTGATCCTTTTCCTTTGTGGTTTTTTTCCTCTTGGACATGGGTTGTGTTTCATTGTTTTCATACTCTAGTTGTAATGCTTTTGGATTTTTATGCCTTTTTGTATTCTTGTACTTTAATCATAGTGGATTATATTTAGTTATGGATACAATCTTATTTTATTTTTCTTCTGCATTCTTGTGGAAAAATAATTCCCGCTTATATGTTGTAAAATTCCAGGTTCTAGTAGCAGACCCATAGGGGACTATAAATCCATTTGAGCTATGTCAGGGAAATCTCAATATCAGGTTATGAGGTCACCCGAGATGGTTAATGACAAATTGGTATTAGAGGTAGGTTAAACATCTTTCCATGAAGTCAATGTGAATTAGTGAAATATTTTCCTGACATAAAAGGTAGTTTTGATTGAGTGACAGGAATGTTGTCACCATAATAAACCATAATTCACTAGGGGTGGTTAGGTAAAGACGTCTTGTGAATTAGTTCTAGTATTTTCCCTATTTTTATTTATATATAGAGGAATAAAAATCATGTTTATTAGTTATATTAAGAATAGTTTTTCCCATTTATCATTTTACGTGTTAATAAAATGTATTTTCTTTTTCATTTTGTGTAGAATCATTCTCACATATAAGACATGGTAATTAGATAAATAAAGAGGCTATTGGTGATTCTCCTCAAGCGAGTCATGTTTTGAATTCATGTTTCGTTGAGGTGATTTTTCCCATTATCCATTCTCTGGGATAGGCACAACCTCTAGTTCTCATTCAGGATCTAGATATATATCCTCATAGGTATGTTCTCCAAAATAATTTTCAAGATTTCTTATGCCATAAGCCACTAGTTTTTAAAGGCTACACTGACCCTCAGATTGTTAAGGAACAGATGATAAATATTGAACATATGTTCAAGTATGGTGAGAAACCTGATGTGACCTAGGTGACATGTCCCACATTTGTGTTGGAGGGAATGAGCAGTTGATGGTGGGACACAATGGTGATGGGTGAGAAACATGAGGGTTTAGAGTGGAATGTCCTAATGGTTCATTTCACTAACCAGATCTATCCATAATAAATTGTGTTGGCTAAGGTTGTGGAGATTTTCAAAGCTTCAACAGGCTAACAAAAACACAACTGAATATTCAAATAATTGGCTAAGTTGGTGATGTTTGCTCCTGAGATTGTATCTAATGATTAGATAAAGGATTTCCAATTCAAGATGTTACTCTGATCAGTTATCCATTCTTAGGTTTTCTTATTGAAACTTCCCACATTTTTAATGTGCTAGATAGGGCGATAATGGTTGACCAAACCTGGTTGGAATGTCTGGGATGAAGGGAGTTCCTTTTACACCTAGTGGCAGTGTTGGTTCTATTAAAGGAAAATGGAATCATGATGATTCTCATGGTAGTTTATGATGAATGATTCCTTCCAGACCTCCTATAGGAGTAGGTAGTAGTACATTGACTTTCTATCAGAGTGGAAATCCTGGAAATTTTAACAGGGTTTTAACTGAGGCATCCAAGAACTGTAGCTCTTCCAAATGTTTAGGGAACTTATAGAGATTCTTACATCACTTATCTTCTCCACATAGTGGAATAGAATCACTAGAAACTCCAAAAACATTGGGGAAATCCCATTCTTCACGTACAAATGGGTTCCAGCCATAGACATCTGGAAGAAATGTTCATTACACCGTAGAAGAGCCCCCAGAGGAAGAAAACACGGGTCCTGTAACTGTGATAGGCACCAATACATTAGATTAATCTTTAGTGGAATCTATATTTTATACTTGTTCATCTCATTAGTTTATTTAAACTCATATTTTTAATCTTCATAATCTTCATATGGAGCATTTATCTTGTGCAATGGATATTACTACACTCCTTAGTACAAAGAGAGAGTAGGGTCTTCGTTGTCCTTCTAATGTCTTCTCTCTATCTAATATCGATATAGCAGGGTGTTTTGTGGAAATTTACATGAAATATTATGACGTCATATTCAGGATGTATTAGATCAATACCAATAAAGCCCAGATCAATTGTTATCTTCGATATGTCAGCGTTACTACACCATGTTGTGTACTTCTTTTCTTTCAATGAGAATGGGACCCAAGGTCAAGTAGAGGTGGACCATCTTATATAGTTATAGATAAAGTGATACCATTGTTTTATTTTGATCTATTGAGGGATTAAATGTGTGGTGATATTCTTTCACTAATAACCGAGTTTCCCAATGTGTGTCCTTTGGACTTCTCTGGTTTGAGACTTTTAAGGGTGGTGGATTTTTCTATTGACATAATTCATAGTACTCAACCAGTTTCTATTCCCTCTTATTAAATGTATATCACTGAACTAAATGAAATGAATTCAATGATAGATGAAATTCTTGAGAATGGATTTATACTCTCGAGTGTGTCGCCTTGGAATGCACCGAGTCTCTTCACCATGAAGGCTGATGGTGCTCTTTGCTTATGTGTTGATTATCGAAATGTCAATCATGTTAAGGTAAATAAAAAATATCCATTACGATGAATGGATGAATTTTTTTATTAGTTTAACAGGGAAAAGTGGATTTGAATGATTGATCTTCGATCCAGTTTCCATCATATGAGTGTAAAAGAATCTAACATTCAGAAAACTACTTTTCAGAGTAGGTATGGCCATTATGAGTACCTTGTTATGTCCTTTGTCCTAACAAATTATCCTTTAGTTTTCATGGATTTGATAAGAAAGGTTTTTCATGAGTATCTTGATACCTTTTTTGTTACCATTTTGGATGAAATTATTGTCTACTCCGTGTCTATGTAGGATCATATGGATCATCGGATTATAGTTCTTAGTCTACTATGGAATCAAAAACATTATTCCAAGCTTTCATAGTGCAATTTTTGAATTCAAGATGTACAATTATTGGGTCATATGCTATCAGAACAAGGAATATCAGTTTATCCTATGAAGGTGAGGGTTGTTCTAGAATTGGAACAGCCAAAAAAATTTATTGAGATTTCATGATTCTTGGGAATATCAGGGTATTATCATGGATTTGTTAACTGCTTCTCAATGCGAGCTTCACTAATGAATTCTTTGACTCGTAAGGGTGTGATGTTTTCCTAGAATGAAAATTATTAGAGTTATTTTGCTGAGATTATGTGTCTTTTGACTACAATGCTAGTCTTAACTCTTCTTGTGGTTAGGAAAGTTTACATGGTATTCTATGATGCTTTAGGGTCAAGTTTGGGATGTGTCCTTATGTAAGGTAATCATGTCGTTGACTATGGATCTCAGCAGCTTATGCCTCAAGATAAGAACTATCCTACCCATGACCGTGAAAATGTAACTTTAATGCCAATAATTAAGTGTTAGTTACATTATCATTATGGAGAATGGTTTAATATTTATTTAGACCATTAGATATTGAGTTATATCTTTTTTTAAATATTTGAATTTCTACCAAAGTCATTGTATGGAGTTCCTGGAATCATTCGGTATTGACATTTCCCATACCCCAATGAAAGGGAATGTCATTGAAGATGCATCAAGCAGGAAATTTACAACAAAGGCTATGAAATAATATTCAGAAGTCTAGAGTTTGATGACTCTTTTTTATCAGTGTCATGTTGGAGTTCAGTGGTAGGTGATGATGTTTTATTATCAAGTGATTAGTTGAAATCTACCTTTCTCGAGTTGATTATTTGGGAAAAACAAGTTAATGATGAATGAATTTGAATTAGGAACACTCTTTATAGTGGATATACAGACACCCAATGATTGTTCTACAATGAGGGTTTTCTGATTTATCTAAATAGTTACATTGTGTAAATAGTGGTGATGTGGGATTTAATGGGGGGGGTTCCAATACTATAAGTGGGATGTGCACACAGGAACCACAAATATGTTTGATGATATGAGATGATGGTTTTGGTGGCATGGTATGAAATGTGACATTACTGAGATTGTATCTTGTTTCGATACTTGACAGTAGGTGAAAGACAAGAACGTGAAACCTTCGGGATTGATTCTACCACTTCCATTACAAACATGGAATAGGGATGAAATATATATTGACTTCATGTTTGGGATACATCAAATCAATAAGAATAATAATTTCATATCTATTTTGATCGATAGGCTAACCAAGTCGGCTCACTTTATTCCTATTTGAGATACAACCAAAGTAGAGGAGTTAGAAAATCTCTATGAAAAATAAATTGTAAGTTTTAATTTTGTTCCATATTATATAGTGTTTTATAGGGATCCTTGTTTTAATTATCAATTTTTGAGAGGCATTCATGAGGCACTGGGATCTCACATCCATCAGAGTATGGCTTACCATCCACAGTTATATAGAAAAATAGAGAGAACTATATAGATCATTCAGGATATACTTTGTACCTCTCTTCATGACATTGGAGGAGATTGCAATGATCATATGGGGATGGTTGAGTTTTCTTATAACAATATTTATCATACCACGGTCAGAATGGATCCTTTTGTTTCATTGTATGGCCGCCCTTGTAAATCCACTTTGTGTAGGATAGAGATTGGGGAACGTTACTTTATGGGATAGAGTTTGCTCTGGGAGATGATACCTTCGATCTAGTTGATTATTCAGAGAGTTTTGACTACACAGTGCTAGTAAAAGTCTTATGATAACCGTCACCATACACCTTTAGAGTTCACAGTTGGTGAATAGGTGTTCATAAATCATTCACACCTGTTTGGTCATCAAAGGCTCTAGAAAAAATGGAAGCTTGCTCCTCATTTTTCAATACCTTTTGAGGTTGTTGATAAGGTTGGTATATCTAATTACCATATAGATCTACCCCCACAGCTGACATCGATACAAATATTGTTCCATGTTTCTAATATATGAATGTATCTCTCTTATCCATCTCATGTTTTGAGAAAGAGTGATCTAGGGATTGAATAAGATTTATCTCTGACAAAACTACCAGATAGGTTTGTCGATTCTGAAACCAAGGTACAATTGTGGAGGATGATACCTCTGGTCTATGTACTATGGCATCATAGATCTAATTCTTATGGGGCGTGGGAAATGGAGGAACTAATGGGAGTGTAGTGGAAAAATCTTTTTGACACAAGGGATTATTTGTTGGATTTCTGGGGTTAGAATGTTCCTATGGTGGGGAGGTTGAAAAAACCCAGTACTATTTCAAGTACTTATAAACCCTATTATATTCTATTATTATATTAAATTGGAAATATGGTTTATCAGTGAAAAGTAACATTTTCTTAAAGCACACCCCAAATGGAAAAGGCCAATTAATACACAGAAATATTCAAATAAATATTTTCTATGTTAAACACTGAGTAAGTATGATTTATCAAGGGAAGTGATCCTTGAGGAATATGGAATAAAATTATTTAATAGAATAAATTAAGTAGACATTTTTTTTCAAAATATTTGGATAACTCCAAAAAATGTTCTTTTTGGGGAATCTGAGACAACTATTAGGTCTGAAATATGGTGTTTACCCTATTATGGGTATAACATTCTAAGGCGTCAAAATTCTGGATGCCTCGATCATGAGATAATGTTTTTAAATTATATTTAATGTTATATTTGTTAATAATAATAAAATATCTCCCAAATGGTGTGAAATATGCGAAATCTAAGGCCACCGATGTGTCATTAATGGTGGTTTTACTATTTAAGGGTAGAACATTTGTAAGTATCATGCGTTTGGACGCCTTGCCCGCAAAAAAAATTTTATTTTAACTATTTATTTATTCCAATTTTTAAACATTAAATCATTAATATCACCCAAACGGTTTTATGTGGGAGAAATTCGAGACCACTATTGTGTCCGGAATGGGGTGTATACCATAAATTGGGTATACTTTTTATATGCAGTGGTTGTTTGAAGTTATTTAATTTTTATGTTAAATAAGTAATTTTATTAATTTATAAATTAAACCAAATTTAATAAAATGATATTATTTCATCGTCTTTCCAGCACATGAATGTCCATTTATACCACATTAGATTTCAAAAACATCAATTTCACCACTATTTCTCCCCGTTTCTATTGAAACCATTGATTATGTAAAAATAATTATCGGACATTATTTTTTTGATGATTAACGTTTTGAATTGAGTGTTTTAGATGTGCGTTGAGGGTGCTACATTTTTAGGGTTCTAAAATAATCGTAGGTCTGGATTCTTCTTATTCGTCGATCTTTTTTTCCACTTAGGATATCACAACACCCTCTTTCACAATCATTCAACACACCAATTATTGGTAGTGGTTTTCTCATATTTGTTTACCATGCACAATAGGTGGTAGAAGAAGAACTGTGTTTGTTCCATTTTTATTTATTTTATTAATTTATTTTATTTATTATTCTCTAAATCTATTAAATTCATTAAATTTTTCTCATTGATCAGAATTGAACTTTTTCAGTACCATTAAATTCACCTAGACCAGGAGAATCAAAAAATATTTTTAGTTTCTGAGGCAACAAGGTATTCCTCAGTATAATTTTTATCATTTTAACCGATCATGAAAATAAATTATTAAAGAATTATTACTAAATTAAAAATAGATAATTTGTGGAAAATTGTCATGAAATAAATATATATTGTTAAATTGTAATATATGTTATTAGAATATTTAAATTATAATCCCACCATATTATTAAATTATTTGTTAATAAAAATTTAATTTTTATTATTATATCATCGTATGTAATTTTCCAGAAGGTAGTTATTGTGAATTTATCAAAAGATAGTTGAAATGAATTATCTATTGATAATTGCATTTAATGATCAAAGACCATTTGGTAGTAAATATAAAAACTAATAACTTTTCATATATTATTAAATGATAATTAATATAATAATCAATGGATAATTTCGTTATTATAAACGGATTCATATTAATATTATTAAAAAAATAATTTTGGGCATATCAAACATAATATTACCTATGGATAATTTAGGTTACATGTGTTAACATAATGATAAATAGATCAATTTTCATAAAAGAGAAATAATATTACATGTGATAGTATATTTATATTCTCAAATATATCCTTGTGAGATAATTTTAATCGCATGTGATATTTTATTTCCATGAGATATAAACTAGATGTATATAATTATCAAATGAGGATTATAATTATTCTTATAGATATTTCTTTTGATTCTACATGTTAATATAAAACTACAATCTATAGATTATCCAAGAGAGTGAAAATGTAATCACATGTAATTTTTACTTTATTGTGAAATAAAATAGTTGTTTTACTTCTAGAAACCCTTAACGAGAATCATGAATTAGTGTGTCGATGCTTAAGATAATAAGGATTTGAGGCGGTGTAAATAACCACATAGTGTTGTTTATCATTTATGTTGACATTGTCATACTTAATGTTGGTGGGTCCATTCCGATTAGCCAGATTGATTATCCTTGTATTTCATTATTTATTTAAACTACTAATTTCAATTCAATTACATTACTTACTTTAAAATGATGTAATAAAATACAAATTCCTTTGAATTTGTATATTTTAATTTTTTTTGAATGAGAATCTGGAAAACCCCCAATTCCATTGAATTGAGGTGTGTGTTTATTGGAATTGGGTGATTAAAATTGTTGAATTTAAATAATTGTTTTGATGGAAACGTTTTCAATTAAATTGTTTAATTAAATTATGGAAATTAATAGTAATATGATGCAGTTGGTTTTCAATGGACTTAAAATTTTAAAAAATCCATACAATTTTTTCATAGAAACTATGTGGTTTTATCATGTGAAAACGGAATGTTTTTGAATAAAACATGTTTAGGTTTTAAATGAAAAGAAACTGACTTCTATAAATTTGAATATTGGTATTGATCATATTTTTAAGATTTCATAAAATAGTTCACCCAACAGGTAAGAGAACACACCAGACTTAGGTAATTAGTGAGTTATTTGGATACACTACCCTACGTCAACATTATAAAACATACTTGAGGCGGGTCACATCCCTAACAGGTTATTGATGAGTCTCCTTTTCCCATTTTCATAAGTAAGTGTGCATACACATTTTTCTAAGTTCACATAGTGAATGAGGAATCCTATAGCTAGTCAATACTATAATATATTTTGTTAGATGACTATGATTCTTACTTGTTTATTTATATTTGAGATATAATTGTATGCCAATGATTTGGAACTACGTTACATGCCTGTTGAATTTATATAAATTGATTTATATAGAAGTTATATTTCAGAAATTTAATATAAATATTCTATAAATTTTTAATGTTTTTGCATAAATTATTTTCCATCATTTGAACTATATAAAATTATTAGTTTAATTATTATTTAGATTTTCAAACATGTTTATCATTAATATTGAAAGCATTCTATTGGTTAATCAATTGTTAAAAAATATTATGGAATTAGTGGTGAGACCCTACTGGGATTTTTATCTCACACTCTACTCTTGCCTTCGAGTGTTTTTGTACTTCCTTCTACTAAGTTTGAGAAAGGGTAAATGATCATATGTAGGTGGATCTAGCTATTGATCCATGATATTGATGAGTTTTTTCCTAAGGGACTTGGGTTGTGTTTCCCTGTTTTCATACTTGGGATGTAATTCATTGGGTTTTTTATGCATTTTTGTATTCTGTTACTTAACTACCAGTGGAGTTTCATTTATTATAAATACTTGTTTTATTATACTTCCATATTCATTTGGAAATGTTGTTACCACATATATGTTGTATGATTCCATTTGTTAGTCGCCGACCTGTGGGGATTGGGAACCCAATTCTGGCTATGTCTTGGCCAGCTCAGTAATTGGGTTACAAGGGTACCCAGGATGGTTCGTTGCATCAAAAATTTACCAACCATCACCTAGCTTTCACAGTTATGTTGCACAAGTACTAATAATCATGATCCAACCAAGTAACATACACTAGATGTCCATTCTTTCCTCTATTTTTTCCTTGAACCCATAGGACAATCCTAAGACTCATACAAAACCTAATAGCCAATCTACTAATCAAAATATTGGTATTTAAACTAAAACATAACAATGTATATAACTCAGCAGTTGTTTGGGATCTTACATTATATTTAATATATATTGTTTCATTCTCGAGGCACCCTACCATTAATTACTATGTATCCATGGTAAAATGATCTGGCCAATAATCCTATATATTTGACTCCCTCCCCCAATTTTCCTCATGAATAATACCATGTTCACACAACCCATGGAACAAAACCTAAATATTACATCATAAAACAAACTCATTATAATACACAATACTAACTAGGTACACCTCTAATTCTATATCAACATCATTCTCAACATCATCATCATCAATCCCATGAGAATGGTCAGATTGATATTTTCAAATTTGTGAATCAGGATACACATTGTGTATTTCACTATACATTTTTGGAAGATCCTATAAGAACACAATCATCCCCACCCTATCCCAAATCTCAAATGTCCCCACATAAATTTCTTATATCATTCCTTATTTTCTAATCAACTGGTGAACTATCCATCGCGACACGTGAAGAAATACCAGATCACCCATAAAAAAAATTAGAGGTCGAAGATTTAAATTAGATTATGAAATTTTCGGACTCTAAATTATTTCAAAACAATTCTTAATAAACCAAAATTGCTCTGATGTCTCGGACATGATATCTAGAACCAAATATTCTGACTTACCAACCACTATACAACACAATGATGAAATACACATCTAACCGTAGAGCAGAACATATGGTTCCATATACATATATTTCTAATCAATTTTGTTATAGTAATTATTCCCCAGTGCATTGTGTTTATCCATGGATCGACCAATTTCGGGTAAACATTCCCTCAACTTGTACTCTAGAACTTATATAGTAAGTTTCAACTATTATTCTATCTGCTAGATAAAAACAATACCCAAAAATTCATGGGTTCCAAAATCCTTCAATAACACATTATATATGAACGAAGTAAAATTTGGATCAATATATGAAAAAATTATTTGAGGTACGCTTTTACAACATACTATTTTCTGAACATACATGTCACCCATATGGTTGTTTCCTCTGGAATTGGGGATGACCTCATTGATTTAAGGTTCAAACATTCTAATCGGTTTATAACGGGTATATTCATAGAACCAGAAACATCCAATGATTCCATATCCATTTGGACCTACATTCCAAAGTTAGGCGCTCATTAGTTGTGGACTGATGAGGCTTTGGAATTTTCATTGGTCCAGAGGATGGGAGGTCGGATACATCACACCTTTTTAAGGGGAATTATTGTCTACACCGGGACTCTCTTTATAGATTTATGTTATGTTTGTGAATCATTATTACATTACCAAGTATAAAATGAGATTTTCTTTAGATCTGACAATCAATGATTAAATATGTAGGAAATTTAGAGAATCGTTTATATGTTTTCGAGGTTATTCATCGATAGAGAATCATCAGTATTTGTTAGAGATTCTTAGTCAATGGTATCCTTCAGTACATAACATTATCTTGGTCAGTATGATAACCATATTGGTTTTAAAGGCACTCAGTGGGGCACTTGAAGTTTATTGTCATTCATAAGGACATGGATTATTTTAGAGTTGGGATCGTACCCGGTGATGGGCTACCTAAGTATCCATTGTTTTGGAAAAGGAATCAAAACCCACATAGTTTGAGTAAGGGAGTACGATTTTTATGCATGATTGATGGCTCAACGAAAGATGTAATTATTACTTTTACACTCTAAACTCATGTGAGACATGCTCGGTGTGAGAAAAAAGTGGTATTGGGGAAACCAGACAATTGTGGCATGAAAGATGCAATGATGTGGGGATTATGTATGTATGAAAGCCCAAAATAGATGAGTATTGGGCTTTAATTCAGCAAAGAAACCCAGGAAAAAGGTCCATAAAGGTATATGTACTTCATTGAGATTTGGGTACTCTAATCATGGGGCTTAATCTTGAGGAAGATTCCCAAATTAGGAAGGGACTCATGGTTGGGTTTTACTCCTGAGAAGGAAGCCCAGATCAAAAGTAAATTAAGACTAGTTATGAGAAATTAAGAATGGGGATTACTCCTAAGAAGGGAGCCCAGGTTAAGGGAAATGGGGCTTAATCCTAAGGAGTATTCCCATATTTGTAGACTTTTAGTATGGGGATTATTCCTGAAGAGGAAACCCAGGGTTAGAGAACCATGGTTAGGGCTTACTCCTAAGGAGGATGCCCATATTTGGGAACATTATGACTGGGACTTACTCCTGAGAAGGAAGCCCAGGTTAATGGAATTATGACTGGGGCTTACTCCTAAGAAGGATATCCAAATTATGGGACTTGGGGATTAATCCTGAAAAGGAGGCCCAAATTAATGATGACTTGTGGCTTACTCCTAAGGAGGATGCCCAAATTAATGAGAATTTGGACTGGGGATTAGTCCTGAAAAGGAGACCCAAATTAAGGATTCTCTCATATTAAAGGATGAGGTTAAATGAATTAATTCTCTAACGGTATTGATGTAAAGATGTATAAATCACTAGGTTTTGAGAAATTTTCCACAGAAATCCTTTCAGATAAGGAATCCAGCAGAAGAAATAATACCATAAATGGATTTGGAGAGAGTTATGAAGGCTTAATCATGAATAGGAGAGGTGGATAGGCATAAGAGAGGTGAAATAGGAAAGAAGGGCACCCAAAAAGAGAGGGGGGTGCACGTACTGCATGGGCGCGCAAGTACTGTGTGGGCGGGCAAGTCCTGGTCGCGTAGCTATACTTGCGCGACACATGGAAACTTGCACACCGGCAAATCCTTAGGGTAGAACATGGGAGAGGCATAGATCAAGCCTCCAATACTACCCCTAAAGTCCTACAGAAGAGAGGTATAAATGTTATGTGAAAGGGGTAAGGTGGCGCGAAAGTGTGGCCATTTCCTTTAAGGGCTGGCCACCCAGGCGTGAAAGTGTTGATGGGTTTCAACACTTTGTCTTTCCTCCCCTTCTTTAGATCTTCCATTCTATGTATGAAATTACCTTATATGTTTTCACAAACTTTGAGGAGAGACTAGGGCGCCTGGATCTTAAATGTGAGGTTTTTGGAAATTTTCACCACTAAAATGGGGGGCCCACAGGGGTATTTATAAACTGGAGGGACCCTGGGAAAAATTTCAAAGAGGGCGCGCAAGTCACCTGCGCGACCATTAGGCGGCGCGCAAGTGTACTTGCGTGACTATGAGGGAACTTGTGTGGCCCAATTGGAATAGAATCCTTGTTCATTCCTTTGTCAATTTTTGATGTATTCTTAAAAAGATGAATCAATTTATGCTAAGGCCTTTCCCTTTTCATTCATTTAGACTCTTTGATGGATATGAGCGTCAACAAAAGTCCCCCCTTGGAGTTGGATCTGAAATAAATGAGGATGTGACTCTGAGGAAAAGAAGAAAACCAAAGGAAAGGCGACGTGCAGGTGATGAGTGCATAGAGGGTGGCACCCAAGTTTTGAGCATGCTGGATTTAGGAGAGCTGGCATTAGGAGTGCAGGGGTGTAGCCTGGCCTATATATAGGCATCCATTCTCGAGAAGAGCACCGAATTTCAGGATTTGGAGCTCTCTCTATGAAAGTTTTCTTCACCATGAAAGTTACTTTGTTTTACATTATTTATTCACTATCGCGCTTCTGTCAAGGTATTTGGACTTGCCCGATTATAATTTCACACCAAAAACCTGTGTGGCACATCATATTTGCGTGACACATCCATACTTGCGCGCCAAGATTAGACTTCTGCACCTTAATTCCTTTTCCATTTTTTCCAATTTCTCCACAAATTTTTTGAAAAATAAACCCGTTTAAGGTTAATTCATTCAACATTTGTGTAGATTAAATGTCTCCCAAGAGAATTGGAACGACTGAAGAACTAGCTAGCAAATAGATCGTTGATATGATGAGCATCGTTGGCCATGATTACTATACCGTCTGCGACAACACTCTCCCAGATTTGGCTAACTATTTGAAGAAGTATCATCGTGACTTCACCCAGAGAAATTATCTACCTTTGTATGGATATGGTAATTTATGAAAATTTACCATTCCAGAGGCAAAGAAATATCTCTCAATTTCTTGGTTTTAGAATTATACCAACATTTCTTCAGCAAATATTTCATGTAGATGAGTATTTCTAAGTGCTGGAATAGTGGAGAAGGCCCATATGATGCATCATAGCCCTTATACTCCTAATCTGAAACCTCATGAGCCTGAGCTGAACCCACATTGATATCCCTCAATCATCCAAAATTCTCAGAAGGATCAATCCAAATGCTAGCAGAAAATATGGGACTTCCATCAAGGAGGGGGTGTGAAGACAACCTAGATGTGGGTATACTGGGTGCGACAAACATCTGCAGATTTTTCGAGGATTTTAAAGAGGTTGTGATATATGAAGTCATCTGGGCTGGGAAAACATATGTTTACATGCATGATAACTTCGTGTCCGAGATACTCATCCCTTGGAGCCCAAAAACCAATTCATTCCATCTGAATCATGGAGAAGTAGGAATCAGTCTGTGGGATTTCCCCAAGATGTCAGGGGCTCCGATTTTGGGTGATATGTATGCTGAATTCATTACTCCCAAGGTGACATGGAATGATTCAGAGAGGACCCCGACTTTGGCTCATGAATTATTGAAAATGTTCTACAAGCTCAAGAGTTCAGATACCCCCTTGAATCATTCTAGAAAGGATATTCATCCAAAAGAATGGATGAATATGTTTCATATTGATAAGCAGGAGAAGGATCTGAAGGAGAAGGGATCAATGGAGAAGGGATCAATGAAGAAGGGGGCCAAGGAGAATATGCCCACTCGTCTTGCCACATGCCCCAAAACAGAGAGAAGGGGTGCTCCTGGCATATTCTGGCCAACCCTATAGGCAGGGGAATTTGAGAAGTGGGGATATGAGTTGAATCATAGGATCCAAAGGTAGACTCATCAGGCGGGCTTCGTGGCCTTATGTCTTAGTGTTTATCTTCATCAAGTCAGGGACACGTAGGTAGGCGTCAGGCCAAGGACCATCGTTATTGCAGAAAAGTTGGCTGAGGGAAAAATGGTTAGGTTGGCTACCCCCATTTTAGCAATGATTCACAGGATCTTACTCCATATCTTCATGGGTATGTCTCCTTTGTGAATAGTGGGACCATTCTATGTTTTGTGGGGATGGATCGCCACTCACATCAGGATGTATAATCTACAAAATGGTATAAAAATCCCAAGAAGTTCTTTCAGGCCATAAGTGTAGGAATTCTATGGAATTTCTCCACTTGATATCAATTCTAATGACATGAAGGTGAGGCTGAGAATGTATAAGGAATTTAACTTCTTTCCTTATGTAAATCTGCCAACCGGTCGGTTTTTTGATGATGAAATAGCCAGCCTAGATTTGAGGGCATACATTCTGGCCTACAGAGATGGTGTGCTGGTCTCCAAAATTGATGGAGAGATTATATGGGAGGTCTATTCTCCATATAGATTTGCACATAAATTCAAGTGTTTACAGCAAACCGTTGTATCTCCCCCGTTCATGTTAGCTCAGAGCAACATCCGATGTTTTCCTGGAAACTATGGTTGCTAAAATATAGGGAGAAGACCGGGGCAGTGCTTTATCTACCGGTTGAAATGGTGGCATATAACATGACTACCTGGTATGCTGATCACTGGATAACAGCATACCCTATAGGGGTGATGAATCATCTGGTTTATCAGGTGCGGAAAAGAAAGAAGAATGTAGAGAAAGAAACCCATCCTCATGAAGGTGAAGCTTACCCCCCTGAAGCTGATTTTACATATTCCTCATCTAGGTTAATTAAATGGATTCCCAAGATGGGGGTGATGGGGCACAACAAATGGAAAAGCGGCCTCTTGCCCGATATAATCCTCTGGTCAAAATCAAAAGACCCACTCCATCAACTCCTGGTTAGTTACATCATTGTGGAAATTTATCACCATTACTTTATAGAGCAGTAAGTCTTATTTTCTTATTCTCTATTAATAGGTGCAGGAGCTGGGAAAAAATTGATGTCCAAGACTGTAGGACCTCCCTCACAGTCTTCTGGTACACATAGTAAATATCTACGACCAGCGGTTGTCCAGACATGGAAGAGTATATATTGTGGTAATGAGACTGCCTGGCTGGATTTCTGCGAGGGTTTAAAACTCCCTAGAATAGGGAATCTTGTGTCTTCTACATATATCCATTATGAGGATAACCCCAATGAAGTGAAGTCATACATCAGAGAGCTGGAATGCTCAAATGTTCCACTTACGATTCCATTCCTATCACCAAGCGGGTGAAGGAAATGATAGATCATGGTGCCACTAAGGGGACTGATGAGGAGTGGAACGATTACGTGGCCCATGAAGATGTAAGTTTCCTTTCCTTAATTACCTTTAAACTTAATTTTTGTAAAATATTTTTTAATTAAGGCAATTATTTTCTTAATCCTATAGCAGGAAAAGAAAGGAAATACTGAGGTTCCTTCGCCACAATATAGCCCTGGTGGTACTGCCATTGGGGCTGCTGCCAAATCTGCTCATGAATCAAGTGAGATATCTCAGGGTCAGCAAGCCATGAATGAAGAGTTGGACATGGAATTCCATTATCCAATTCATTTGTCTATAAGGGAGACATCTGATACTCCCAAAAAACCAAAGAAGCAAGGGCAAAGAATGAGTAAATCCACAGCTAAATGATTCATTAGTGGCGGTAAGTCCGTCAGATAATCATGAGTCTTAAAACATGATAAATATTGATCATTTTCCTTGGGATTTCAGGGGCTTCTTCCATTTCCCCTCTGAGGAAGAGGACTAATCCTCCTTTGAGGACTACAGAGGGTGATGTGGAATAATCGCAAATTCAGGCTGACTTGTTTTCTCTTAGAGAAGAGCCATCATATGTTCCCAGTATCCCTCCTGGTACTGTTTCAAGAAGAGAAGAACATGATTTTGGTAAGTTATCAATGCTTTATTAAATGTTGAATGAAACATTGACTGACTTCAATTCTGTTATACTTCAGGTTCAACTCCTGCATTAGAGCTTTTAGCAGCTATTGCAACTGATGCCGCGATTTTATCAGAAGATGATGTCCAGGGTCAGGGAACGCAGGATGAGGGTCACCAAGAAGACACATCCAATGCTCCCACTGGTGAGATTAACCAGTATTCAGAGACGAAAATAGATTAAATTATGGAACTTGGGGAATCTTTCGATGATTTTATAAATCATGTTAAATTAACATGTAATTTAGAAGATTATGGACATGAGTGTTATCCTTCGTCCTATTAAAAATAACTTTTTATTACATGTCTAATCATGATTGGTTAAAATGTGCAGTTCCGTCTGAGCAATATGTTGAACTACCCATTCCTGAAGGGGGTACATAAAACCATACTATTGTAGAAGCATTAGCACAAGTGGAGCTGAACCCAGTGGAGCTTCCTCAAAATCATCATGAAAATCCTATAGAAGCTAGGAAAGATGGGTAGGAGCCTTCTCAGGTTCATGATCTTCTGTTGGGTAAGGGATAACAATATTTACAATTGTACTTAATTTTCAAGACAATAAAATAACCTTTTTTATCCTTTGAAACTAACAAAACCATTAAATAGACTATCCAGGGCCATCAATTTCAGTGGCTAGATTTGTAGGTGAGGCCTCAGGCTCTGCCCCAATGGGAATTGAAAGTGAAAAGGCACAGGTCAGGGGGGAAGGAGCAGAACAGGGTACTTCCTTAAGTGAATTAATCCCAGATTACATTTCCCCCAGTGACAGTGATGCTGAGTCGAATAACGAAGTATAGAAGGAATTCCAATTTTCATGATGGAAGGCATGGAAAAACATATGGATGATCATATCCAAAGTAACTTTAGAAGAGATATCATCGAAGAACCCTCAAATGTCATCCCTATTTGTCATATTGGGACTTGGCGGTTTTGGATATCAAAAGATCCATGCCACACTGAATCAAATCATCGTAAGAAGGGAGCAGGAGCAAAAGTTCCATGAAGATCTGACCAGGGTGAAGCTTTCAGCCAATATTAGTGAATTTGAGGCTATGGTATCCCGAGATGAGGCTGACTATGCTACCAATATGAAGGATCTAAAGCATAAGATCAAAGATAAAGTCATCCAGTAAATGCACCTTCAACAATAGTTAGATGCTGTTACTGAAGAACTTGACCAACTCAATAATTCATTAGAGTGAGCTCAAAAGAGTCGTATGAAAGCCATTGTAGATTCCAATAAAGCACTCCATCAGGATGAAAAGAGTGAACTTGGTCGAGTACATGAGCTTCAAGTAACTGCTGATAAAGCTCAGGATGTTGTACATCATGTGAAGACTTATGTTGATATTCTTTTATAATTTCTTGGAAAAGATAAGAGACTCCAATCTGTGGACATACTTCTAATTCTTATGCATCAAATGGAAAGAACGATTTCATTTTCAATCATCTGTGCATGCATTTTCCTTTGCTACCTGCTTTAGATTTTTACCTAAGCCAATGGGCCCAGTAAGCATAGTTTAATTTTTACTAGGAATATTATAAAATAAATATCCCTACAATGTTTTAATCTTTTAATTTCTTAATGTTACCAAAATCATTCAAAATGTATGTTTAGTGAGTTGGAACTTGACTTTTATTTAGAGTCATCTTGTCTTTTGTTGGCAGTATAAAGTCAAGCATGTTGGACATAAAAAGGATAATGTTTAAGGTCAAAATAGCTTTGACCGAATGGATTAATATTGACTCAATTTTTTGACAATTTATATGAAAACATATTACCACACTCAAGTATGAAGGAAAACATGTAAACTATGACTTAAGTAATTTTGAATATGAGGAATGATATGAAAAAGGGATAAAAGGAATTAGAAGAAGTAGCTCCCATGAATGAAGCTACCATTATTTAAAAAACCCGTTAAGGGGTTGAATTATGTTGGGTCACCTAAGGGAATTGGCTGCATAGTCAAGTAATGGTATCTTTTGGTTTATAGGTCCGTTATATAGACTACATATTCAAGGCTGCCTAAGGAAATGTGCTGCATAGTAAGGAAAAATAACTTTCAGAAATTTACATCTCTACTGCTAAAAACCCAGTGGTAGTTTATGAGGATTCAAATTTTCCAAAGCATAGAATTTGTTGTATGGAGAGAGGTACTTGAATATAGAGAAGATATTTCCAAACACGATTATCGACGAACTAGATGAATTTCACTCCTACGATGTTCTGACCCAAACATAGGGAAGAAAAATATAAACCATAGACATGAATACATTCAGGTCTTGAAAATGGACATGAAACAAATATGTTAAGGATGACTATTTTATGCGGATCCTTACATATTTTTGATAAGACCAATAAGGAAAAAAGAGGTTCTCTTCCCAATAATGAAGTTACCATTATTTAACAACCTGTTAGTGTTTGAATTACACAGGGCCACCTAAGGGAATTGGATGCATAGTCAAATAATATTATCTTTTGGCTGACATGTCTGTTATGTAGACTGTTTATGCAAGGCCGCCTAAGGGCACGTGCTCCATGGTCGGGAAAAATAATTCTCAGAAATTGGACATTTTGTGACCAGAAGTCAAGAAAAGGGTTATGAAGATCTGGAAGTATTTATGACTAGGATAATGACACATAAAGATGGGTATTTTCCTATGTATATATAGATACATAGATCAATGATAACCATAATCATGTTGTGGATGGATCCTGATTTGAAATATTGGACTTCACTACGTATCCTATAAGGACGGGAATCAAGCCTTATGTATTTCTTGAAATGCAGTTTAACATCGTGTGGGATGAAAGTGTGGGAGATATTAGTTTAGGGTCATAGAATCGGACCATTATAAGAAATACACAGTGTGTATATTCATAGGGACTTTTCAGCCGGGGGATTGAAAGTGGAATTTGGGGTAAGGCCCAAAGACTTGGGGCTGGATTTGAGGGACAATCGAACATTCCTACCAATCCCATAAGGATGGGAATCAATCCCACGTAGTTCTAGAAATACCCCTTGTTCATATTTGGTTTGTACAAGTGAAGGGTGAAAAGGGGACTTTAGTGTAATGATGGTTTCACCCATGATAAAAGGTTTAGGCATTACAATGTATACACATACTCTTTGAAATATAACATGATTGGAAATCAATGTAAATAATGATTCCCTCTCAGGTGAGGGTATCAATGATTATTGTAGTTTGTTGTTATACAGAACAATAATGTTGTACAATTTAACGTCGTATAGCAAGGACGAAGGTGAACCAATGTGAAGAGATTGGTTTTGGGCTTGAACCTTGGGAGGTTTCCTACGTACCCAGTCTAGATGGTGAGGGACAAAGTCCAAATATTTCAATTAAATAATTAAGTAGTGATCATGTTGTTCTTGGGTACAATGACCTAAAAAATGGTGTTGGGACTTACGCATGGTTAGCATCCCAGATAGGGTTTTATTGTTGATGTTTTCACTAGTCTCATGTGAGTCATACTCGGTGTGAGAAACAAGAGGTAGCAGAAACCTTAACGATGCACAGTTTAATGTCAGGTAGGACACATGAAGGGACTATGCAATTTAAAGTCTTGTAGTTAATACTACTGGTGCTTCACAGTTCAATGTCATGTATCATGGACAAAATACAGTTTAACATCATGTAGGTTGTATTAAGAAACATCTATACAGTTTAGCGTCATGTAGTTAGGATGATGGGGACAATACAGTTTAACATCATATTGGACAAAAGGGGGACTGTGCAGTTTAATGTCATGCAGTAAAGACAGAAGAGGACACAGTTTAACATCATGTAGGACGTATTAGGGACTTTTTCATAGTTTAACGTCATGTTGGATGGAAAAGGGATGATATAGTTTAGCATCGAGTTGGACAATGATATGAATAGTTTAAGGTCGTATGCATGGACCATTGGATATGAAGTTTAATGTCTTGCTGAACGTAAGGGACTTATGTAGAGTTTAGCGTCATGTAGTTTGGACGCCACAGTTTAATGTCATGTTGGACGTAAGTTACAATAGTTTAAAGTCATATTCATGGACCCTTTCTGTATAGTTTAATGTCGTATAGGACGATGAACGGGACACAGTTTAACGTCATGTTGGATGAAAGTGCAAATAGTTTAAGGTCGTATGCATGGACCATTGGTTATTTTGTATTTATCCAAAATATTTTTTCAGAAATCTGGTATTGGTTGGAGTAGTGATGAGTTCTCCATCCATTGAGATTAACGAATAAGCTCCATTGGAGTAGACCTTATGTATTGAATAATGTCCTTCCCATTTTGGCTCAAGCATGAGAGGTTTCTTTCCTTCTATCAATAGAGTTCTAAGAACTAATACCAATTCTCCCTGAATGAATGAACAACGATGAACTGTTTTGTTGAAATCTTGTGATATTCGATTCTGGTAGACTTCTAAGTGGTGCAGGGTGCACAATATTTTCACATCTAACCATTCCAATTCATACAATAGCTTTTGAGATTGTTCATCTGTAGATGACTGATCAAAAATTGCTACTCTAAGCGAGGGTAGTTGAACCTCAATTGGAAAGACTGCTTCTGTTCTATATACCAATGAATGTGGAGTTAACCGCGTTGCAGTGCGGGTGGTAGCTCGATAAAACCATAAATAATAAAAGAGTTTATCAGGTCATGACTTCTTATCTTTATCCACCATCTTTTTCAGTATGATTGAATGATTCTTGTTAAATGATTATATATGTACATTGGCCGATGCATGATACCGAGATGAATGATTGGATTTTATGTTGTATTCTTGATACAACCTCTTCACCTCGGATTAATAGAAGATGGTGCCATTGTACGTCGATATGGTATGATGGACACTAAATATGGTAATGATGTTAGACTTGGTGAAGCTAACAATTCATTTAGAACTGACATCCTTGAGAGGTATTACTTCCAACTATTTGGAAAAGAAGTCAGTAGCAGTAAGAATATAATTAAACTACTTGGTTGAAGCTGATGGATAAGGCCCCACCACATCCATTCCCCATGTGGAAAATGGCCACGAGTATTTAGATGTATGAAGAAATTCTGGGGGTTGATGAATGAAGTTTTCATGTACTTCGAATGATTGACACTTCTTTGTGAAATCAACAAAATCTTGTATCATTGAAGGCCAAAAGTATCCAATCCTTCAAATCTGATCAGATAGTCTATGTCCAGACTGGTGGGCACCATAAACTCCTGCATGCACTTCTTTCATGACAGTCATTGTCTCTTCACCATCAATGCATCTGAAGAGAACTCCATAAAACCATGCTTGTAGAGAATTTTCTCTAGGTGATCTGGGCTGTCATAAAGAGTGAAATTGACCACACATATCCGGACTTGTTCATTTCGGGATCTATCAGGTTGAAGTGTTCCATTTTTTAAGGTATTCCCTGATTGGTGCCATCCATCCTGTAGTATGACCATATGGTTCAGTAATGGGACTAATTTCATTGATTTCCTCTGTTCGGATTTGAACATAAGGTGAAATTGTACAACGGTGAAAAATACTGATGGTTTTCTCGTACATATTTGGATCTTCCAGATCTATGGCTATATTTTTTTGTGCATCAGCATGATCATTTTTTGATCTTGGGACATAATAAAATGTTGGTTCCGAAGGAAACTCCGCCATTAACTCTCTAATGTAATCATACAAAGTAATTAGTTCTTCTTTTCTGATGGCATAATCCCCATTGACTTGTTTGATTACCAGGTCTAAAACAACTTTCACCTTTAAGTGATTCACTTGTGCTTGAAACGACATCTCCAAACCTGCGATGAGAGTTTGGTATTATGATTCATTTTTTTTACCGCCTCCCATCAATGAGAAGGAATAAGGTAACACTGCCTTTTCTGGAGAAATGAGCACAATTCCTATGAAATCTTTCTTGAATGTAGGATTTTCCATTTTCCTCCCTATTGGACTTCTGGAAGCACCATCGAAGTACATTTCCCACGTTTGAAGACTTTCTTGAATAGAGAAGACATCCTCATTAGGGTGTTCAGTATTTGAAGAAGTTTCTTCTACTGAAGGGTGTTCAGCAAGAAAATCAGCCAAAGCTTGGACCTTTATTTCATTCTAAGACACATACTGAATGACAAATTGGTGCAAAATAACTGCCCACCTTTCCATTCATCCTGTAAGAATTAGACGACTAAGGATGAATTTGAGAGGGTTATTAGGAGATACCAATTGGATCTTGTGATTTTGCAAGCAGTGTCACAACTTTTGAACTGAAAAGATTAATGATAAGAAGCACTTATCAATACATGAGTATTAGGTTTCTCCTTCATGAATAGTCCGACTAAGATAGTTAAGGTTGTTTTCATTACCATTATCATTAATCTGAGCAAGAAAGAAACCCAATGATCGGTCTAGAGCTGTCACATAGAGGATAAGTGGTCTTACTTCAACAGGTGGCATTAATACCGGTGGACTCAAGAGATACGTCTTGAGAATATAGAATGCTTCTTGACATTATTTAGTCCACTGGTAAGTGACTCCCTTCTTCATCAATTTGGTGAAGGGTAAGCTTTTGCCTTCAAAATTGGCGATGAAACGCCTAATATAGGCTAACTGTCCTTGATGTCCTCTCAATTATTACATATTTCTAGGAGGTGAAATACCAAGGATTGACATTGTCTTCTCAGGATTGACTTCAATACAACGATGGCAGACAACAAAGTTGAGACATTTCCCTGAGGATAACCCAAAATCACATTTTATGGGGTTCATATTCAAATTATGTTGTCAAGGTTTGTGGAATACGACTTCCAAATCAGCCAAGTGTTAGAACATTGATTGGATTTAACCACAAAATCTTCCACATAACATTCAACGAACTTCCCTAAAAAGGGTTTGATGATACGATGCATGGAACTATGATATGTTTTTCTTACATTATTTAGGACGAAGGGAATTACCTTAGAAAAAAACACACCCTGAGGGGCTCTAAAGGCTGTAGATTCCTCATCTTCTGGAGCTATTAAGATTTGATTATATCCAGAATATCCATCCATGAAGGCGAGTGCTTCATAGCTAGTTGTTCCATCAATAAATAGTTCTGTAATCGGAAATGGAAAATCATCCTTAGGACAATGGCAATTAAGATCCCTGAAATCAAAGAAAACTCTAATTTTCCAATTCTTCTTTTTCACTTGGATAATATTAGCCAATCACTTGGGATACTGAACTTCTCTAAAAAAGTTAGCATTGATAAGCTTATCCACTTCAGCCTCAATTTTGGAAGCATAGGATGGGTGTGTTCTTCTAGCAGCTTGTTTGAATCCTCAATGGTCTTCCGGAAAACCCAAATGATGAGTGGAAACATCAGGATCAAGCCCAGGCATCTATGTATAGTTCCAAGAAAATATATCTCGATTTTGATTTAAAAATGATATATAAATCTCTTTCTCTTCAAGAGTCATAGCCGCACTAATTAATGTGGGGCGTGGATCTTCTTTTGTAACCAGATTTATTTCTCCAAGTTCATCCATGGTGGTAGAGATACCCTCTTCAAATGTTGGAGGATCACCCCTGAGATATTCCTCTTCTTCATCAACATGTATTATTTCTTCTGTTTCTACTGGCATAGTAGATGATGAAGCAGAATTTTCATGATCCGAAGAGACGTTAAAATTTGCACATCTTGAAGAAGAAGCTTCCATTTCCGACCCGATTGATGATGAATGGTCTTCTTTGGGTAACAAAGAGGATATGATGGACTGAGAATTGACATCATCGTTTACCTCTGACATTGTTATAACTTTCTATGGCCTGATTGGCGAAGTATAGACTTGTTGGATTTCAGCAGATGTAATGAAGACATCTCTATTTGATCTTTCATCACTGCTTGGTGGATCACCACTTTCTCCCATGTTGTTTGGATTGATTGCCGTAATTGACATTATGGAGGTTTCCATAAGAGTATTTTTATTTGAGTCTATCATGTCAATTTGACTGATATGAAATACATAATCCGTACTCAATGTGTAAATGGGTTTACTGGAATCTTTTCCAAACCATATGGAGCATTAACTTTTGTAATCTCCCTTGTTGCAGATTTGTCTTTTCCCTTTATGTGATAGATTTCCGCCTCAATGTATTGAGATTAACATGTCTTGAACGGGGATTTATCACCATACAATGTCCCAATTTGACCATTGAAACAATATTTGAGACATTGATGGTATGACGAAGGGATATCCGCGTGTCGATGTAGCTAGGGTCTTCCAAGTAAGATGTTGAAGGCAGAATCTTGATCAACAACCATGAAATCTGAATTTGATAAAAGATCTCCAAACTGAGTTCTGAGTGTAACATCCCCTAGTGTTTCTTAATCATTTTTATCATATCCTTGTAACATTAAAGTAGAAGGAGATAAATCAGATTCTGTGAGGCCCAATCGACGAAGTGTAAGAATGGGAATGATGTGGACTCCTGAACCATTATCAATGATGACTCTTCGGACGTCTACACCATTGACCTTTCCAGAATAGTATAATGGTCTGATATGTCCATGCATGACATTATCTTCATATTCATCAGTAAAAAATATTACTGCATGGTATTATGGAAAATTATTATCTACATGGTAGACTTCACCTGTAGCAATTTCATTTTCAAACTATTGAGGAGTTGACAAAGCCTCAATGAGTGCCCCTCGAAGAGCCTTTGACAAATTCAAGGCATCCAGAGTTGATAACATAGCCGGTACTTGGGACAAGTGTTTTAATAAATTATTATTTTTATCCAAAGGTATGTGTTTCCGAACAGGAACATGTGGTTTAGTAGGTGCCTTGGAAGTTGATGCATCTTGTATCTGGATAGGAGTTGGCAATATTCCTAGATTTGGAAGATGAGACTGAATAGGTCTATTTACAGGGTGAGAGGAGGAAGATGGAACCTTCAACCGATCTTCTGGAATAATTGTGCCATGACTGAATATGACATGTGTGGAAGAACTTGCTTATTCTTGTTGAGCTCATTGAAGTTCTCTGCCATGAGTTTCTGCCGCATACACAGTTCTAGTAGGGGTTGAATTTGAATAGTGGCCTCTAAAAGATCCACATCTTCCCCTATATCTTGAGCCTCTGTAAATTACTCTAATTCCATTGTTTGATACAAAGAACTCGGGCCATCAAAATCAAAACTTCGACTGGAATATGGATCTGTTAATTGAATCATATTAACAAAACCAAAGATTAACTCTTCATCCAATGAAGACTCTGCCTGATTTTCCTGTTTAGGTTGTTCCATTTGGTGGGGAGGTTCATGTGGCTTCGATGTAGATGGCATGAAATATTCTAGAGTCAAAGAAAACTTAGGATTTGACACATACTCATCTTCTTCTGATTCTTCTTCTTTCTTTGAATCATGTCGTTTTTTTAGGATTTTCCCTCTGATGAAGAGGGTTTTGCTGCGACATTCATAGAAGAAGGCACAATTGGTTTTTTTAATTGTTTTTTCAAAATGGAATGAGTTCGGTTGATCATTTTTCTGACCATCCAATCATCATATTTTTGCGCATTTATGTTCTTAACTTCTTTCCACTCGCCTTCCCCCTCTGGAACTTTAGTAGTAACACGTGCTACCTGAGCTGAAGAACCTTTCAGTTTGACTTTTCCCAAATCAACCATTTTTTGTAGGAGGTCCTTGAAAACAAAACACTCCTGAATGGGATACCCCAACATTTGATGAAACAGGCAATAGTTGGGACGATCTTCATCTCCTTCATTTTTTCCCTCTTGGGCCTTCGCAATTGAACCAAATTATTTTCCAGAGATGAAATTAAATAACCAGGAACTTTTTCATTTCATAAAGTGTAAACTTTGCTTCTCAAATCATCAAATTGTTTTCTTCTTTGATCTCTTTGATCATCATGATGAAACAGCCTCTATTGTTGGTGCTCAGGAGGTGGAGCCCTTCGAGAAGATGAAGGTTTTTAAGTAGAAGCAGGTACAGGTGCTTGTTTAAGCATAACTGTAGCAGTCTCTGATTTACCCATTATCCTTCCTGGAGCTGATGGAATTAAATGAGCTTTATCCTTAGCCTTTATAAGATAATCTTCAATATGTTGATCAATTGAAGTAAGGTCTCGAAACCCTCCTGTTTATTTCACAGGGATCAGCGCTGTGCGCAAATCGTCACGTAAATTCGCCATACAAATTGGCAATGGTTCCTCTTGAGGGAGTTCTATGCTTTGGAAATATGAAAATCCCTTCCATCAAGAAATGAAATCTGAAACCCTTTCATTCTCCTTTTTCATATAGTTTTTAAGATAAAAACACTGCCTTGGGAAACATTTAGCTGAATTGAGGATGGAATTGTTGGCGGAGATCCTCCCATCCGGTAATTGACTGGGATTGCAATCTTGTGTACCACCCAGAATCAGGTCTTTGTAATGACTGTAAAAAACACTTGAGCTTAACTTCTTCTTGTTGTTTAAGGTTTCTCATCATAGGATCACAACGAGAGACAAAATGGGTGAAGTGTTTTTTGGGTCTCCTGAACCATTAAAGACTGGGAATGTGGAACTTGCAAAATTTGATGGGGGAGGAACTGCACCAACCCATTCAGGGTAAGCTCTCTTCTCTGGTTGAACCAGAGCACACTTCCCTCCATAGCTTCCAACTGAGTTGTTAATGACTCAATAGTAGTTATTAACTTTTGAGAAACATCCGATTGAGCTTGGACTTGAACAGATGCAATGAATGGAGCTTGGACAAATGTGGTGACTGGCACCGAAACTGATGGTAGCACCACCAATTTTTGTTGCACTTGAGCCATAGGATTAGACCTATAAGGGTATATGGATAGAGGAAGATATTCTTGATCCATCATAGTAGCCACAACAAATTCCTTTGACTGACTGAATCCAGCACGCTTAGGAGGAAGACTACCCTTATGTAGTTATACCTTCATCCTTCTTAATGCCTTCATTTCTTCCTCTTATTGTGAAAAACTTTTCTCTAGTGAGAGCGATTGGACTTCTCCAGAGGAAGGGTATGTAACCTGATTCTATCATTTCCATTTATTGGATCCCTTTCGGATAGGGGGAAGTGGGTTACTTGAAAGATTACTTAGGTTCTGAGTAATCCTTTGATTTCTTATACGCACACCTTCTTCATTTGTGTCTGTTCATACAAATTCTTGAGCAGGAACCTCTTCATCTGATCCCTCCGAGTGAGCTGCATCTGCTGGATCAGTAAATACGGCATTGATGACATTGATTGATGCATAATGCATTGCATCCCTTCTATCGGCATTTCTGCGATATTGTCCACTTCTAAGTCCTTGATGAGACATTTACTTTTGTTGATTCGATCCCGAGGAACTTATTGACGAACTGTAATTTGGAGGGAATCTCCTGATAATTTGGTTCTTCGTTCCTCTTGAGGCTTCTTCCCCAATCGAGAGAATACTGACTTTCTATGAGGGAGGGATTTTGGATTTGAAAAAGTCCCAAGTCTGGTGTACTGGGGCTATTCCTGCTGTTTTTTCTCAACTCCTCGAATCCTATTTGTTTATTCTGAGGGTTGGGTTAAAAGAGTCCCAAATCTGGAAAGCTGGGGTTTGTATTGACATGCTATATTCGGGACTTTCGTGAAAGCTCTACTGATTTTACAGACCTTAGTCTGAAAATTAGCTAGATGTATTAACCTGCATCCACTTTTATCACATGACTAAAAAGACCATTGGATGATTTCTGACACTTCTTTCACTTGATGATGTGCTTGCTCCAAAAAAGAGGCATGTTTAATATTCTCATTTTCTTGATGCAGGAGAAATTCAACAACTTATTATTTTAATGCTTGATTTTGAGAGGAACTAGTTGAAGCATGTTCTTGGGAATGCTTTTGATTACAAAAAAACCCATTGACTGTGGACGACCATGGGCAATAACATTGCGTGAGACCATTTTTGGCAGGCTTTGCTGACTGGAGAGCACAGTGAAATGTAGTGCTCCATGAACACCCCATCCCCTAATATGAATACCAGATGGGGCATTGGCAATTAACTGGCGCAATTTTATTAGTGCGCCAAAGCATGAACACTGAATGGCTCTCTGCTATTTTTCAGCCTTTGGTTATCGAGAAATTGAGAGAGATGCAAAGTCAATTTGGTGTTATAACCCTTCTATTATATTGATATGATTTTCATATTCATCAGAAGATAATATTTTCTTTTTTAGCTGACAAAAAATTTCCATATGTTGAGACAAATATCATGAATTCCATCTTCTGTCTACATCTCTGGAATATCATACTGAGAGTTGTCCAAAGGCCAAAACATGACTGGTACTTCATATTTTGCCAGTTTTTTTCTCTTATTCAGTAATTCCTCTTTATCATTCAATGAATATTCTTCTACCTGATTAGACCAGAGCTGGTCCTTCCTTGTTACTTCATCGGATTCAACAATATTGGTAGAGAAATCACTGATTAATCTAGAAGATACATGACTTAGGAGTGGTTCGGAGAATTACCTACACCCTGGGGTATCTTCTGCTCGAGAAAGTATTTCACCTGCTAATGATAAAGCATGAGACATGACTGGCTTCATATTTTCATGTTCCTCAAGATAAGAGGGCTTTCTCGTCACTACATTTTCTGTTGGAGAATTTTCCAAGCAAAGTGAATCACTACTGTAGAGAGGACATTCGTAGCGAAATTCATCATCATGGGGTGGACCACCATGGTGGGTTACATCAAAAGATGACACATTTTTATCCTTGGTCTTATGACCACACAGATGGTTCCTATGGCTCTCATCTGAAGATAAAACATTGATATATACCGAATTTTCATGATGAAATCCTTCATGAGGAAGTATCTGATGCAGACCTTCAAGATTAATGTTCCCACTATTGGGAACTAAGAGAGTAGAATCATGAGTTACAATAGATAGTTGTCTGAGTGCATCAAGAACTCCAGCATCGAGTAAGGCCTTGTTACATATTGGCCCTTGATTTCTTGAATGTTCTTGGCGGGTCTTCATTTTAGACACCTTCTTACTCAATTTGGTAGGTGTATGTGCCTGATCTGGAGAAATGATCAGGTTAGGCTGATTATCTCCTCTCAAACCAGGTGTATGTGCATGACTTTGTTGTCCATATGATATGGGGGACTACGCCCCACAACCCTCTTGGATTAGAATATATGTGTGTGTCTGTTCCGGAGTGAATTGTTGATGTATCACTCCACTGGTAGGGATAGATTTATGTGTCTTTCCCTGAGATGCTACTGAAGATGTTATAATATCCTAGCAGGCATCCATAATATGAGAAGGTATTTTCTTATGCTATTTCACCATTTATAGAATATGATTTGTGACTTCGGCTTCCATAACGGGGAAATATGTCCACTCCATGCTTGGAGTAGGTGTGTGTGCCTTCTCTTGTCCTCCTTTTCCTGCTAGTGAATCCTGACAGTACTCAAGTGTGGGGGTAGAGAGTTGAGTATGCCTCCAGTTTATCACCGGAGCTTTCCAAATGAATTCTTCAAATGATACCAACCGAGATTGTTGGTAGGCTTGATCAATACTAGCAGGTGTATGTGCCTACTGATTGCACTCCGTTGAACGTGGTTGACGAGTGTAACACCCCGAGATTTTATGAAAAATATTATTTTTAATTTCATTAATGTCTTGTGTTGTACGCTACACCAAAATGAGCTTTCACAACAAGCATCCTTGACTTTCATTTCATTACACGCAATCACGACCTTTCTCGATAGCGTGTGTAGTATGCAATAACGAGTTTCACTAAACAAATATATGCTATTAAAATATTATTAAAACTAGCTGTTATGAATAGTAATAACCACTTTTTAAATTTAGTAAATTTTATTTTTCAAAATGGACTTCTTTTTTGGATTCGGAATATTGAAATTATCTTAGGGTGAAAATTTGGTACTTTTTGGCTAACATTCATTTTCTGATGAATAGTGAAAATTACTAAATTTTAATTAAAAACAACCTTGTAATCAAAATAATTAATAATGATAAATTATTAATTTGAGTGTTTTTAAAGTATATTTAGAATATATTTTTACAATTTAATACAATGTTGGTCGTTGGATGTAATTTCACATTTAAACCATACATAAACAAGTGTCAATCTTTTGATTGTTATTATCTCTTAAGAACGCGCTATTTGTTTTGACGACAGAAATTAATTTTTAAATTAATTAATGCAATTGATATGTTTTGAATTTCGTAAAATATACATCAATTTTGAGTTCATAATATCAAATATATCTTAGGCCCAATTTTTGGTATTTTTCTGGAAACATTCATTTTTTGATGAATAGTGAAACCACTAAGTGGTAGTTAAAAAAATGAATTTTTCATAAAACATAATTTTACCGCTTCTGTGAGGGCAATTTCAAAAATCCGAGAGACACGGTTGATTTTAGTAAGAAAAATGTGGTTCAATGAGATAAAAATATTTTTTTGTGAATAGTAACTTTTTACTTTTTTTACCACGATTAAAAGTAAAAAGGGTAATTAAGGGTAAAAATGATATTATTATTACCCTAAAACATGTCCAAATTCTATTGGATAAGTTTAATTCGACCAAAAACAATCTCAGGAATAAAATATGACCATTTAGGCCCACTTGGGTTAGATTAGGACATTTATTATTAATTTATTTAAAGAAGGGTTAAAATAGTTAAAATCAAAGTTTAATAAGTAAATAATTTTTAATATAGGGTAATACATAAGATAAATTCGACTATAAATATTCAATAGAAATCTAAAAATATTTCCTACATAATGGCATTTCATTTGTAATTTTTAGATATGAAATATTTTAATTTATTTATGACACAATGATGATGGAGTAATTATCTTATTAATGAAATATTGACATAATTTAGGTTATAAATACGCAAATAAATATAATTTGATACTTTTTATGAATTCCATTAATTTTCTAGGTTAATATGACATGTTATTATTGATTTAGTTAACATTGTTCGAACTAATCATTCTGTTATGATTTTTACTAAATAGTGTCAAAATTGACATAAAATTGTTTTTAAAACAAATATTATCTTATTAATTGTTATTTTATTCCTAAAAATATAAGGTTCGTCCATATTACTTAGATAAGGTTATATATATTAATAATAAACAACTTGGGGATAGTTTGGCTTCTTATAGTAATTTTATTAACCTTATAGTGTAAGAACACAAAAAGACACGGTAAAAGTAAAATTATCTAACTTAAAGTTAAATATAAATTATAAGGTTAAAATAGGAACCTAAACTTGTCTAAATTCTATTGGATGAGAGGATTTCGACTCATCCCCACTTTATCTTAGAAATAAATCAATTTGGAGCTATTTAAAACAGAATGTGACGTTATAATAAAATAATTTTTTTATTTTTCCAAAGGAGCCCCTCTCCTCCCTTATAAAAGGGAACCTCCCCCGTCTCTTCCTAAAACCACTTTAAACCTTCATGCTCGGCCAACCCCTGCCACTATCTCCTCTCAACTTCCCTAGAAACATCCTAGAGGTTCTGGTCTTCTTCAAAGACCAATTTTAGTGCCCTAAGAGGTGGTCTCAAAGAGGCTCTTCAAAGAAGAGGTAATGTCCGTTACCGATTCATTCAACTCTATTTCTTCTTCCACTTCTTCATCATTAGTTTTTTTATTATGAAGTAATAACATCAGTATAAATCATATACTGATATGTTATTATAATTATGGAACAACCCTATTTCACCATCTTTCCATCCTACAGAAAATGAAATCACCACGCGTACGTACGTACGGAATACCGTCTCCACGTCATGGTGAAATCTGTTTTTCCACCAACACCTTACATGGATGGGTATAATGTTGTAATGAATAATTATATATGGTTATATAACATCATACTTATTTTGATATATTATACCATCCACTCCAATTATATTCAATAATTATGGGAACGATATCATCGCTCGTGCGTATGTATGGACTACCGTCTCCACGACGCGATGAGATTCATTCTCCATGTTAACCATACATGAATGATCATAAAGTTTATTTAATGAATAATAATGAAATATATGAAATAATAATGCTACTGTAATTATGTATATATATATATATGTATGTATTTCATCTATTTAATTTCATTCAATTCAATAAGAAAACGAAAACAGCGTTCATGCGCACGTACGGCCTACCGTCTCCATGAACGGTGTATTTCATTCCTTTTATCGATCTATAATATATATATGTATATGATGAATATATATTATATATAAATAATTTTTTACATTCTGGAATTATGTAAATCAGGATATAAGTAATAATATCAAGAATGACAAGTCGAAACACATACGATAAATGAAATGATTTTACCCAAAACGCTGCTTTAACATTGAATTTACAAAAGAACGGGTAATATAATGTCATAAGTGAAACATATATGATATCATAACAATGAATATGATTATTTAATAAGGCAATGACATTATTTAAATCATTATACAGGAGGTTCAGATAGGTACGAAGCATATCAGACCTAAGGTAAGATAAAATATCACAATCTCATTTTTATCCGAGATTGATTATACATTGGTATTTACTGAGGTGTATTTTGTCATCCACGTCCATGTTCCCTCAATATGTAATATTTTTTCCATCCACCTACAATTTTTTAAATCCAATTTTACCCTTCGGTGAGTTATTTGTAAATGATATGAAAGGAATCTTTTGTCGTTTTTTGTACGAGGTACTTTTTGACTTTTCTGACAAAAGTACGAGAAGATTGTTTTTTTAACTTATACGGAATGAATGGATTTTTAAAAAAATATTTCCAAGAATATTCCTTTACAGGTTTTCAAGTTTATTTTTAATCAACTACTTTTAGTTTAAAATTGTATGACATGTTAAGACAGGGAAAATGTTTTTGAGCTATAAAAGAAAATTTTCCTCAAGAATGGAGTTCACGTGTTTTATCAAAATTATTTTCCATCTAAGATAATAAAGGTTTCTGTTTCTATCCATATTATTACATTGATTTTACTATGTTGTGATGGAATTATTTTTATGAATTCCTTTATCTTATATGAATTGTTTTATGATTTCATGTTGTTTAAGAATCCCATTTTTATTACATGGGTTATGCTATGATGTATGGTATATGATTTTGTGGCACACATAAGATGGGTATCATTATGAGATGGGTGGGACCTATATCTCCCTCCAATTCATTGGGTAAATATTTTATATCTCATGAGATAGACATGGCTGGAATGGAAGGTTAAACCGGTTCAGGGAAATAGGACTGAAACGAGGAGTGAACTCGGTTCAGCAATGGACTTTGTCCACTAAGATAGTCTTGGCAATGAGTCTTGACTAATAATAAATGATTCTCTATGATTATGTGTGTATTCCAAAAAGTTTCATGTTTTACGTTAGGATTATTGGGATTACATTTCACTACTATGATTTATCCCATGTTATGAAATTATGATTTCTTTTGCAGGTTAAGATTTCTAAAAGTTATGTATATGATGTTATTGATATTTCTTTGGTTTACCCTTACTGAGTATTTGATCTAACCCTTTTATGTTTTCTTTTCCCCAGGATATAAAGAAAGGTTTTTGTTAAAAAAGGAAGATATTTATGGGAGATGTTGAAGATCTTTCACCACGACTAGAAGATTATATCTCGATTTTCCAAAGACACTAAACTATTACGGTCCTTGGGTGTGTGTTTTTGTTATGTACTAAGTATTCCGCAAAAGTAATGTAATGTATATGTGCGTTAAGATTCGGGTCTCTACAGTTGGTATCAGAGGAAAGGTTTAGTCAAACATTGGATAATAGGATGCGAGAACTTTAGTGAGATCCCTAGAGATATTTCTAAGGTATGTCTACGGATGTCCCTAAGGTTAAGTATACGTTATAGTCCTAGAATTGCGATAACCATCTTAGATTTAAACATAAGATTTTAGATATTGATGGTAATCCCGCTTTATTATATTGTCTTCCCTAGCGTGATTTTTACCTCTCACAGTATTATTTTTTGTTTTTATACGATGGCTGGAACCCAAAGGAACCGTGTTGATCAATGTGATGGACAATGCAATGATTGTCCTCCTGAACAAACAAATGTTATGGGACATGGAGTGCAAAATCATATTGCTATACTTACACAATCTATGAATCATTCTGGACTTCCAAATGACCAGAGAAGGGAACAATATTATATTGAGTCCTTCATGAGGCAACATCCACCTTCTTTAAGTGGGTATTCTGATCCACTTATTGATGAACAATGGATCAGTACTACTAAAAAGATATTTTTAGTTCTTCAATGTTCTGAACAAGATAAAGTAATCTTAATAGTGTATCGTTTGGAAGGTGATGCTGATCAGTGGTGGAATTTTATCAAGAATACGAGGCCAAGAGATGAAAATGAGTCCATGGAATGGGACGAGTTCATGAACTTATTTTTCAATAAGTACTTCCCTCATATTCTTCGAACAAAGATGGAGAAAGAGTTTGTTGAACTAAATCAAAAGGATGATGAATCTGTTGGTATATACGAAGCAAATTTTACAGGGCTTGCAAGGTACGCATCTGGATTTATCATCCAACCTGAAAGTAATGTTGATCGATTCTTCAGTGGATTCAAACCAAATCTTTGAAGGTCATTAGCTATAAGAGACTTCAGTAGCTATGAAGAAATTGTGCGTTGTGCTATCAAGGTAGAAATAGAAGTTGGTGTTACATCTCCATCTCATAGTTTTGACAAGAAATGAAAGTTGGAGTTAAAGGAGAAATCTCAGAATAATGGTGAAAAGAAGATGAATGTTTCCTTATGCTCAAAGTGTGGAAAGAAGCATGGTGGATATTGTCTTAAATGGACTATAAAATTATTTAAGTGTGTTAAAGAAGTTCATCGAGCTGCCGAGTTTTGAAGTAATGGAAAAAGGGTTTCTATTGATGTGAATAAAGAAAAGACTGCAGAGAATGCACCACCAAAACTTCAATGCTTCAAGTGCAAGGAAATGAGGCATTATGCTAATAAATTCCCTAATCCAAGGGTTTGTGATGATCGACATGTGCAACCACTGAAGGCAAAGGACAAAGGGAAGTCACAGGCGATCACTATTGGAGATTTTGAATATGAAAACGATGTGGTGGAATGATTAAGTGTTTATGTAATGGGATCCCAAAATAATGATGTATATAGTATCATGGAATATTGGAATATTTATGTATTGTTCTATTGTGGTTTTCAATAATTTTATGGTACTGGTAACCATGGAAAGTGATTGAGATATTTTGGGTATGAAGATGATATCCGCATAATTAAGGGATAAGAAGATAATGAAATGTTTTATTGTATTAATGAGATCATGATTTATATAAGGACTAAGTGATATCATGGTTTGAGTATAAAGAATTTTTAGGATTTTGGTTTGTGGAAAGTGTTAACTTTTAACTGCATTCATGTTTTCACTAAGGTTCAATGGGTATTCACCCTTGAAGAGAATAAATGATTAAGGTATTCACATGTTTTTAATTTGATCAACAAGATATATCTTATGATATATGGGGGATAAATGATGGCATTCACGTGATTGTTATGTGACATTTCAAGTAATAATTTTCATTATACTATGAGCTTGGACCGAAGTACTTTAGATAAGCCTAATGATTGGAATGGATTATGTTGTACATAAGTTATTATATAACTTTTTTCGATATTATTGATGGGATGTAATTGTGATATAGCTTTAGAAAAAGGACAAACTGCAGGACGGGGGGACACCCCATCGCGTCGGACAAGGCTGTGGGAATCAAACCCACAACCGAAGTGCGACTGGCCTTTATCGCCTACCACTGGCCTATAGGAAGTCCCTGTTGATTAGAAACTAGTTTTATTATATTATGAAGTATGATATATGAAGTATAAGTCCATTTTAGGAACCATATATGATTAATCTCACAATAGATGGACTTATGTATGTTTTGATAACTTTTCTATCCTTTTGTTTGAGACAGAGGGAATGACCCATCATTCCATCACATGATATGCTAACACATAACGAATGACAAATTCAACTTCATTTCATTCAGAGATGAAGTGGAAATTGTCCAAAGAATGACCCTACGATGAGACTATACCGAAATCACGAAAGTATTTCTTCTAATTCCAATTTCATCATTTTAGGGAAATGATCTTGAAAACCAAAAATGTTTTCCTATTTCTCTTATATATGATAAATGAGATGGTACCTTAGATCGTCACAAATTTATGGCTTTGTGATTGCTGGCTTTTCCATAGACATGGTCTCTACCACTCTCCATCAGAACATGATGGTTAGATTTCTCTTCCATATCCATATTTTCACATATTGGGAAACCCAGTGATTAGTTTATTTGGGTAACTGTTACGTTTCATACTTTTGTTTTTAAAGATTGGTTTTGGTATTCTTTTTTATGATGTGGATTTCTATTAAAGAATCTTTCAAGTAGTAAACCATTTATAACCCCAACGAATTTCGAGGGCGAAATTCATTTTAAGGGGGGTAGAATGTAACACCCCGATATTTTATGAAAAATATTCTATTTAATTTCATTAATGTCTTGTGTTGTACGCTACACCAAAAGGAGCTTGCACAACATGCATCCTTGACTTGCCTTTCATTACAGTCAATCGCGACCTTCCTCGATAGCATGTGTAGTACGCAATAACGAGTTTCACTAAACAACAATATGCTATTAAAATATTATTAAAACTAGCCGTTATGAATAGTAATAACCACTTTTTAAAATTTTGTAAATTTTATTTTTCAAAATGGACTTCATTTTTGGATTCGGAATGTTGAAATTATCTTAGGGTGAAATTTTGGTACTTTTCGGTTAACTTTCATTTTCTGATGAATAGTGAAAATTACTAAATTTTAATTAAAAACAACCTTTTTAATCAAAATAATTAATAGTGATAAATTATTAATTTTAGTGGTTTTAAATTATATTTAGAATATATTTTTACAATTTAATACAATGTTTGTCATTGGATGTAATTTCACATTTAAACCAGACATAAACAATTGTCATTCTTTTGGTAGTTATTATCTCTTAAGAACACACTATTTGTTATGATGACGGGAATTATTTTTTAAATTAATTAATGCAACTAATATGTTTTGAATTTGATAAAATATACATCAATTTTGAGTTCATAATATCAAATATATCTTAGGCCTAATTTATGGTATTTTTCTAGAAACTTTAATTTTTTGATGAATAGTGAAACCATTAAGTGGTAGTTAAAAAATGAATTTTTCATAAAACATAATTTTACCGCTTCTGTTAGTGGAATTTCAAAAATCCGAGTGACATGGTTGATGTCAGTATTTAAAATTTTGTTCAATGAGATGAAAATAATTTTTGGTGAATAGTAACTTTTTACTTTTTCTTACCACGGTTAAAAGTAAAAAGGGTAATTAAGGGTAAAAATGATATTATTATTACCCTAACACATGTACTAATTCTATTGGATAAGTGTTATTCGACCAAAAACAACCTTAGGAATAAAATATGACCATTTAGGACCACATGGATTAGATTAGGACATTTATTAATAATTTATTTAAAGAAGGGTTAAAATAGTTAAAATCAATGATTAATAAGTAAATCATTTTTAATATAGGGTTATATATAAGATAAATTCAACTAAAATTTTATTTTGAAAGCTAAAAATATTTTCTACATAATGGTATTTTATTTGTAATTTTTAGACATTATATAATTTATTTTGTTTCTGATACAAAGATGATGCAGTAATTATCATATTAATGAAATATTGACATAATTTATGTTATAAATACCCAAATAAATGTAATTTGAGACTTTTTATGAATTCGATTAATTTTATAGGTTAATATGACATGGTAGTATTTATTTAGTTAACTTTTTTCGAACTAATCATTCTGTTATGATATTTACTAAATAGTGTCAAAATTGACATAAAATAGTTTTTAAAACAAATATTATATTAAGAATTATTATTGTATTCCTAAAAATCTAAGGATCTTCCAAATTACTTAGATAAGGTTATATATATTAAAAAAACATGGGGTTCATTTGGCTCCTCATAGTTAGTTCATTAACCTTATAGTGTAAGAACACAAAAAGACACGGTAAAAGTAAAATTATCTAACTTAAAGTTAAATATAAATGATAAGGTTAAAATAGGAACCTAAACTTTTCTAAATTCTATTTAATGATAGTATTTCGACCCATCCCCACCTTATCTTCGAAATAAATCAATTTGGAGCTATTTAAAACAGAATTTTACATTATGATAAATTTATATTTTCAGTTTTCTAAAGGAGACCCTCTCCTCCCTTATAAAAGGGCTACTCTTCCTTCTCTTCCTCACACCACATTGAGCCTTCAATCTCGGCCAGCCCTCTGCTAATATCTCCTCTAAAATTATCTAGAAACATCCTAGAGGTTTTGGTCTTCTTCAAAGACCAATTTTATTGCCCTAAGAGGAGGACTCAAAGAGGCGCTTCAAAGAAGAGGTAATTCCCGTTACCGATTCTTTCAACTCTATTTCTTCTTCAACTTCTTCTTCATTAGTTGTTTCATTATGAAGTAATAACATAAGTATAATTCATATACTGATATGTTATTATAAGTATGAAACAACCCTATTTCACCATCTATCCATCCTACGGAAAACGAAATCACCACACGTGCGTACGTACGGAATACCGTCTCCACGCCGTGGTGAAATCTGTTTTTCCACCAACACCTTACATGGATGGGTATAATGGTGTAAAGAATAACTATATATGGTTATTATAACATCATACTGATTCTGATATATTATACCATCCACTCCAATTCTATTCAATAATTATGGGAACGATATAATCGCTCGTGCGTACATACGGACTACCCTCTCCACGACGCGATGAGATTCATTCTCCATGCTAACCATACATGAATGATAATAAAGTTTATTTAATGAATAATAATGAAATATATGAAATAATAATGCTACTGCATTTATGTATATGTATATATATTTATGTCATCTATTGTGTTTCATTCAATTCAATAAGAAAACGAAAATAGTGTTCATGCATACGTACGGCCTACCGTCTCCATGAACGGTGTATTTCATTCCATTTATCGATCTATAATATATATATATATTGTATATGATGAATATATATTATAAATAAATCATGTTTTACATTCGGGAATTATGTAAATCATTGTATAAGTAATATTATCAATAACGACAAGTCGAAACGTATACGATAAATGAAATGATTTTACCCAAAACGCAGCTTTAACATGGAATTTACAAAAGAACGGGTAATATAAAGTCATAAGTGAAACATATATGATATCATAACAATGAATATTATTATTTAATAAGTTAATGACATTATTTAAATCATTATACATTAGTTTTGGATACGTATGAAGCATATCGGACCTAAGGTAAGGGAAAATATCACAATCTCATTTTTATCCGAAATTGTTTATACTTTGGTATTTACTTGGGTGTATTTTATCATCCATGTCCATGTTCCCTCAATATGTAATTTTTTTTCCATCCACCTACAATTGTTTAAATCCAATTTTACCCTTCGGTGAGTTTTTAGTAAAGGATATGAAAGGAATATTTTGTCGTTTTTCATACGAGGTACTTTTTGACTTTTCCGAAAAAAGTACGAAATGATTGTTTTTTTAACTTATACGGAATGAATGGATTTATAAAAAATTATTTCCAAGAATCTTCCTTTAAGAGTTTTCAAGTTTATTTTTAATCAACTTCTTTTAGTTTAAAATTGTATGACCTATTTAGAAAGGGAAAAAGTTTTTGAGGTAGAAAGGATATTTTCCTCAAGAATGGAGTTCAAGTGTTTTATCAAAATTATTTTCCATATAATATAATAAATGGTTCTGTTTCTATCCATATAATTACATTGATTTGATTATGTTTTGATGGAATTATTTTTATGAATTACTTTATCTTATATGAATTGTTTTATGATTTCATGATGTTTAAGAATCCCATTTTTATTAAATGGGTTATGCTATTATGTATGGTATATGATTTTGTGGCACACATAAGAATGGTATTATTATGAGATGGGTGGGACCTATATCTCCCTCCAATGCATTGGGTAAAGAATTTATATCTCATTAGATAGACATGGCTGGAACGGCAGGTTAAACCGGTTCAGTGAAATAGGACTGAAATGAGGAGTGATCTCGGTTCAAAAAATGGACTTTGTCCACTAAGATAATCTTGGAAATGAGTATTAACTAATAATAAATGATTCTCTATGATTATGTGTGTATTCCACAATGTTTCATGTTTTATGTTATGATTATTGGGATTACATTTTACTACTATGATTTATCCCATGTTATGAAATTATGATTTCTTTTGTAGGTTAAGATTTCCAAAAGTTATGTATATGATGTGATTGATATTTATTTTGTTTACCCATAATGGGCATTTGAGCTCACCATTTTATGTTTGCTTTTCCCTAGGATATAAATAAAGGTTTTAGGTAAAAAAATGAAGATTGTTATGGGAGATGTTGAAGAACTTTCACCACAATTAGAAGATTATATTCCATGTTTCCAACGACACTAAACTATTACGATACTTGTGTGTGTGTTTTTGTTATGTACTAAGTATTCTGCAAAAGTAATGTAATGTCTATGTACATTAAGTTTTGGGGCTCTACAACAAGTCTCCTCCAACACTGACAGATGAGGCTACTGGAAGGATTAATGAGTGTAAGAAGGTGTATATACCTATTTACCAGTTTCCAACACATTGGGATGGCGGGATTCATTGTATGTAGTCAGACGAGCTTACTGACTAGCCGATGATTTATAAACAGGTGTATGTTCTTGTCTATAGTACTCCGCCAGAATTGCCTGGCAGGATTGGCGTGATGCTACTATATGAGTCTGCTGGAGAGCTGAATTAAAACAGACGGGTGTGTGTGCTCGCTCATTGCTTTCCACAATGTTATGTTTGTGGACTTCTCTGGAGATGGTAGAGATGAGAACCTGATCACTGTTGACCAGATTTCGCCTCTGGAGATTCGACATGCCTGCTCGGGTTCGAGGAACCTGAGCCGAATGCCTGGAAATGATACCCTCATCATGTTGAGGGCGCACTGCCACACGATTCTGGTGGGGATTATTGATGGGATCCCTCGATAAGAACTCATGTCTCCTTGAATTAAGGCCCTGGGGTACCTTCTCATTCAACTCCCTAGAATACGGGAGTGATTGTTGATTGCGTTCCGGGGATAATGACCTGAAACTATTGGAGACGGTAGTTAGCACCGCCATCTTCTTAATCGCTGGTCATCGCTGTCCGGACGACAATGGTAAGTTTTTCACATATAGGGCTTGTCGAGAAGCCTCCAGAGTTGGAATGGTACCATTTTGACGGTACTCCATTACCATCCTTTTTGATACACAGCATTGAAGACGATGAGTAGGTGATGTCGCCCTTAGAGCGGACGACGATCCAGTAGAAGTAGCAGCAAATTCATTCACAATAGAGGTATTCATAGCAGAATTATTCATAGAAAAATTTTTCACAGCAGTGAACATAAGAAAATCTATTCTTATAATGCATAAGATCATGGAAAATAGTGCCTATTTGATATAACAAACATAATCAAGATAAGTTCGGCTGTTACATCTTTGGATGAGAAAAATGTTATTGATTCCTTTGTTGGCCCACTTATTGAGTTTAAATAGGGGACTAACAAATAGGTAAAACATCACATAAACTTGGTTAAGGAATCATGTCGGGTTCACCATTTTTTGTTTCATCTGGAATTGGGGATGACCTCGTTGATTGAAGGTTCAAACATTCCAATCGGTTTCTAACTGGTTTATTCGTTGGACCGGAAAAATACAATGATTCCATATCCATTTGGACACACTTTCCAAAGGTAGGTGCTCATTAGTTGTGGACTGATGAGGCTTAAAATTTTGCATTGGACAAGAGGATTGGAGGTCGGACTCATCACACATTTTTATGGGAATTATTTTCTACTCCGAGACTCTCTTTATAGATTTAAGTTATGTTCGTGAATCCTTATTACATTACCATGTATAAAATGAGCTTTCCTTCAGATCTGAAAATAAATGATTTAATATGTAGGAAATTTAGGGAATCTTTTATATGTATTTTAGTTTCTTCATTGATAGAGAATCATATGTATTTGTTAGATATTCATAGTCAATGGTATCCTTTAGTACATAAAAGTCTCTTGGTCATTATGATAACCATACTAGTTTTAAAGCCACTCAGTGGGGCATGTGAAGTTTATTGTCATTCAGAAGGACATGGATTATTTTAGAGGTGGGATCGTACCCACTGATGGGATAACTACATATCCTTTGTTTTGGAAAAGGAACCAGAACCCACGTAGTTCGAGTAAGGGAGTACGATATTTATGCAATATTGATGGCTCAATGAAAGCTTTAATGATAACTTTTTCACTCTAAGCTCAGGTGAGTCATGCTCTGTGTGAGAAACAAGAGGTATTGGTGAATCTAGACAATTGTTCCATGAAAGATGAAATGATGAGGGGATTATGTATGTATGACTGCCCAAAATAGATGAGTATTGGGATTTACATCAGCGAAGAAACCTAGGAACACGGTCCATAAAGGTATATGTACATCATAGAGATTTGGGTACTCTTATATTGGGGCTTACTCCTGAGGAAGATGCCCAAATTAGGAGGAGAATAATTATTGGGTTTTACTCCTAAAAAGGAAGCCCAGATCAAAAGTAAATTAAGACTGGTTAAGAGAAATTAATATTGGGGCTTACTCTTGAGATGGAAGACAAGGTTAAGGGATTGGGGGATTACTCCTAAGGAGGATGCCCATATTGGTAGACTTTTAGACTAGGGCTTATTCCTGAAGTGGAAACCCAGGTTAAGAGAACCATGGTTTGGGCATACGCCTGAGGAGGATTCCCATATTTGGGAACATTAAGACTGGGGATTACTCCTGTGAATGAAGCATAGGTTAAGGGAATTATGACTGGGGCTTACTCCTAAGGAGGATTCCCAAATTAGGGGACTTGGAACTTACTCCTGAAAAGGAGGCCCAAATAAATGAGGACTTGGGGCTTACTCCTAAAGAGGATGCTCAAATTAATGAGAATTTGGACTAGGGTTTACTCCTATAAAGGAGGCCCAAATTAAGTATTCATTCATCTTAAAGGATGATGTTAAATGAATAAATTCTCTAACTTTAGTTATGTAAAGTTGTATAAATCACTAGGTTTTGAGAAATGTTCAACAGAATTCCCTTCAGATAAGGATGACAACAAAATAAATAATTCCATAAATGTCTTTAGAGATATTTCTGATGGATTAATATTGAAGTGGAGAGGTGGATATGCATAAGAGAGGTGAAATTGGCTGGAAGGGCACCCACAAAGAGAGGGGCACGCAAGTACTATGTGGGCGCGCAAGTCCTGGTCGTGCATGTATACTTGCGCGCCGGCCAATCCTTAGGGTAGAAAATAGAAGTGGATTGGCTCAAGGATCTTATACTACCCCTAGAGACTTCCAGAAGAGGGGTTCATAAGTTATGTGAAAGGGGTAAGGCAGCGTGCAAGTGTGGCATTTTCCGTTAAGGGATGGCCACCCAGCTGCACAAGTGTTGATGAGTTTAAACACTTAGGCATTCCTCCCCTTCATTAGATCTTCGGTTCTAGGTAAGAAATTACCTTAGAAGTGTTCAGAAGCATTGAGAGGAGACTAGGGCACCGTGAGCATAAATGTGAGGTTCTGAAAATTTTGAGCACTGAAATGGGAGGCCCACAGGGGTATTTATAGGCTGGAGGGACCCTGGGCGAAACTTCAAAGAGGGCGTGCAAGTCACCTGTGTGACCATTAGGCGGCGCGCAAGTGTACTTGCATGACTATGAGGGAACTTCCATGACCAAAGGAAAAAAGAACCCTTGTTCATGCCTTTTTCATTTTATGATATTTTCTTTAAAGGATGAATCAATTTGTGCTAAGGAATTTCCCTATTCTTTCATTTAGACTCTGTGAAAAAAAGGAGCATCAACAATGGTCCATAGTTATAGTCTATAAAATCAGTAAAAAAATGTTATACCTTGGTGAACAAATACTTAATTACCCATATCCCCTAATTAATCTATAGATTACTCAAGATTAACACCATATAATGAATTTTGAAATAACCTAACTTCCAATCCATAATGGGTGACATCTTCTAAAAGCCACCCATCCATTGATTTTCACTCTTCACCTACTAACAGTTGTAGAACTATTTTCGAAAACTGGCAACCTCTTTCTTCATCTCATTCCAAAAAATACTATATATAATGATCCAAGTACATTTTGGAAAAACCTAGGCTTACATACCACTTTCAGGAATTGAACTCATGCACATACTTCTATAAAATACATGTTGACACTATAACACATCCCAAGACATAGATTATCTCACTCAATTATATGTTCCAATCAGAAGGTGACTCCCTAGCATCTAGGATTTCTGATAATTCCATAAATATTGTATCATCATAAAAAATCCCAATGATCTAGGTCAGAAGTGTTGAAACAACTAATATTGATATGATGGTTATCCTTCATATGATATCCTAAACCACTACGTGCATCTCAACAAAAAAATCCTTCATATTCCATTTGAAACTACACTCTTGGATTTCCTGAGTAAGATATTTTAAATGAAAATCATAATATATAATTGTTTACATCTCCAAAATTTCATATTACTTATAATTAAAAGAGTTATGTACTCAAATAATCTCCAGTACCAAATATTAAAATCATTATAAGAGAATATGTACTAATGGATTTTATGATCAGTTTACAAAAACAATTTTAACAAAAAAGATAATATACGCCCACATTTAAAGTCACAAACCATCATAACCAACTCTAGATCATGTATAGGATAATTCAATTCATGTGGCCAAAAAATTTGTGACCCATACACCACAACTCTATCTTCATACATGAACACTTCCCCATGTTTGATCCAAGATGCAACCCAATAGAAGGTATTTTCCATACATGTCTTATGATTGATCAAAATTGTTGTAGTGATCAATATCTTATTCTACCCTATAAGATCCTTATCAGATTCTTATGACAATTCAATATTGACCCCCATAATAGTTATTCCAAAAAATTGATCTTTCACTGGAGAAAAGTCCTTCATGAACTTTTGGTAATAGCATGATAAAAATTTAAAGCATCTAACCATGAAAAATTTCTGAGGATTATCCATTGATACCATTACTTGAAAATTCATCAGTTTCACCTATAGACATTCCTCTTAGATGATTTGACCCATGAAATTTACTTATGAATCCATAACTACCACATAGAGATATTGGATTATATCCTATCCACTCTTTGCATACATAGATTGATGTCTAGGTGTTTTCCATGATCTCCATGTGTCTGGGAGTACATTCAAGTGTATTCTATAAAAAATTTCAAAACTGATCCAATTTTTGGTATAAGTTTTTATTCATTGATCCCATAAAGACTTCATGGGAATTATTCAACCATAAAGGAATCACAACAAACTCATATAACCCATACCTGCTCCTGCATCACATCATTGTTATACCTAAATTTTTCTCCCTAAGATATGGATATAGTATAATAAAAAACATTTCAGAATGAAAATGAACCATTCCACTGGTAAAAAATATCATCAATAAATATAATATTATGTCTATTTATAACTATCATCATATTCAACTTATAGTAATCAAAATACCATCACTAAATCCTGTTATCTTTCCTAGAAAACAAAACTGGTGATCTATAAGGTGATGTACTCAAACTATTAAAATAACCATTATACAATTCATCCAACTGAGTCTTATATTCTATATATTTTATTGGTTCTATTATATATAGAAAAATGGAAATTGGATCTGCTCCAAGAAACAGCTCAATCATGAACTCGACCTCTCTCTTTGGTGGCATCACTAAGAAGTCATCAGGAAACACATCCTAAAACTGATCCACCACCGGTGGAAATATTTCATGCTCTACTCCCCCATCATTAAGAGTCATAATTTCCACCATGTCTATTATATTAAGAAAATTTTGATGAACCGGACTTATATGTATTTTATGGATATCCATTTCCCCACTATGAACATAATTTTCTCAATCAACAAACTTAAACATTAAACTTCGAGAGTAACGGTTGATATAGACATGATACTAAAAAACCAATCTATCCCAAACATCTTGTAAAAAAAATAATCTCAAGAAAAAACATGTCCCAAATGTATTAACACCAAACTATTTTTAGATTACACTCCTTAATTTTTTTTATATTTTCTTATTATAGTATTAGTATTTTTAAAATTGATATAACTTCACACATAAATTTCACCACATTAATCGACCCAATCAAAAACTGGGAAGATATAAAGAAATGTGAGGCCCTTTTGTAAAATAATGTAATATAATGTTTTGAAGCTATATAATTTTTACCTAGATTAGTTTATGGTCTAACATCTACACTTCATTATTTATATTGAACTGCAATAAGCTAACACACCCCTTTAAAATGTGTTTTTTTCATTGTTACATTGGATGGATTTTCTTTATTTTAAGGAAGATCCTATTCTAGAATACCAAATTCAGTACCCTAAATGATACTTCTAGTTTGACTACAAATACATTCATGGTATGATGTATTAGACTCCCTATCTATACTTTGCCTCAGTCTTAACAGCCTTCCCTACCCACCTGTGTAGGTTTATGTACAACTTCTATACAGGTCCCATTCTACCACATTCTTGGCACTCTATTAGTTGTTGGGGGCCCTAAACATGGATGTGACTTGGATTATTACACTGATAAAAATGACTTGGACACTACCTCAAAAGATCTATCCTCTTCCATAACTAATATGTTTACCCCTTTATGGTGAAATTCCATGAAATGTTGCTTCCAACTATTAGATGTTTTACCACTAGACTCCCAAATAAAACAAAAGTTCCACCACCTGAATACTCTTTTAGGCACCATATTAAAATTATGGAAGAATACACTGAAATAGAAAATAAATATTTACATAATTAATTTACCAAGGACTTGATCTCATACCTAATTACATCCTAAAAATATACTGAGTTAGGTGACACATCACACACAATTTATGGATCAAATAATTTTTTATCAGTGAAGAGAACAAAATTATACATTATAGAAAAATTCCCCGAAGTCAACATAATATACTCTGAATCCTTCTATTGTCTCCATGTTTCAAGATAAAATTATTCCAAAAAAATTCTTTAAAATCCTCCCACTGCAAACCATATTATAGCTCTTTGTGAACCACATTTTCCCAACATCTATTTTACAATATTCTCATTATATATGCTACCAACCTAATTATACTCACATGAGGAGTATTTATGTGATCGATAAATTTCCTGATTGTATCTATCTAGATCTAATCTCCCTTAGATCCACCATATCATCTAAATTTTGGATGGTGTCAATACTAAAATAATCTAGTAAGATAAAAAAAACTCTGTGCAACCTGACATGGGTCTCATTGAATTATCTATATAAATCAAGAATTATTATCAAATAATAAATCATCCCTTAAATTACCTAGGACCAATATGGGTTCATTCCCCACTACTAGATGAGCATTAATAGTTATTTTCTCAAGTTTCCCAACTTGTAAGAATTACCATTCTCCAATCTATATATAGTTCCAATGAATAGTACCAAAACACAGAACATAAATATTTCGAAATTTAAAAATTATTGGGATCACAACTAACCATAAAAATTCAACTCCACATACACTATCCCAACAGGTATGAAAATATATCTATCACTACCATCGACTATCCATAAATCAATTCAAGCTTAACATAGGGAAACCATACTGTAAAATTTAAATCTCTTTAAACACCATACCATTCATTTCATGTTATTATAAATAAATTATTTAACCTTTAAAATATTATAATAAGGTAATATTTTTAACAATTTTTCATTGTCTATCAAATCCTTATATAGTTATCACATCTTTTTAAGAACAATTCCTTATGGTCACAATAAAAGAAGAATTTATTTCTGATTCCAATACTCGACCATAATATGTTCCATGATGTGTTCTTAAAATTTTATGTCATAATGTAATTATTTTAATAAAAATATGTAGTCATACATAAATCTTATTTCATTTCTTCCAATGAGAAAAATACCAAAGGAAATAACAGTAAACATGATTTTAATCTCCCAAGGTTAACTAACATTCATATATAATAACAAATGTCCATAATAGCAATACCACCATGGATAACGAGATTTTTGTCCTTAATTAGTTATGAAAACCCATACAAAGACTCATTTCCATGAAATTAAATATCCTAGTCACTCTTATACATAACAAAAAAATGATATAAAAAATCCCTAAGATACACTCTGTAACACCACATCCCTAAATCCAATGTGTCATTACCCTGAGTTGATGTGCCAACAACGACATGTGTTCCTTTGTGTTTTCTAGAGTATATTCTCTAGATGTGATGGTCTAATGAAACATGTGGGGAGATTTTATCCTCTATATCAGAGAAATCTATAATAGTTCAATAAAAATTAATCTAAACCATAATAACAATAAACATGCCTCGAAATTATTTTCCCAAAAATTAGATACATCACAACATCCAAATGGTAAATATGACATGTAATTTCATATAGTTCAATGTATAATTGAATCCAAAAATAAAAACAAGCCATAAATAACCAAAATGGGTCTTGAAACCATGTATGGTTCCCTCATCCATACAAATCCATGAGCCCAAAAACATCCGTCGAGAATAGGTCCCTATTCCTTGTCCTGACCTTAAACTATGAATCCTTATTCGGTTCCCAACAGACACTCAATCAGGCTATGCGATCAACTCAGTAGGTTTCAACCAATGTTATTTACAAAATACCCATTTGAAATAGTGTATGCAGAAGTATTGTAAACAATAATATAAAAAAAATTCATGCTTCTAATAATTTAATATGTTTTATAGTATAAATATACCACAGTGGTTCCTTGTCATACTCATATGAATCAAACGTGCCATGTTCGATGCTGGTAGACTAAACAACATAAAAGGAATTCAATTTCCTTACATTTTAGGGTCATTTATTGAACAAAAAATTATATAAATATAATTTCCTTAGATACTCGGTATAGGAATTCACATCATGGTCATACATTAGAGGAATATGTCCTAAGTATATCACCCTAACCCATGAAATACCCTGGTAGTTATTAGAGCATCACTCTTGCCTAACTCATGGGAGTATAACCTCAGTTGAACTCCCCATCAATGCCATTTATTCATAAGAGCATGATTCTAAATCCATTATTCACATTCAAATTTCTCCATATACATGTTATAACAAATTTAATACTATCAACTTAGGTAAAATTAAGGCACCACAACACAACCATATACATATACATTAGTTAATCATGAGTATAGGGTATAACTAGTGAAGTACCTACCACAATGACTTTAGGGAAACGATCACATAACCATGGCCTTTGATTTGAAACCAAACAACCATAAAATACCTAATGTAAAATCTAATAGAAAAATTATTTTTAGGTCTTTGGAAGATGAAAATTTATTATATAAATTCAGTTCATGAAAATTAAAAAAAATATTTTTAGACTCACCAAAAGCTTCAATTTCTACACAAACACACTCTACACGATAAATATTAAAAGGATAAATATACCATGAATTCTTGGAAGGAAAGATTTCATCCCAAAAAATGATAGAGGAATAATGGGGATTAAATTTGGCTTCAAAAACTTTAGGACTAGGTGGGACCAGAAATTCCATTTTCAATGAGGCACGTGATTTGGAAAAATTGTTGGCGAAATAGTTAAAGAACCATGTGAAAACCTTTATCCAATAGGGGATAGTTCACACAGGTTATTGGGAGCCTAAAATGTTTGACAAACTATGCAGTGTCTATGTGGAATGGATCTATCCAATCCCTTATAGTTTTAGTACCCCCACCAATATTATTTTTCATTTATCTTCCAACCTCCTCCTGCCTACCTAATTATGTAAGACGTTTACTACTAATCAGGACACAACCCCGAAACATGCACTGGATGTGAATTATTTTCCCCTTTCATTCCCTTAACCCTCATGACACCCCTGTGACTCATCACACACCAAATAACAAGTCCATTAAACCATATAAAGGGTGTTTGACTAAAACATATTAATGTGTGTACCTCAATAAAAGTTATCAATATTAATTGTTGTAAAACCATCATATATATACTAATATACTATTTTATAATTATATTAATACCAATCAATATTTAAAAATTTAATTAATTCTCATCATCTACAAGTATATTATTGTGGTTTAATCATATTTTCCCACATCAGGTGTATAATGGTTTGAACATTGGTACTAGTTTTATAAGAGCAATGTTAATATTTATTATTCCTCTAAATTTAATTATTATATTTTATTTAATGTTAGTATAATAAATATTTTATAATGAATTATGGTGTTCTAATTCCCCTATATGAGTGTTTCACTTTTTATCCTTGATCACTAAATAAAAAAATTGACAACTTCTTAGATTTTCATATCCCAAAAAAGATTATTCTTAATTATTGAAATAAATATTTATGTATCCTTTAAAAACCAACAGAAAAATTGTTTTCTTTTTTATTTCATAATATATACGTTATTATGTTTTCATAGTCTTTAGTTTTGTTATTTCTGAATTTTTTCATATAGGTGGTAAAACTGAAAAAATGATAAACATACAATGATTAATAGATAATTATGAGGTGATTTAGTAATAATTCAATTATACAAGTTATATGATGATATCATTTAATATTTAATATTGTGATATAATTTAATTATAATGGATTAAGATAATAAACCATGGATATGAAATTGTTATGTATTAGGAATAATTTTTTCCCTATTCGTTTACTTATTTAATATGGTTAAATTTAAAATTAATTTTTATCAATTATATTAGTAAGAGAATATTCAACTTGTTTTTAACATTATCATTGTAATATATTAATAAAAATATTTATCATATTATTCATTATTTTATAATTCCATGAAAGTTGGTATTGAAAAAAACCATGTTTTCTCATGGATGTGGCAGTCTGCATACAAACATGACTGAGGTTTTCACTTTTATAAAGACAAAGTGATGAGTTGGATAATGATATTTTACCAAAATCCTAAGAAATTATATATAATATAAGTACATAATTCATAATATAATATTGAAAAAAAATTAAAATTGAATGAAAAATGGACAAAATTTGAGTAAAATTATATACCTTACATTGAGAACATTTGGTTTCTCCTGGAGGATTCCTATGAATGAAAGGGAAAATGAAATCCATTATAACCAGAAGATTATCAGAGATAAATATGATTTTATTTATAAGTAATAATGATATAGTTTTTATAGAAACTAATTATTTATAGTGGTGTTGATGGTGTAGTGAGAGACCATATTTATAATTCATGAGAATGACATTTTTTTAATATTTATACATAATATATAGAGTCAAAATGAAAAAAAATTAATTTTCTCTAAAATTAGGCCACAATTGAATGTATAGTTAGATAAGGTCAATAATAACTCAACCCCTTAGTTAAACACATTTTTACATGTTTTAATCCCTTTTTCCATTTAATTATTACATTTTTCATGTATCTTTTTTATCATAGCAACTATGTTTTACCTAAGGTAAAAAAATATTGATGAAAGAAGTGTCCATTATTAGATAATATTAGCCTCATAATTATTCATTTATAATCCATTTCTCATGATTCAACTTTTAAATGTGTTTAAAAATATTTCTTAATACAGAAATAAAAAGTGTATTAAAATAATATATGACAAAAATTATTTAATAGTTTTGAAAAATCAAATAAAGGTTTGTGAACTGTAAATAATAATTTAAAATATAGAATTTCTATTAAAAAATATTTTTTCCTTTAGCATTGTCTCTAATATTTCAATATTATTTTTATATAATAGTAATGGCATAAAAGACACAGTTACTGCATATATAATTATTCACCAAAAATAAAATTTTCTAGAATATAAATTTTGATTATTTCTAAAATAAAAAATTTAGAAATAATTTTTTTTATCTAATTTCGATTCTAAAATTTATATATTTTATTTTAAATGAAAATAAGAAAAATAAATTTTCCATGAAAAATTAAACTTTTAAACATTATATATTCTAAATATTATTTCATAACAATTTATAATTAAAAGAAAGATAATATATTGGTTCATATACTAAAATTATATATATATATATATATAGTTTAATATTTTATTATTTATTTATTTGGATGAAATATGAAACACTTTAAAAAATAAATTGTGGAAAATAAAAATTAATTTTCAAAATAAATTATATTTATCCATTATTTATAAATTGTAAAAATTGTTTTTTATTAATATAAATTTACATAGAAGATGTTTGTATTGTTATTATAATTTTATTAATAATTGTCATATGATATACCCCATATCATTTTCTATTGTTGTTTCATGGGAAACAAGCTATCCAAGATAATGATAAATTTTGGAATGAATTCCAAAATGTTGTGTCATTATAGAAAGACAACTTAATACGTAACAAATCATTTAATTTTGAAAAAGAGATTGTGAATAATTATTTTTCATTAAATATATTTTTTTTTCAAAAAATTGGTGGAAACACCAGTATGGTCACATTTGTGATTGTCACATCCATACTCAAAAAACATGGTTGGATATACCCATGTTTGCAATAACCATACGTGAAATCCCCAATACAAAAAAGTTTGGTTACGTAGACCATGGAATTAAATTATAACATGGTTTAAATTTTCCATTTTAAAATAATGTAACCTAACCAGGAATAATATAAATAATAAAAACCAACTATATGATTCAACAGGTAAAAACAATAAAATTTAAAAGAGCAACAAAAAACAAAAAAAAATCCAGAGTAGAAATATAAATTTATTAAAGGTCATATCGTGAATGGAAATTGATTTCTAAGTGTAAAAAAATTAATGTAGAATACTTCCAACTAATAAACAAGTGAAACCCCACTCTCTAACAATATTCCACAAAATTATCTTCATGATACTCCACTAGGGTGATAATAAATATTTCAATTACCTCTTTCATGGTGGACAACATCTGGATATACAACAATATTCATACATATGAGTTTAGTAATCATATCTAGTCAAATTTTTCTAAGAGAAATTCTAATATATTCCACTATGAATGGAATGTGATAGCATATATTTTAGAATAAAATTTATAAAAAATAGTGGGATATCAAAATTAATTTACCAATTTGAAACAATTATTACTAATAAAAAAACTAGGTATCCATTAGTAGTCCTTGGAATACACAAACCTCATCCATAAAATCACACAAACATGTGTGGCATATGAAAATATATATAATAATGAGTATTGATCCATCCTATAGTAATTTGTCACATAGTTATATACTATTACATGTCTCCAGTTCGGCATCGATCACCATGTCTATATAAATAATGCCTTGCACAATGATAATATGAATGAACCCTACCCACATAAGCTAATTTCTCACAAAAATTCATTCCATATAAATTAATTCAATCTTATAGAAACATAAAATTGAACCAATTTATATTGTTAAGACACGATGATAATATAAAATTTTCTTTTAAAAAAATTCAAATAATAATGTTTTCTAAACCATAAAAATTTCAGTTTCTATTATTAAATCAACCAATGATTCATATGAAAATACAATAATTACATTTAATAAAATAGTGGTTTCATGTTTTCCGTCAACCAGATATGTTTCAGATGTCACTTACCTCTCTCATAGGAGACTACAATGTAGAACATCATAAGCAAACCTTTAGATCATGTCTCAAAAATCCATTCCTACGATGAATCAATCAATGTTATCATAATAATATATATATATATCATAGAAATTTTCCTATCATATTATATATAACTTTTTTATGTGAGAGAATATGATACAATCTAGGCGTAGATATAAAAATAATATTACCACTAAATTTGAGGATCCAACAAACTCATATTCATCAAATCTGTCTTCCATATTATGTGGAATCTCCCTGAAGTGTTAATAGATGACTTGATTATGAAATCATCAAAGGAGATGTGAAATGAGTATTTAATGGTCCAAAACTAATTAGGATCTAATTTTTAGAGTAATAAATTAATATTGAATGATTAGGATGTATATTTTCAAAAAAAATGTGCTAAACATGCAGGAGCCTTGGCCTACGATCCACACCCACACACTAGTGGTTCATATGGTTTGAAAAATCATGTTAATTATATTATTTTCCATAATTTTCGTCATGAACTCTTTATCCTCAACACTCGCATGGCTTGAAAAATCTATTATCTTGCCACATTTAGAATCATTTACTACAATGAATGACACATGGTTTTCTAGAGAAAACAATACGGTTCCCCAAATCATTCTCAAAGTGTGATCCATAAGTAATACATATAAGACACACAAAAACCATCCATAAGATACAAAAACTAAACTAGTGTTTTATATAATATCATAATTGATTTTAAAAAAATACCACAATCCAATGGTGTAAAATTAGCCTCACTATAATTCTTTCTTTCAAAAGAAATCTAGAGGGTACAAGTGAGGAGATACAAAGTCAATCCATTATTCCAATATAATAGTATGTTAACCACAATATTTTATATCGATGAATTTATTCTAGAAATACTGATGTACCAAAATTATGATTTTATCTACCATGACAATATCATTCATAGCCTTGGTATAGATGATTGTGGGGGAAATTAGATCAATAAGATCTACTGTTAAATCTTCTTAAGAAGTAAATAATATTGTAGGATCGAAATAGTGATGTAGATGCTCAATATACAAGAGGGGGCGGGGGTGAATTGTATACTTTAAAAATTCCTTTGGAACCTTTAATGTTAGTTACAAATAGCTATGTTCTCCTTATGAAAAGGAAAGCACTAAGTTTAACAAAGTTAAACTAAGCAAATTCACAACACCTCTAATACCGAATGAAAACTTGAAAAGAGATTCCGAAGGTAGGTTCCGGAAATATGGTTCCGAATATTGAACCTTAACAAAAGTTACAATATGAGATTCTACCTTAAAGCGTATAGAATCTAAATGAAACAGAGTACAAGTAAGGAAGTATAAGAAAGTTATACTTTCCTTATAATAAAAAATGCAGCGGAAATAAAACAAGTAGTTAAACTACAAGTAAAAAGATATAAGTCTTTTAACCCAAAGAGAAGGGTATCCAACATCCTTGGATAAAGGTCCCTTGATTTATACATTCAAGCAAGTCTGTCTTACCCACAATAGGGTAAGCCCTCGATACGAAGATCGTAGTCTCTGTCTTGCTATCCCCGCAAGCCCTCAACTTCAAGGTAGTTGGCAACCTCTGTCTCCCTCAGCAAGGAAGCCCTCGAACTTCAAGGTACTCGACACCTCTGTCTTCCTATCCCCGGAATCCCTCGAATGTAATCACCAACATTCGGAGTCGCACGAAGCTTTGAGAGTTAATAAGAGCCTCTCTCTCTAGAAATCATATCAACAGCATGTACACACAAACCAGGTTGTTCATCTGTCATCAGTATCGAGCACTTTCAAATGAGCTCCTAATTATAGGTAAGTTCGGCTCCTTCTCAAACAGTCATATTTTCCTTAAAGATCAGAGGGACTTGTACACGTGTCACTTAGACAACGGTTAGTTTATAACAAAATAGACAACATTGTTTTATAACAAAACAAGTGTAACAGAATGTACGACATCATTTTAAAATCTAACAAAAAAAATTCAGAATGAAAGCTTCGGAGTGAACGTTCGGAGTCTGAATAAATCAGAGTATACAAAATAGAGATGATCAGACTCTGTTTAATAGATGAATTCGGAATGGGAATTCGAAATGAGAATTCATCATCGGAATTCGTAATGAGAATTCATCATCAGAATTCGTAATGAGAATTCCTCATCAGAATTCGTAATGAGAATTCCTCATCAGAATTCATAATGAAAATTCCTCATCAGAATTCGTAATAAGAATTCCTCATCAGAATTCGTAATGAGAATTCTTGATCAGAATTCGTAATGAGAATTCTTCATCAGAATTCGTAATGAGAATTCTTCATCAGAATTCGTGATGAGAATTCTTCATCAGAATCCATAATGAGAATTCCTCATCAGAATTCGTAATGAGAATTCATCATTAGAATTCGTTATCCTGAATCTGGAGTAGAACTTAATCAGAGTTTGTATCCGGAATTCGGAATGAAACTTTATTGCAGTTCTCATCTGGAATTCGGAGTGAAAGTTCCTTACAGTTCTTATCCAGAATTCGGATCCTAAAACAGAATACTTCATATCAATGTTTCAAGTAATTCCGAGAAAATAGAAATGAATCCGAATCTCATACATAAGAAAAAATCTAGATGAAAATATGATAAGGATAGTTTTTCTAATAAAAGTGATTTTCCTTATAAAAGCAATTTTCCTTAAGAAAGAAATTTTTCTTATAAAAGCAATTTTTCTTAAGAAAGCAATTTTTCTTATAAAATAAATTCTCCTTATAAAATCAAATTTCCTTAAGGTAAGTTGTTTGTTATTTTCCAAACAAGAAGGAATGGAAAAGTCATAAGGAAAAACTTATTGACTCAAAAAACTACCCCTTTTTGGAAAGCACAAACAACCTTACGAAAAAGAAATTCTAAGAAGAAGAAGAAAAACATTAAGGCTTATCTCCCTTTGATTTAAGGATATTGATGAATACGACTAACTCCCCCTTAGGCTTTGAACCTCTAAGGATCGTATTCTAGATTTCCAGAGTGACATTTCATTATGAATAAGAAAGTCTTATTAAATGAAAAACTCCCCCTTAATCAAACTCTTATTAGAGTTCTTTTTCCTTAGGGATCATTTACTTCTCCCCCTTTGATAAACTCTCATTGGAGTTCTTCTTTATCTTAAGGATCATTTCCTTCTCCCCCTTTGTGATTTTCAAAAAGAATTCAAGGGAATGGAAAAAAAATAACATAGTACCTGAAACTTTAGTTAAAACAACAAAAGAAACGACAAGCACAAATTTCATTACGTTTGAAATATCGGCAACAAAGAAAATTAGATACAACAAAAAGATCAGATTTGGTTATTTCAGATCTTCTTCCTTCGACATAAGCCCCTTTAGAATAGTCTTGATCTTATTCAGGTCTTTATAATCTTCATCAGCTTGCTTCTCTAAGACCACTATTCTTGCGCTTTGGGCTTCAATCTTTTCTTCCTGGGATTTCATCTTTTCTTCCTGTGCTTTTATCTTTTCTTCCTGAGCCTTCATCTTCTGATCAAACTCAATCCGAAGATCCCTTTCAAATTTCCAGTTTTGAGAAACGGAATTCAACATCCTATTTAGATCTCTGACTTCATGAATCCAGAAGTTCTTTTCATCTGTCAGCTTTTCTTCAAAGGAGAAAGTCAGCTCATTTATCATCATATCCTCAGTATCGAAAGCATATTTAACATTTTCTTGGAACTCATCGAATAACCTCATCTCTTCAACAGTCTTCTTTGACCAATTTGTAATCCTCTTGTAAGATTTTCTATGAGCTTTGTAGCCAACAAAGAAGGTTTTGAACTGAGCCTCAATCTCAACGCACTTTTCCATAACCATAGATACGGAGTCAGTTTTCTGATTCAAGGCATGTTGGAGCATCTGGAATCTTGAGTCAATACTTGAGAAGGTCAGAATGGTTCCTACCAACTTCTTCAAAGACTGAACAACAAAATCATGCCCCACCAAAGATGACTCTGAATCCGAAACATTTCTTGGAGAAATTTATTCTCCAACAAGGTCAATCTTTCTCTTCGAAGAACTACCAACTTCCTTCCTCTTCCTCACTTCTAAGCTCGGAGTATCAGCAAAAATTTGCTTTCCCTTGTCTTTTTCCAGAATTGAATCCTGTTCCGGAGTTTTCTTCTCACTATCAGAAACTTGAACAACAAAATCTTCCTCAACAGCAACTTCCTGAACACGAACCCCTACATTTTCCTTTTGAGAAACATCATGTAAAAGTTGTTCTTCTTATCCATGATAAGTAACTTATTCTTATCCTTTCATTTCTTCCATTACTGGAGTAACTAGCTTCGAAGATTCAGCTTCTAAAGTTCAGAGTGATAGGTGTTCTGAAGGTGTCCCCTTGTAATCATCTACTTGTTTCAACACATATCCGGTTTCACCACTTCCTTCAGCAACATCTTCTTCTTCTTCCACTTGCTCAACTTGCTCTACTTCCTTAGTAGTCTTAGCAAAATCTTCTTCCTGAGTGACGAAATTTCGTCCTGGAGTCTCAGGTAGAGATTCGAAGGAGAAATATCTCGGAATAGGAATAGTTGCTGAAACCATCTTATTGAATTTCAACAAGGCCTGAGCTACCTTATCCTCAAACATGTTCTTCTTGAGCTTCTTTTCTTTTTCTTGTTTTTCAAGCTCATCAGCAGTTCTCTCCTTCAAGGCCATAGCCTCTGCAGGGTCCAATCCGAACTACAGATCCCCTTCTTTCCTTTTCTCTTTATCTGCTCTCCACTTCGTAACAACTTCATCAGGATAGGATTTATTCTTCTTTGGTTTTGGAGATGCGGAATGGACTTCATTAGACTTGGGATTCTCTACTTCTACTTCCACTTCTTTCAACTTCCTCTTCCTTACTGGATTAGATGATTCCATATCAGCAACTTTCGGAACTGCTTCTTCTTGATTAGGCAAATCGAAGAACTCACCAGTTTCCTTGTTGAAAGCCACATCCATCCTCTTAAGAGTACCATTGCTAACCAGCATAATCTTGCAAACTCTTGGCTTAGATTTGCAAGACTCCTTGAAGGACTCAAGGCACCGAACTATCAACTTTGATAAAATTGCTGTGTACATAATAATCTGAGCTCTCAGATTTCCTTTCTTCAAATTTTCAAGAGTGACAAGAATGTGCATAATCAAGTTAAACATCCTTAGATTTATCAGAAAATCTAAGATATAGATCTCACTTTTCTTCAATCTATCTTTATCACCTTTCCTCAGTACGATAAGCCCTTGCACCCACAACTCTAGAATCTGGAAATTTTTGGATAAACTTGCAATCTTCGGAGCCTTGGAATCAGCCAGTCCGAGAGTTTCTAAAGCTTTTTCCTTGTCGAATCTACCCTTAGAGTATGGCAACTCACGCAAAATAAATTCGGCTTCTCTTTCATAAGTCAGCCCCACCATGCTTGCAGCCTTGGTGTAAGAAAGTTTGTAAGTCTTTCCATAAGACTAAAAAGATAATTTGTCCTTTCCATATTCCTGAAGAAAATAAAATGTCTCATAGAATTCAACAAGTAAGTCTGAATACACTTCATCTTGGATCCCGGGTTTGGATACAGAAACATCTTCCCAGCCATTCAACTTGATGTTCTTTGAAATAAGAGAATCATAGTTGTTTAAAAAATCCGGATGGACTAGCCTTTTTCTGTAGACTAACCACTGAGAAATTGGCTTAGTGGATGACATATCTTGAGACGCTAATTCTGTAGACATTCGGATCTGAAGTCCTCTAAGAAGTTCGGAACGAAGACAACTTTAGTTCGAAACAGCCTTAAAACAGAGGGGTAGAGCTTCGGGACGCGAGAGCTTGAAATCGATGTGGGACGAGTATTTGGGTCCCCTTTATATAGGTAATGAGATGACGGTTCAACTTCCACAGTTGATCTAACGGTTGGGATGAGCTGAGATTAGATCTGACGGTTGAAAAACATGAATCCGATCATTTTGAGGTATTTATTAAAACAAGGAATTAAGAAAACTATAATCCGAAATCATAAAACAAGAAAATGTCAGCAAGTAAAATATGATAATGAAAACTTGAGTATGGAAATCATATCTTTCGGATTGGTTTAGAAGGATTATTCGTAATGGGTAAAAAAAATAATAACTACGAAAGAAATCTTTATGAAAAGACATAATTCACAAAAACTTTACTACGGAAAACAAACTCAATACAGAAAACGCATTACGGAAATCTCAATACGAAAAACAAATTCAGTACAAAAACACACTTGACAAGGAAAAAAACATAGTACAGAAGTTTCATAAAAAAATGAAGGATTTAGTAAGAAATTCCTGTTATGAAAATACCAGTACGAAATTTTCCATTCCGGATGTTTTTAATACGAACACTTACATTTCCGAAGTATTCTGTACAAATATGTCCATTCTGGAAAAATTATAGTTCCGGAAATCTCCATTCCGGAAATCTTCACTCTGAAAAGTTTGAATTTTTTTTTTAAAAACATTGCTATTCTATCAAGCAGATATACTCCCCCTATGAAAAGTAGTTTATTGCTGTAAGGAGATTTTTTCAACAGAAAGTTAATTAAGACAGATTACCTTATGGTTATCATACCTAACTTCTGTTTAATGTATTCAAATCTATCAGAAGGCAAAGATTTTGTGAAAATATCAGCAAGTTGATCTTGCGTTCCAATAAACTACATAATAATATCTCCTTTAAGTGTGTGATCCCAAAGAAAGTGATGCCTAATATCTATGTGTTTTGCATGGGAGTGATGAGCAAGGTTCTTACTAAGGGAAATGGAACTTGTGTTATCACACAAAATTTGAGTTTTAGAAAAACTCAAGCTATAGTCCGTGAGTGTGTGTTGCATCCACAACACTTGAGCACAACAACTTCCAGCTGCTACATATTCATCTTCAGCAGTGGATAGTGCTACAGAATGTTGCTCCTTGCAGGACCAAGAAACTAGCGAATCTTCTATGAAATGAAAAGTTCCGGATGTACTTTTTCTATCCATTCTACATCCACCAAAGTCAGCATTAGAAATGATTTTTAGAACAAAATCATTTCTAGAAGTATAAAATAATCCTAGATCCATGGTTCCCTTAAGGTAGCGAAAAATTATTTTTACTGCCTTTAAGTGAGATTCCTTAGGATTGGATTGATATCTTGCACATAAGCATACTAAAAACATTAAGTCTGGTCGACTAGATCTTAAGTATAGTAGACTTTTCTATCATACCTCTAAAAGATGTTTGATCCACTGGTTTCCCAGCTTCATCAAGATCTAAAGAGTTTGAGGTACCAATAAGTGTACTTAAACTCTTAGTGTTGTCATAACCATACTTTTTAAGAAGATCTTTAATGTACTTATGTTGAGATATGTAGGTTCCTTCTGGTTTTTGAGAAATTTGAAAAGCAAGGAAAAAGTTAACTCACCAATCATACTCATTTCAAACTCAGATTTCATTAGACTTGCGGAAGAGTCGGTCAATGATTACTAAGTTGAACCAAATATGATGTCATCGACATAAATTTGAACAATCAAACCATTTTTCTTATCTTTGTTTATAAAAAGGGTTGGATCTTCATTTCCCTTAACATAGTTATTTTGAAGCAAAAATCCAGTGAGTCTATCATACCATGCTCGTGGAGCTTGTTTAAGTCCATACAAAGCTTTGGTAAGTCTATAAACATGATCAGGATGTTTTGTATCTTCAATGCCAGGAGGTTGTTCAACAAAAACTTCCTCTTGAACATAACCATTAAGAAAAGCACATTTCACATCCATTTGGAATAGTTTGAAATTAAAGAATGCTGCAAAGGCATGTAGAATACGGATAGATTCAAGTCTAGCTACTGGAGCGTAGGTTTCTTCATAGTCTATTCCCTCTTGCTGATTATAGCCTTTAGCAAAAAGTCTAGATTTATTTCTAACTATGACTCCATTTTCATCACATTTATTTCTGAAAACCCATTTCACTCCAATAACAGAAGATTCCTTAGGTCTTTCAACCAAGGTCCAGACTTTATTCCTTTCGAATTTATTTAGTTCATCTTGCATGGCTTTAATCCAATCTTCATCACCTGAAGCTTCATCAGTGCTTTTAGGTTATAATTGGGAAAGAAATGTTAGATGTTCTACTTCATTTATTAAGGAACTTCTAGTCCTTACAGGTTGATTTACATCACCAATGATACTATCAGTGGGATGATTCTTAAGAAACACCTGATTTGGGTTTTGTAAAACCTGTTCATCAACATAGGGTAGGAAGTCTTCTAAGGTAAATGTTTCTGAAGTATCTTCTAGAACAATATCCTTATCAGAAGGTTCTTATATCAAGGGTTGATAATCAGTTTTTGAAAACACATCCGAGGATGTAGGAAGAGATGGTTTAAAAACAAAAGGATCTGACTCATCAAATTTTACATGTACTGTTTCTTCAATAGTACAAGTGTTTTTATTAAAAACACTATAAGCCTTAGATGTTGTGGAATAACCTAAGAAAATTCCATCAACAGATTTTGGTGCGAATTTATGTAAGTTATCTTTAGTATTCAAAATGAATACTTTGCAACCAAAAATGTTGAAGTAGGAAAGTCTTGGTTTTCTACCATTCCATAACTCATAAGGAGTTTTATTAAGAAAAGGTCTAATCAAAACTCGATTTATAGTATAACAAGCAGTACTTATAGCTTCATCCCAGAAATGTATAGCAATAGAATATTCACTCAACATGGTCCTAGTTATCTCTTGAAGAATTCTATTTCTTCTTCCAACTACACCATTCTGTTGAGGAGTTCTAGGTGCTGAAAAATTGTGAGTGATACATTTCTTTCTACAAAAAGTTTCAAAATCAGAATTTTGAAATTCTCTTCCATGATCACTATGAATAGTTTTAAATGGAAGGTTTTTCTCATTTTTAACTTGAGCTCTAAAAATTTTGAAATAAGAAAAAGCTTCAGATTTCTTTGCTAGAAAATAGACCCAAGTAAATCTAGTGTAATCATCAGCTAGAACAAACACATAGTATTTGCCTCCAATACTTCCAGTTTGTGTTAGAACAAAAAGATCCATGTGCACTAACTGTAATACATCGGTTGTTGAGACTTCACCAATTGATTTAAAACTAGATTTATGTTTCTTGCCATATTGACAAGGATCACAATCTTTAGAAGAATCAAATCTAATCTCTGGTAGATCCTTTACTAGTTTCTTCTTAGATAGTTTACATAGGTTCCTAAGATTACAGTGACCTAGTATTCTATGCCATAACCAGGAATGATCTTACATTGCACATAGGCAAGGTAAGTCATGGCTCCTGAGGTCTTCTAAATTCAGAGTGTAAACATTCTCTTGCCTATTGGCTGAGAGAATAAATTCTTCATTGGAATTGTGAACTAAGCACTTATCATTCCTAAAATTCACAAGGTAACCTTCAACACATAACTGACTTATGCAAATGAGGTTGTTCTTAAGACCCTTTACAAAAAGAACATTTGAAATCAAGGTTTTACCAAGAAGAATAATATTACCAATACCATGAATATCTCCCTTAGCATTATCTCCGAAAGTTACCTTTCCTCCCTTCGTTTTGATAATCTTTCCAAAATAGCTATTGTTACCAGTCATGTGCCGGGAACATCCACTATCCATGTACCATGTATTTGCTGGTACATTCTTTATTTTCCTGAAATCATGAAGAAAATTAGACTTTCGGAATCCAAACTTGTTTGGATCCGATATTTCCAGATAATAAAATTTTAGGAACCCATATCTTCTTAGAAAAGTAAGCTTTGTGAAATCCTAGAGAATGGGTTTTGTTTAAGGAACAATTCTTTGCCCAGTGACCACCACATTGACACTTGGTACAAAATGGGGCACTTTGAGGAAAAAATTAATTGTTACTAAAAATTGGTTTTGCATGGGTATAACCAAATCCGGATTTATTTCTTCAAGGTCGTATTTGGGAATACATTTTATCAAAAATTTCCTTACCATGGGTAAAGTTTGATAAACACTTGTTTAAGGAAAAAATTTCAGACTTGAGTTTTACAACCAAGTTTTTATCCTCAAAATCATTAGTTTTAGAACTAGAGTTATGCTCAAATACATTTTTATTAGAAATTACTTTTTCTAATTCTTTAGAAAGTTTGTTCTTTTCAGAATTTACTTCCTTAAGATTCTTTGAAATACTTTCAAAATCAACATTTTTCTTATCAAGATCTTTAGAAAGATCTGATATCTCTTTTGTAAGAATATAATTCCAAGAGTTTGCCTTATCAAGATTCTTATTGAGTTTGGAATTTTCAATCTCAATAAGTTCAGCAAACCTAGAGACTTCTTCATAAGTAGGTAACGTATTTTCCTTATCAGAAGATGATTCTTCATCAGAAGAGTTATAATACATACTGTCATTAGAATTTAAAGAAACATTGGTCAATGATTCAGCATTTCGTACCTTAGCCATGAAACAATGATTGTCAATAGGTAATCTGGCTATAAGAAAAAAATTCTTTGGTCTTGAAGATTCATAATCAAAAGATTCATCTGATGAGTCAATACCACTGGAACTCCAGGTGTCATTAGCATTCAGAACATTCTTAGCTTTATCTTTATAAAACCTTTTTCTTTTCCTGTCTGAATGTCTTTCTTTTCTTTCTTTCTTTTTGAGCATAGGGCAATCTGGTCTAATATGTCCAACTCTCTTGCATTCATAACAAGTAACTTCTCCATCTTTCTTATCTTTCCTTTCCTTTTTCTTATACTTGGATTGGAAATTTCTCTGGCCAGATATCTTGTTCATCCTTCGAGCAAGATTGGATAATTCATTTTCTGAGACTTCACACTCACTAGATTCAGATTGGAAAATAACTTTCTTAGACTTGGATCTGGTTACCCTCTCAGGAGTTTTAGCATTCATTTGATTTGAAGTTGTCGTAAAAGCAACAGTACCATTTCCATTCTTCTTCTTGATGTTTTCATCATCTCTCTTCATTCTAGTTTCATGTTGTAGAAGAGTTCCAAAAAGCGCAACAAGAGTAATTTGAGTAACCTTCCTGTTTTCATCTATAGCTGTTCTTTTGGATTCCCACTCATTGGGCATAATATCAATTATCTTGTCCACAAGAGCTTCATCATCTAAACCTTTTTCTCCCATAGACTGTAGACTGTTGACTATAGTCATGAATCTCTATTGAACTTTACAAATTGGTTTTCCATAAGGAAAGTTGAAGCCATGATATTCAGCTCTAAGCATAGCTCTTCTAGTCTCAATCACCTAAGAAGTTCCAAAGTGTGTAACCTCTAACTTCTTCCAGATATTGTTAGCTGCTTCACAAGAAGAAATTTGGCTATATATATTCCTGGTCATTGAACAAAGTAGAGTATTGCGTACCTTATAATTGAGTTGATATTCTTTCTTTTCCTGGTTAGTGAAAGTTCTAACTTCTTTGCCAGGAATTTTATAATCACCAGTAAGCATAACAAAGTTGTCCACTCCAGTGTTGACAACAAAAGTCTTCATACGATCTTTCTAGTATTCATAATCATTACCATCAAAGATTGGTGGTCTTGTCGGATTTAGATTGTCAATTGAACCATCATTAATTCCTGCCATACTAGAAAAATCCTTCGATACACAAACTTGTTAGTAGCAAAGATTCGTAATAACAATGTTTCAGAATGAGAAAGTTCGGAATGGAAAAAATCAGAATGAAAAAGTGAGCAAGAAAAACATATTCGTAAGAATAAGTATTTCAGAGTCCTCCTCTGATACCAAATGTAAGATTGGTATAGAGTATGAGGTTTCCAACCATTGATACCAATTGTAGGATCGAAATAGTGATGTAGATGCTCAATATACAAGAGGGGGGGGGGTGAATTGTATACTTTAAAAATTCCTTTGGAACCTTTAAATTTAGTTACAAATATCTATGTTCTCCTTAAGAAAAGGAAAGAACTAAGTTTAACAAAGTTAAACTAAGCAAATTCAAAACACCTCTAATACCGAATGAAAACTTGAAACGAGATTCTGAAGGTAGGTTCCGGAAATATGGTTCCGGATATTGATCCATAACAAAAGTTACAATATGAGATTCTACCTTAAAGCGTATAGAATCTAAATGAAACAGAGTACAAGTAAGGAAGTATAAGAATGTTATATTTCCTTATAATACAAAATGCAGCGGAAATAAAACAAGTAGTTAAACTACAAGTAACAAGATATAAGTCTTTTAACCCAAAGAGAAGGGTATCCAACAACCTTGGATAAAGGTCCCTTGATTTATACTTTCAAGCAAGACTGTCTTACCCACACCAGGGTAAGCCCTCGATACGAAGATCGGAGTCTCTGTCTTGCTATCCCCGCAAGCCCTCAACTTCAAGGTAGTTGTCAACCTCTGTCTTCCTCAGCAAGGAAGCCCTCGAACTTCAAGGTAGTCGGCACCTCTGTCTTCCTATCCCCGGAATCCCTCGAATGTAATCACCAACATTCGGAGTCGCACGATGCTTTGAGAGTTAATAAGACCCTCTCTCTCTAGAAATCACATAAACAGCATGTACACACAAACCAGGTTGTTCATCTGTCATTAGTATCGAGCTCTTTCAAATGAGCTCCTATTTAAAGGTAAGGTCAGCTCCTTCACCGACGATCATATTTTCCTTAAAGATCGGAGGGACGTGTACACGTGTCACTTAGACAACGGTTAGTTTATAACAAAATAGATGACATCGTTTTATAACAAAACAAGTGTAACAGAATATATGACATCGTTTTAAAATCTAAAAAAAAATTCGGAATGAAAGCTTCGGAGTGAAAGTTCTGAGTATGAATAAATCAGAGTATACAAAACAGAGATGATCAGATTCTGTTTAATAGATGAATTCGGAATGGGAATTCAGAATGAGAATTCATCATCGGAATTCGTAATGAGAATTCATCATCAGAATTCGTAATGAGAATTCATCATCAGAATTTTAATGAGAATTCCTCATCAAAATTCGTAATGAGAATTCCTCATCAGAATTCGTAATGAGAATTCCTCATCAGAATTCATATTGAAAATTCCTCATCAGAATTCGTAATAAGAATTCCTCATCAGAATTCGTAATGAGAATTCTTCATCAGAATTCGTAATGAGAATTCTTCATCAGAATTCGTAATTAGAATTCTTCATCAGAATTCGTAATGAGAATTCCTCATCAGAATTCGTAATGAGAATTCATCATTAGAATTTGTTATCCTGAATCTGGAGTAGAACATAATCAGAGTTTGTATCTGGAATTCGGAATGAAACTGTATTGCAGTTCTCATCTGGAATTCGGAGTGAAACTTCCTTACAGTTCTTATCCAGAATTCGGATCCTAAAACAGAATACTTCATATCAAAGTTTCAAGTAATTCCGAGAAAATAGAAATGAATCCAAATCTCATAATTAAGAAAAAATCTAGATGAAAATATGATAAGGATATTTTTTCATATAAAAGCGATTTTCCTTATAAAATCAATTTTCCTTAAGAAATCAATTTTTCTTAAGAAAGCAATTTTTCTTATAAAAGCAATTTTTCTTATAAAAGCAATTTTCCTTAAGGTAAGGTGTTTGTGATTTTCAAAACAAGAAGGAATGGAATGGTCATATGGAAAACCTTATTGACTCAACAAATATGAATATAAATTACTGAGGAGACAGAAGGATGTAAAAGGATGATGTCAATATCATTTTGTTTTGAATGAAATGCCACACAACAAATAACTCTATATATTTGGTAAATTATCAAAAATATTACCACACATAAAAGATATAAATTATAGTATATTTCAAATGTGACAACTATTTAACACCAAAAGTATAAGAAGGACACCTGACCCATGATTAATAACATATTAAAATTAAAGTACAAATATGATTTTCCAATATTGACATACAAAATGGTAAAAATCTCCCAATAAGAGTTTTTAAACAATTGATTGTAACAACTAAGTAATATTAGTGTGTTGAATGGTTTCAAATTCTATTATAGATTACCAATAGTCATAAAAACATCCTATTTGAAATATATATATATAATAATTACCTTTACAAAAAAGAGGATTCTTGTACTCATACAAAACAGAATTTTAATTTGATAATGCATCAACCTCTAAAGCAAAAAGAGAGTATGTTTCAAAGAATTATTCAGCTAATCAACATGCTATGTGAGGTCAACAATTTTAGAACATACTATAATAAAATATAATAATAAGTCATACTACCCAGGAATTAATTAATATAACTTACTCAAAATGTCAATTAACACACAATTCAATGACATAATCTTATTGGAGTATTTCCCCTAATATGGTTACCAAGCCATATATAATTCAATTCACACCGATTGAAAGGTGAATATTCCATTGAAATCATGCCCACCGGTTAGTGGTCAATGTGTTATACCCTTTATTACTATTTTGACCTTCCTACCTTTACCATTGGCATGGATAGTTTCATGGTTCCACTACCCTTCAGTGATGTCCCAAAGAACAAATAATCAAAATGAATTCACAATACATACAAAAACCATATAGGAAGATTATTAATTTTAAATAAACAAATTTTTTATAAAAAATACAATTAATCTATTACATGATGCAAGAGGTATAACCAATAAAATTAAAATAAAGTACCCAAAATAGAAAAATATCATAGTATTAGTGTAAAAGTATAACATTGTTACTCATAATTAACAATAGACTTATTGGTGATGAAATGAATAAACATCTATCCATATGTAATTCAAATAATAAGATCCAACATCATATTGGAATGTTGAATTGAAACACCATGATTTTTTAAAATAACACTATATTTGATATCATATAAATATTTGTACACTATTATTAAATGAACTGTATTATATTGTTAAACTATTAATATTTAACCACAATTTTTATAACCAAGAAGTTAAAATTGACAATATGAATAGAAATAAACATATTATGAATGATATATATAATGGTTTTATATAATATAATGTACTGATTAAATAATAATAAAAATTACTCAAAATTTATTAAATTCATTTAATGTTTTACTGATAAATGTTTGTCAAAAAATATATTAATTTTATTTTTAGATAGAATATTATTTTTAATTTATCAGTCTTTGTGAAATTTTATTTCATAAAACTAAAATTCATTTTGAATCTAGTATATAAATGTTTACATAGTTTATAATTTTGTGATTTTATAGAAGATATTTTTATTGAATGTTGATACTTTCCCTGAAAAGAAATTATCTTATATTAGTCAAATAAATTCTAAATTTAAAAAGCATTAAAATAGTACATTTACATTTTTTATCTATGAATAATAGATAAAAGACCATCCAAAACCAGATTCGACTTAGCCAAAGTATCACCATCTGCAACATTGTTTGAAAGACTATATGGAAGAGATCTTTCCTCCCAATAAATGTGAGTGATAATATAATAAATGGAAGAATTATATTAAAGGAAAATAATCCATTAAGAAGTCAACTACAATAAAAGATACTCTAAACATTCTATAAAATTTCAAATGATAGTAGAATCATATTCTAAAATAAGATTTTTCTAACCAAGAATAAAATATGATTGAAAGGAATAAATGACAGCCAATATTTCTTCTTCAATATAGGATTAAAAACCATATTATCTAGAAAGGAATCTAAAGGCATCCCCTAGGTGGTTTCTAAAAATATCAACATAAACTGAATGGCATGGGTTACCCCTGGAAGAACAATCCATCATAATTTTAATCAATTATTATAAAGTAAAATTTCAAAAACATCAAACATTCCATGATGAGGATAAAATATACCATTAATAGCAATCAATCTTAAAAATGAAATATCATGAACTGAGTTAACTAAGAAACCATTTTGGTAGGGGTTAGATACGCTGATAACAATAAATAAATGAATTAAAGTAGCTTTTGGAACATACAATACCTTATCATGTAACTATTTACTGAGAGCATGCAAGGTGATGTTAATTAACTCCAATGTTGAAACCTAAAAGAGGATTAAAAGTTGAGGGAAATCATGATTGATTACCAGTTTTGTTTAATTCACTGATTGATCATGTTCAAAAAAACATACCATAGATGGAACATCATATCACCGAAGTAGTGTAGTATATCAAGAAAAGGTTCTTGACATTATCACTAGGTTTATGGAAGAGGTCACATAAAGAACACAAACTAAATCCACATCTTTGTAAAAAAATTAGTCAATAATTTTCAATGTGCATCATGATATTTTAGAACGGAATATAATCGATGAATAAATTTAAAGTTAAATTTACGAAGCCATTGGAAATAAGAATCTAGGTAGTAAATACATGCATAGAAGATTTTTGAAGAGAAAACACTATTGGACATAGGTTCTGATGCAATGAAATTAGATCCTGGTGAGAACCCGTACCTGCAGACTATATTTTTTAATTATAAAAGGACTATTATAAAATGTAATCTTTTGATAAAAAATTGGAATAGAAAATTCATAAATAGTTTCAATATCCAAAATGAAATCTCCCAGAGGTGTGGTAGTCCATTTTTAACTCAAAAAATACTATGAATAATCTGTTAAAACCAACCACCTTCAATGAAAATCAATGTTAGAAAAGGTGTATTTGAGGGAAGGACAGATAGAGGAGGACATTAAAGAAATATTCCCATTTGTATTCTTGTTATAAATTTTATAATAAATGACATTAAGTGATGTATATTTTCTATTCACCAATCTACATATGAATTGATCTTGCAATGACTTATTAAAAAATAGATGTTTTTTATGCCAAGACCCCTAGAGTCATAAGGCATAATTATTTTCTAGGTAATGGTGACTAAATTCATTTAAAGAATACTAATACTATAAATAAATTTTTTAATGGTGATGAAACTATAATTTATATGTTATACAAACCATCCATATACCATAAAGGAGAAAAAATACTTTGAAGTGATGATGGATTCCACCAAAAAAATGTGACCAAACCTAGAAAGAGACAAACAATTCCATGAATCAAGATGTATTTTAGTCTGATTAATAATACAAGTAAAATAGAATTCCTTCTTTATACAACATAAAAAATCCACAACAATATCAAAAAGCAGAAACCTCTTTATGGATATGAAAATTTCCATCAATTTAAAGCATTATCCGAGAAGAGATCCCATCACAAAATTTCAAAAATTATTTGTTCCAACTAAAAATAGGTCTTGGGACTTCTTAAAAATGTAATAATGATTTATTTATGTAACTGATAATGTATTTATCTCATTCAGTGAATATAACAATATCAACTACCTACAAAAGATGGAAAGGATAAGAAATTCCTCTAAATGATTTTTTGTATTTAGGCTTCCCATGACCATCCATTGAAGAAAAAATCCATCTGTAATAATCCCATGCAATTGAGGAAATAATGGAGAAAGGGGATCACTTTTTTTTGAAACCACTAGATAAATTAAAATAACATTAAGTTGGTCCATTTATAAGAACCGAAATATGATCTAAAACCACGTTTTTTTAATCTAGTTCATGAATGAAATATTGATCCAAAAATAAAAAATAACATTGAAAATGAAAGATAGGTATATAGTGTAAAAATCCATTATGATATCATTTATAATATTAATTTTTCTATCACTAATCTAATTTCATAGAAGATAAAAATACTATGAAGTAGTCATATTCAAATCTTGAATAATACTACCATTGATTAATCCATATTGATTTGAATAACCCATTTTATTTGAGATAGATACCAAACAATTATCCATTACTTTACTGATAAATTTATGATTGGTATTAACAAACACCAACTATAGTAAATAGATGTATTTCATTATAATTTTCCACATTTTGAATATAGGAAATAATTTAAGAATTGCAACCCTAAGGAAGAGATCCAGCCATTAAAAATTTAAAAACACACTAGAAAAAATCCACATGAATGATCTCCCAATATTATTGGAATAAAAAGTTTCTAAATCTAACAAATAATAAGAAATTATCATATTTTAGACCCAATAAATCTTCCATAATCAACGGGATCATGGGAAGAGAAATGAGCCCAAGATTATCTTTCTCATTGACAATATATGGAATGAATTTATTATTGGCTCATAACTAATATAAGACGAAATAAATAGAATAATATAATAGAAACCACATTTTTGGAGAGACCATGAATAATATCCATGATCTAATCACCATTCCTAATAATTGATAAATTCCTATAAATACTTCTAACATTTTTATAAAAATTTATGAACATAGAATTCATGTCACCATCATTCTTAAGTTTACCTTTGAAGGAATTAACTAACAATGAAAACTTAATATTGAAATTATTATTAATAATAAGTGAAACTTCTTCATCATTCATAGTTACATTAGAAATAACATCACAAGTGTTGTGCCTATGAATATTTTGAAGGTAAGTATCAAGGTAGGAAATCATGGATTGAAGAGAACTAAATCTCTCCATCCACCATGATTTAAGAAATAATTTATCAAATTAAATTTTAGAATAATATATAGTGAATCATCTATAAATAAATTTAATTCTAAACTTGATGAACAATACTTTCACATACCATATGAGACACCCAAGAATTATTCAATTTTAATGTTAAATAAGGCATAAAAGACATAACAAAAAATCTAAAAAAATAGATTATGATAATAATTGATCCTTGATGAGGTAGTTTAAGATATTGATTACAATTTATACAACATAGATTCATTAGAAAAATATCTATCAATTTTTCTTGCAACCATTCCATTGAGATATTTTCTATATCTTGTATACTTGTATCTACCCATATTTATTTCAATCAGATTTTATTATCAATGAAGTATCTAAATTCCCTTGAGAAAATGGACTAGGTCAGAAAACATAATTCCTCATCAATATTTGTTAGGGAATTAAAATCCCCAAGCATGGACTATGGACCATAAATAATATTTTTCAAATCATCAATTACATTTAATGCCTTATACTACCTTGATATCTATTATGTGTATAAATTATTGTGAAGAAATATTGAAAATCCATATAAGTGAATGGAAAAGTTATATATTGATCACAAGGGATATCCAATATTATATCAACAAAATAAGAGTGAGCTGTAACCCATAAATTGTTATCCTTATCAGAACAAATATTTGTATCTAATAAAAAAAATTAATTTTCCAATATTGTAGATACTGGAGGATAAAATTATTTAAGGTACAACCAACCCAGTTAAAATATTATTATTTTATAAATATAGATCCTAAGGGACTAGGTAGTCTCATTATTATCCATCCCATGTAGATTTAACAAAATTTTCCCTATTTGGATTTCATTGTTCGTTTAAATGCCATTCTTTTCCCCAAACACCTTCAAATTTGATTTAGGAGTCCTTCCTTCCATCCTATTAGAAATATTATCACACTAGACAAGAAATTTGATTCCATAACCCTTATCCATATAATTGTCAGTAATATTATTCAATGAAGGGTGTGAATTATTTAATTAAACATTTTATTTGGAATGAAATGAGGGATAACTCAAGGATGGTTGTTCTAATTGTGTAGTTATCTCGAAGACATAAAGTCTGTGGTCAGTTTGAGTAGAAGAATTATTTTATTTAAAAGTAGCATAACATTCAATAGTATTATTTTATCAAAATAATTAAATTTGAATCAACATTATATTATATTTTAGTATAAGTTTAGTCAAATGAATATAAAATTATTTTTTTCTAATATCTGTTTAGAGGAAATGATGTTTTTTAATTTTTAAATAATTAAAATAACACACAATGAGTGACTATTTGGATTGAATTTATATAATATATGATTATAAATATATGGTTAAATTAAATAAATTATTTTTACTTTTCAATTTGTATTATAAAATCATCTTATGCTTGAAAAATCAATTTATTGAAAACCAGTTTATTTTACCCATCTATGGGTTTAATTTTATCTTAAATTATTCCATTTCTAAGAATATAATTTTTTAAAATAGTTTTAATAAATGTAATATGAATAATAAAAATTATATAAATAGTTAAACTTATTTTTTGGTAATTATAAATAGTAAAAATAGTAAAAAATTGTTATGATGATTAATGTTAAAATTTGTTTATAATGGGGTTAAAATAAAGACGTAAATGGAATTAGATTTTTACAACATGTTTCTTTTGAATTTTAGAGTTGTAAATAATCTTTATCTATCATCCAAACATTTTTTTATAATTTTAATACACTTCTATTGGTATTTATTTCAAATTATTTTGTAGTTCTAGGTATTTACCAGAATGTCACTCGGCTTCCATTATAAAAGGAAAACCCCTATCTTCTCCTTTGTAGACATCCAAAACCAAATTTTTTTGTCCTATAAAATTTAAAATACCATAATTAATTCCCTAAAAAATTCAATAATTTCTATTTTTATCTGAAATAAATAACGGTATGTCATTTTTTATAATCCTAATAAGGCAGTCTGATGAAGATGTATCATTCTTAATAGATCTTTGTTGTCATATTTCTTCTTTCAAAAATAAAATATCATAATAAATCCTCAGGTTATAATTAAAAAAATATTTATATTATAATAAATTTTAATATTTTAATTATGCAACTTTTATCCATCTCCACTTCTATAAAATGTGAAATGAAATAATCATTCATGTGTACGGAAGATTATAGCCTCATAAACGAATGTACATTTTTTTCCATCATTTCTTCTATAATATATTCATGATGAGTTATTTAATGTTTATATATCATATTTTTTAAATAATAATAATAATTTAGAATATATATATTATAAAAAATCTTACCATACTATCCATTAGAAATGATTATATCATATATGTGTACATAGTACTACCACCTTATGAAGCAATGTGATACTTTTTTTATTATGGAATCACAGATATGTTGTATGTAATATTATTTAAAGAAATAATATGATATTTATGATATTTTAGTTATTATTTATGCATGAAATGAAACATATATTCTTTCTATCACGATCACTGAAAAATGGAAACGAAAATCATGCATACATACAACCAACCACCTTGAGGGTTGTAAAATAGTTCATTTTTAATAATCATTTTACATTGATATTTTTAAATATAAAATTTATGTATTATATTGATAATTATTAAATTATTATTATTATATAAATTATTTAATAATTAATCCATTAACCACATTCAAAAATTTGCTTCCTTTTTGAAGTTATAGGCCAAGAATTCTTTAGACACCCGATGTTGACATTACTGAATAAGTATCCAAAATGTCATTAAAATAAATTTTGTAAATTTCATAATTTAAAGTTAAAAAACCAATAAAAGGTTATTTAAAAATATATTCATTTATATATATGTATTATACAAGATATAAATGGAAAACATGATCATTAGAGTCTTCATAAAAGGGTTTCCATCTCAAAACCTTCTACTTTGAGACAAATATTATTTAATACACCTAATATGTTTGATGAAGTGTACATAATGCAACATTACATATTATAAAATTAATAATTAATAATTCATTGTATTTAATTTTAAAATTCATTTACTTAATTCTTGGGTATTATGTTTTGAATCTTATCATTGTGGTAAGGGTTTATGCTGCAATCTCATTTTAATATAGATTGTTTATATTTGAATTTACATTGAAGAAAATAGTTTTATAATTGCATATTAACCCTACTTGATTAAATTTTTCAATATTAACTAGGGAAATATTCATGTAATTTTACAATTTTCTAATATTGTGTACCAAAAATAATTGATTTATCATTTTTAAGGAAAATCGACTATATCTCTCCCTTCGTTTGGAAACCATAATCATTATAGGTAAATATTTTTATTTTTATGTTTATATAGAAAAAGTTTTATCATTATTTTATTATTATTTAATGTCAATGTAATAAATTTTTTATTGTTTATACTAAATTTATTATTGAAAATAATATTTCTATTTTCCAAATTTGTACTATTTTAATTTATAGCAAGGTGTTAAAAGAATGTTTTTAAAAAATTAAAGAGATGGTACAGAATTACCTAGTAATATGACTATCATTTTCATTGAGAATATCATTAATTATTTTCTTGTTTATTTTCAAAGAAAATTATTTTTAATATATCTTGTTAATATTTATGTATAAAAATTTAATTTTCATAATGGGATGGTTATTTTCCTCTTTATTGATTAATATTATTAAAAAATATTTATATTAATAAAATATAGTAACATTTAATGATATAAAATGGATTTAAATTATATATATATATATATTTCATATATACCTATCTCACCCTCCATTCCATTGATGATTTAATTTATTACTTATAGTATTTTCCAAAATTCCTATATTATGAAACATTCATTGATTATGTTTGAGACGTGATTATGTAACCAAATATATTTCAATTATTAATTATTATCTTTATGAAATATAGTTTGTTTATTTAATTTAAGGTGTATCCATGTTAATGATATGAATTTTATGAATCGGAAAACAACTATATATACATCCAATGAATTTTTTTATTTTTATTAGATGCCATGTAAATGGTCATAGAGTTTACTTAATCTTATATGGGACTCTATTCACCATAATGTTTTTTCCTAGTGGTCAAAATTGATTTATATTTATTTAATCACTTATTTTCCCAACATTTGAAATGTTTCCATGAACTTATGATATCATTTCCATTATTTTATGGTCCCATGTGATCTTTTGACCCTTATCATTTATGATATCAAGTTATTACTTTGAATCTTTTTTATTCATCATTATCCAAATTATTCTCTTAAGGTGATTTTTAGTGGTCACTATTATTTTATTTTCTTTCGGTTATCTTATGTATTTTTACGAACTCAAATGGATATAAGATAAGCCTTTGTTGAAAAAAATTTATAATTTATTTTTAGATTTAGTTTGATGTTTTAGGTACCTGGTATTACAAATACATTAGGCCTCACAATCACTAGGTTGTAATTATTGTATTTTTATTTTTAAAACATGTAATAATATGTTAATAAGGATTGAATCACTAATGTTTTATCTGAGTAAAATGTTTATTTTATCTTTAGAAACTAGGATGAGAAAACATCGGTAATAAATACATGGATAAGTATAAGTATAATTATAAGGATACATTTAATTATAGGTAAATATCATGGAATTTTGGTGATATATAGAGCGTGTTGTCTCCATGAAATCACATCCATGTATTAATACTAAAAGTAGATGTGGCTCTAAAATAGTTTTAATAAAGGGTAATAACACTAAAAATGGTGCATTTGGACTTAATTATATTATCACATAATTAATGAAAATTGGGGTTCCTACACACCTGGTTTGATAATCACTGGGGATTTATTTGGGAAATTCATAGAATCGTTATAAACTATCATAATGGACCGGAATAGATGATAACCATGGATAACATATGTTAAGAATAATGTTTCTTTAGATGATAATATTTATGTTGAATGTAATTTTAAATGAATCAATACCCCATTTTTATGTTTTATGTTATCTATGTCTAATAATATAATGTCTATCTAGGGATAAATTTTTTGTAATATATTCATTGGTTTTAATATAAAAATTATATGATGAATGATGCCTTTATATTTTTTGGAACAAAGATTAATGGTACTGGTAACCATTATAATTCATCCTATATTTTCCATTATGTTAAAAATATTTCATTAAAATTATTTTAATTTCAGGTAATGGTTACATGTATATTAAACTATAGTGGTTCTAAACTTATTTAAGTATTTTAAAGATATTCATCATATCAATGAGAATATTTTATGAACTATATTAATATTTTTTTATAAAAGTGATTACCCACATGTCATGAGTCACCTCATGGATTCAAAAAATGTTGACAGGATTGAACCTAAAAATTATGAGTGATAAGGCTGAAACTCTTACCACTGGCATATGTGATGTTTATATTTGCATGATTATTTTGTTTAAATTATTTATTGCATAATAATTAAGTTGATTTTGTGAATCGTATTAGTGGATCAAATAATTTTGAATTTTTATGAATTTAATGTTATTAATTATCTTTTAGGGAATATTTTATTAGGTTGATATATATATATAATATTTATTATTAATATAATGATTTATTTAGTTAAAATTATTTTATTATTTTTGAGATTTTAGTTCATGTATTTGTGAAAACAATTAAAATTAAACCCTATTTTATTGTTGAGGTTATAATGTTTTTCTGGATATATGATTATTTATTTATGGAAGATTAAACCATTTTATTAATTGTTTTATTTCGAATATTAATATACTCATATTGATTTTTTGGTCTTATCATACATTTTTATAACAATTAGTGTTTTAAAAAAACCTGGAAGGACTGATCGTTTCTATTTAATGGATCTTATTATCTATTGAAAATTAAAATTATAACTTCATGCATAAAAATATATATTTGATATTCAATCCATATAATAGATGGAGAATTTTGATATGATCATAGAAAAATAAAAGGTTGAAATTGACTTTTTGATATTAAAAGATAAAAAGTATGATTTGTTTTGGTGTCATCTATACTGATAGTAAAATAGTCCATCAAATATAGTAAAAGGATCAAAAAATAATAATATCATAATACCATTATATCCAATGAATTAATGGCCTTTTAAATCCTCATAGATTTATGAATATTTGTTTGTTAACTCTCTCTTGTTCATTCACTTTCTTTTGATCAATGATGTATGTCACTCTACATAATTATTTATGATTTTATTACCAATACATATTTCCAATTCCCACTAATTTTTGGATAATTAGAAACTTATGTCAGTGTTATTCCTGTTTAACTTCATATTTTCCTTTCCCTTTTTAAGAGGATCCTTTATTAATCCCTTTACCTTGTGGGTTTTCCAAAAAAGGAATTTTCATATGTTACACTGGGAACAAGTTCAAATTGATAGGATGTAATTTATTTAATGGGGTGTATTGTAATAGCCTGATATTTTAAAATAACATTTTGTTTCATAGCATATAATACATGCAACACTCATATTAAACAATCCATGATATATTATTACAATATTATTATGTAAACAAAAAATTTATATCCTAGAATTCAAAATTGGAGAAATAATTATGAATAAACATATTATATATATATATATATATATATATTATAGTCTAAATATATTTATTATGTATTAATATGTACTAAAAATTTATTAAAATCATTTTATGATATAAAAATAAATATTCATCAAAAATATTTTTATTTCATTTCGAAAGAAGGTATTTTGAATTTATTTTTGATATTTTACGAATTTCTTTCTAGAAATATAATCATTTTTTGAAATTCTAAATTTATAATTTACTTATGGTATATTTTTTATTTTTTTTCAAAAAAATTGTATATTTCATTATATTTTGAAAAACAATGATTTTTACAAATCTTTACTTTCCTTTAATGAAATTAATAAATTTGATAGTACCTTTATCATTTTATATTCTATTTCAAATTTAAATAATTTTATTTTATTATATTTTTTAAAAATTAATTACTTTTTTTTCATATATATATATATATATATATTGGATTTTAGTATAATTTTATTCCAAGGAAAAAATCTATTTTTTCTGGAAAATGTTTTCATGTGAATAATGTTTCTAAATTTTAATCATATGAAAATAATTTATGATAAATAAATATTCAAAATATATTTATTGATTATAAATTTATAAATATTAATTTTAAATAATTTAAATATATTTACTTAACAAAATGTTATTATAATATCATCTTATGCTTTAAAAATGAATTTCTTGAAAAATAGATTTCACACCACATCTAATAATTTATTTTTAAAATATATTATTACAATCATCTATATTGAATTTAATAAAATAGGTTTCATTTTTTAAATTACAATGAATAATATTATATTAAAAGAAAAATAAATTATTTGGTGATTATGAATTGTAAAAACAATAAAAATTTGCTTATATGGTTAATGTTTAAATTGGTTTATTGGGTATTAAAATAAATATTTATATACATTTGAAAAATTAAAAACAAGTTTATTTTTAATTTAAGAAGTAAATAATTTTTTTATCTCTACTTCTATTTTTTAGTTTTCGATTTTTGAGGCACATGTATTGAGATTGACTTCCCATTAATGAATATTTTTATACATTTACAAGAATTCCACTCATACATTGTAAAAGGAAACCCATCTCACATCCATTAAACACATACAAACACATTTTCATAAACAATAACATCCCATATACCTTCCTTACTTCACCTCGTATTCCAGGAAGAAATTTTTTTTTCCATAAATATAATATAGGATGAGATTAGATATAATACTAAAGAGGTTATCTGAAAAAGAAGTATTATTCTTAACCGGTCATCCTGGTTTTATTTCTTCCTCAACATCATTAAAAAAATTACTTAACAATAATGATATAATAATATATGTATAAAAATATAAAAAATTATCATATTAATCTCATAAACTATATCCTTATCTAGTTCCATTAAATTTAAAAAAAACCATTGATCATGTATATAGAAAACTACTGCTTTTTGAACTGATGTAACTAGTTTTTCATCATATCCACTCACATATTTCCATTAATATAGATCAAATTTTTAATTACTATATTAATTAAATATTAAAAAAAGTAAATTGAATATATCATATAACTTCTTACAATACCATCCATTAAACTAATGATAACATCATTTGTTTTTCACAGAGGACTACCTACTCATGAAATGGTTTTATCCATTTTTTTGCAATATCAAATTGATGGTACATGTATGTGTATTTTTAGAAATAATATTATATTTATGATATTATATTAATTATTTAAATTTAAAATAACAATAATCATATTTGTATTGATCATTTAAAAATGGATGTGTAACTCATGCATATGTATGACCTACCATCTACCTGACTATAACATAGTTTGTATTTGATAACATTACTCCATTTAATATTTCGAAAGTATAATTGGTGTATATGATTTATAATTATTTCGTTATTAATATTTTTTATATGAAATAAATATTACGCATTTGAGCATAGCGAACAAACAATGCAGTATTGAAAAATGAACTAAGCATCCTCAAAACACGTGATGTTGACATAACTGAATATGTAATTAAATATTTTATAAATATAAATTATATAAATGGATTATTTTTATGGAATTAATCTTATTGAAGTTTCAGTGTAAAATAATTATGTATTCCTAACTCGATGGAAGTGGTTCCATCTCAATTTTTTTTCTTTGAGACAGATATTCATTTATACACATAATTTATTTTATATTGTGTTTATAATTCACCATTTTAAATTATCTAAAAAATAAATAATAATTAATTTTATGTTATGTTCAAATTATCTTAATTTATGAAATTTTATAATGATTAAAAATGTAACAAGGCAGTAAGGTTTTATGACTCAATCTAATTTCCATTGGGATTATTTATACTGTTGTTACATTGAATGAAATTATTTTACCATTTTAAATTAAACCACAATTTTATTATTACACTCTATTAATTCATTATGTATCCATTTAATATTAAAAAAAATTATTTCATGGGTACATAAAATAATTAACAAAATATTTTAAAGTAAAATAATCATTAATTTTCACTTCTTTCAAAAACCATTTTCCTTCTATGTACAAGTTTTATAAAAAATGATATCAATATTTTTTAATATTATTTTTTTATTGTAAAAATAAATTTTATAATATTTTTTATTTGTTTAAAAAATATTTAAATTTAGTATTCATTTAATTTTTGGAATGATGTACTTTTTGAATTCTTACCAATGCGAGAAATGAATTTTCTATCTTATAGAACATCTACAGAATAAATGACATTTATGAAATTTGTATTCATTGAATATTAAATAATATGTTTTGAAAGATATTTTAATGTAAAATTATTATTTTTGTTTAATATTTATTTTATTTAAAAAATATATCAGTTATTTTCATCATTACATCTTTTTATATTGTCAATATTTTCATATACATCAATGAAAACAACCTTTAATGTTATGGAATGATTCCTAAATCTTTATATGTGTATATTAATGATATAAATAGATCACTCTCCATTTCATTGTTATGTTAATGTGTGCATTATGAAAATTTCACAAATTAATTCAATATGAAATTTACTTTGATTATGATATGAAACATGATTATGAAAACAATTATCATTCGAAGGGTACTTATTATATTTATGAATTTTAAATTATTTTTGAATTTTTATAATTTCGGGATGTACATGGAATGAATGAAAATGGTGGGAAAAATTATATTGACATCAAATGCATTGGGTAATGATTCTTCTCTTGAAATGTAATGTATGGAATAACCTAGTGAAACCTAATCCAAAATATAACTATGTAGTCTAAGTGATTATGCCTTAGTGAGTATCCATGAGTTATGGTTTTTTCATGTTTCATGTTCCAAATTGTATTCTTATATTTCTATGATCTTATGATTACATGTTTATTATGTTATACTCTCATGTTAATACTAATAATCCTTCTCATTTATGGTATCATGTTATTCCATTGAATCACAAGTAATGATGTGTTACAATGATTAAATAATTAATTATATTTTTTCCACATCCCATTCTTTTATGTGTTTCCCAAAATTATTCTATGATTTTTTTAGATCTCTAATGGATTTAGGATACCCCGAATTTCAATTTTAAAAATTTATATATTTTATTTTATTTTTGTGTTTTATATACCTAGTCTTCCGAACACACTAGGTCCCATGATCATTGGGTGGTAGTTATAGAATGGTTTTGTTAAGATCCATGTTATAATATGTGCAAAAATATTGGTTCATTATTAGAATCATGATGATGCAATAGAAAAATAATAAATCATTCTATGGAATCTTTCATTAAGAATATTTTCTATATACACACCAACATGTACATTTATGGGGTTTATAAACATACTATATAAGATTTCTACAAGATGCTTCCCATCTAACACCACAATGAAAAGAACACATTAGATCTATTTATAAAAATGAGTGTAAAATGAAAGTATTTTAATTTTTTATAATTGTTAAATTAAACATATGATCAACTATTTCACTAACACCTCATCCAATAACCAAATAAAATCCATCCAACATTGATAAAATTCATGAAAAATGTAAATTTATATACTCTATAGCCATGATCCATCCTTAAAAACAATCACAAGGTGGTATAACTTCCCATGCATCAAGTATGGAACTGATTTCCAGGTCTTTTTCTAGTAGGCCTAGTATAATAACAATATAAACCCACACTACTCATTATATACATGTTATATCACCAATTATTTTAACATAAGTTAATTATTTCTTTTAAAATATTAAATTTAACATCTATATTTCCTTATAAAAATATATATTTCAATTGAGTATTGAAAAAACTATTCAAATAACCAATATTTATAATCCAGGAACCCAAATTGGGTTCCTTTAAGAAATAATCCAATGTTTCATTTTAAAATATGACATAGAAATTAATAATAATATTATTCACGTGCATGATCAATTTAAGAAGAGAGAGGGAACCTACCTCTCAAAGAGTTATGAAAATGAATAACAATACAATAAAACATTTCGTTCTGGAAATTATATTTTATTTCATGAATTGATTAAATCAACATCTCGTTAAAACACATAATATTTCCTAGATATTTTTGTAGTATATTAGTTATAATGTACCATGATATAGGTGATGATAATATCAAGAGATAAGGGGAGATAAACAAGACATACCAATTATTCTGAATACCCAACCTACTCAGATCTATTAAACTGACTTCTAGATCAAGGGGGATTGAAAAATAAAAATTAAAAGTGGAATGAACATCAAGATATTAATTAAAGAGTTAAAAAACGAGTGTCTATGAGGGTTACAAACTATTTAAGATATAATTTTAATAAAAATATATTCATGTACCAATGTTATTCTAAACATTTTTTGAAATTGTATACAAACTATGTACCTGATGCTGGCTCCTGTCCTTCCCCTCACCTAGTTATTTCTAATGGTTTAAAAACTGTTCACCACTCATGATTTCACCTTAGTTTCCACAATAATTGTTTCTCATATGGTACCCACACAATTTGAGGACATTTTACACAAGTGGTGTGGACCTTCATGTACTCCTATACATGATATAATGTTACCTAAAGTTTACCACATAGTTTCCCATAATCATGCTCAAACACTACACCCTTTGGAATAATAATAAAGTACCCCACATTCATCTAGAATGTCCTGAAACTGGACTCATATATTATATAACATTGAAAAACATGATTAAAGAGAGAATATCCTCAATATAATGTGATATAATTACCCATATGGCTAAATTCCATAATTTTATGTTAAAAAAGGATGGAAATATTTATCTATTTGATAAAATAATATTATAAATGGTATCATTATTTATTTTTGAAGGAATTAAAACTATCAAAAAATTATTAAATACATATATATATATAATGTTAAAATTTATTTAAATATTTATTTGAATCATTAATAAGTATATTTTTTTGATAATCATTAATAATTTTATTAAATGAGTTAGGGAAAATATGTTTATTTTGAAATCAAATTTCCTAACCCAAATAACTTATTAATAATTAATAAGACTTTTTAAAATTGATTTTTATGTGGACACTAAACTATTGAGTAAATGTAATATATTAAACAATATTTACATATGTAGTATTAATAATAATAAAATATTAAATAGAAGATGGAGAAGAATAATAATAATAAAAATAATAAGATGAATAATAAAATGATAATTAACAACAATAAATAAATGAAGAAGGTAATTTTTTTATTTAATATAAAATTATAGGGATACCATTTTTTATTTGAATATGTATGTTATGAGATTATGATATAACAATATTGGAATATCATTCTTTATCTTATTTTTCTCTTTTTATGAGGAATAATATCCCTACTTTCTATTTCAATTTTATATTAAATTATCTTCTTTCCTTCAACTATGTATAAATTAATATTTAATATAATATTATTTTAAGTAACAGAACCATAGTCTAGATTTTTATCATGCAAGATCATTATGAATGTTTAATTTTAAAATTTATTGTTAATTTCTGAATAAATTAACCTTAGTTAAGGATTGATGTTTATTCCAATATTTTTTCATTGGTTGGTATTAATTATTTTTTTATAAATATATTAGGGGTTTTGTTATCCATAATGAACCAAATACCTTATTTATTTTTTTGAGAAAAAAATTTAGTCATGAATAAATAATTTATTGTATTTTATTTAAAGAAACATTTTATGTGAAATGATAGATAGTTAATATTTGAAATAATAACATAATGGTTTACTATTTTAGATTCTGTCGGTTAGTAAACTATATTATTAACGATGATATATGGGATTAAATATTATTTTAAAAATTTTAAAAATATATATCTATATATCGCTAATTTATATAGTAAATGAATATATAAAATACTAATAAGAATACACAAGTCAAATGAAATAATGATGAAAAACATGGAAGGTCCATGATATTTTTGTATTGTTTGTCTCCATGTTTCATGTATTTCATCCTTACAATTTATGGTATTTTACATGAAAAATATTATCACCTTATTCCATAAAATACATTACAATATGGTTGATATAACCCTTGTATAATTATATTGATAATAGAATATTCACATTTTATACAGCCATATCGGTAGTATTATTGTAAAATTGTATTCCTTCCTCAAGAGGTGTTGTACCTCCAAATAATATTGAAAATATTTCAAAATATTTTATAGATATTAAACCAATAATATACTAAGTTTTTCATCGAAGGTATAACTCAAATAAAATTAATGTTAATGATAAGAAGACATCCCTTTTCTCTAATCCATATGTGAAATAACACCTAGAATAATCAATTTAATATCTTAATATTATTTAACCATTCAAATATTATAATATTTTATTGGGTTCTTCTTTATTTTATTTTTAATCTATGTAAAAAAAACATAGAATATTCCTCTTTCTTCTCTTATTTATTTCATGTCTTTTAATTTTTATATTTATGGATAGTATCATACTAGATTACATGATATATCATTTATTTGGATTTCATATAAGATCAAAAATCATTTAAACGATTATATATTGATTTTAGGAGATTATTTCACAACCAATTTTTTATAAAATATATTATATCATAAATATATTCATTAATGTTTCATAATTATTTTAATTTCAAAATATAGAAATAATGTCAAAAAATATATCACATTTATCCAATTATCATAATTAAATAAGAAGCACTAAAATCATATAGTCATTATTAAACATCTCTTATATCACTATTTCCATATCATTTATTTATGACTTTCAAAAAACAATTAATATATAATATCATTGTATAATAAAATGATAAATTCAAAGTTATCTCTTACAAGTCATGTCATCATCACATAACCATATTTTTTAAATTATGGTTCACTATTATAAATATATATCTTACTCTTAGGATACTACACATCATCCATAGTATATAATTTTTAATTTGAAATATCCATATATGTAGTGAGCCTAAAATTAGATTTCATGTTCCATAGATCATTTAATCATCTTATCAATCTCAAATAATACTTTACAGTATTCATATTAAATATAAAATAATAATGAACTGTAAATATATTATATAAAGACCTTTATTTAATTTGTAATTTTTTAAATAAATTATCCACCAAAAATAAATATATTTTTACTCTTTAAATCACTATAATGATCCCCCAAACATAAACATAATTATCCTAAAAGAACCATTATTATAATATTTATTTATATCAGATTTGTGTTATCAACTATAACATTTTTTATATTTTTTAGGATATATCGGTGTTGGATCGTAATGAATTGAAATCTATATTGAAACATATTTAATGTAAAAATTTTAAAGTAAAATATTATTAGTGAAATCACATCACTCATGATGAAATCCCAAAAGTTGTGATAAAATACCATTGTTTCACAATCGTTGTTCAAATCCCTGGAACACACATCGAAAGAAAAATTTAATTTAATGTTTTCCAAATGGGCTCTGATATTATTGATTTGTATAAAAATAAAATTTATCCATATTGATTAAATATTATTATTTTCTGGAATCAACTTTATTCATGATTTCTTTATGAAATCATTTTTATACTAAAAATATGTATTTTTTCCAAACCAAAAATTATTTCTTCTTCATGCACATATATTAAAATTAATTTTTATAAAATATAGAAATTATATATGAGAATATAGAATCCATATTTTAAAATATAATTTTCAAATTATATAATTTGAATAATTTTTTTTCATAATGAATAGTCTCTTTGACAAGAGTTTATCAATCAAAGAGAAAATTTTCTTAAAGAGGGTTAACACTATCAAAGAATATCTAATATCAACCCAATAAATTCCATTATTTAAATTATTGAGTTTTTTTAACCATAATAATCTTATATTCATGAAATATGTAATGTCAGGTCCACGTTACGTTGATTATCACCTTCATATTATTTTATATAATGTATAATTTAAAAATGTTAGTCTCTTTTAACGTAATCGATATTATTACGTTGTGATATGGTATATTATGAGAGGTTAAATATATTTTTTGAATATAAATTAATTATTTTTTATAATAGTAATTTAGTTTATATTTTTAGTGATTGTATAATTACATTGAATGATTACGGTAACCAGACACGACGCCTATGCAAGTAGTCAAAAAATAAAATAAATTAGTTTGAAAAACATTTCTGATATGGATTTATTATGGTATTACATGATTTTGATTGATAATTATTACATATTCATTTTATTAAATGTTTTAATATATAAATTACATTTTAAAATTTATTATTTTAAATTCATGATATATATGTTTAGTTAAGAAAATTACATTTAATGATAAGTTACATAGAGAAATTATTTTTATATTAATGGATAATCAATAAAACAAATATCATAAATAAATTTAAAAATTATTTTTTTGGAATTTCTTTCATGGTTACTTTATGAGTAATTCTACTTCATAAAATTAAATATTGGATCCTTTATATTGAATGTTTTGTAATTTTTTTTATGATAAAAGTGTTATTGAGAGGTTGAACTTAGAGATAAAGATAAAAATTAAACAAGAAATCCTAAATTTTATTGGATGAAAATTTTATAACTTTTAAAACATATGATGTAATTTACTAAACAATTTATCCTTTAAACATGAGTGAGATAGATATTATATATTAATATTTCATGTATATACAAACTTCCTCACTTCATAATTATAATACAAAACGTCCACTCTATTATTCCTCACACTTATTGATATATATAGTATTTCCAAAATCTATCAAAATATCTTCCCATCCTTAATAACCATTTTCTATAGGTTTTAGTATCACCAAAATAAAAACCATCAAATATTGGGTTGTAATCCAAAAGTGGTTTTCTGAAAAATAAGTTTAACTCGGAACCAATTTTTTAATTTATATTTCTTATTCTACCTCAATAGAACATTCTATTATCAAGAAAACATGATAACATCCTAATATTTAATATAATAAAAATGATAGTTTGTTCATTAATGAAATAAATAATTTTCTCTTTTCATATTGATATTGAAGATTTCACTAGTACATACGTGTGGATTACAGCATCGAGGAATATATATGTATCATTTTTCATCTCCACCTCACATGGATATTTTTTTATTAATTTTATTAATTTAGATAATTTAAATTTTATAGATATGATATTATAATGATAATATTTTACTTACCTTCAATCCCTTTATATAGTAGATACCCATAATGTCATTCATGTGTATATATAGACTACCACCAAAATCATTCGAGATAAACCTAATTCAATTAGTGATAATAAAAATAAATGGTATGAAAAATAAATAAAATGGATTATGAAAAGATAATAATACATTAATATGTTATTTTGAATGTAAATAATTATTATATATTTGATAATTAGGATTTAATGTATTTATGTGGTGAATCAGACTCGAGGCAAGGGATTTATCATCTCAATTTTTCTATTGAGACTCATTCCTTGTTCACCACATGTTTTATTTTGTGTTGAGTATATAATTTAATATGAATTACTTTTATTTAAAATTTTAAAAAATTAATTTTTTTGTGATATTATATTCAATTTATCAACTTCATTTATCTTTTGATTCAAAATTTTGGAATGGTTTAATGGGGTTTTCTTTAAGAACATTGTTTAAAAGTATTCCTGTCAAATATTTTTCTTATATTTTCATGTTCTTATATAATTTTTCAAGATTATTATTATTTATTGTTAAATGATTGTCAAAAGTCACATTAAAAAATATTTTAATTTTTTTACAGTGTTTCAAAATGGATATTTTTAATGTTTTCCATATGGGTACCATTTGGATCTTTTTACCAAAGTAAAAAATTAATTTTTTACCATATATGACATAAGTAGAATTTTAATTCATTGTTCACTTTTTTAGTTCTATATTTTTTTCATAAAATTTTTATATTTTCAATGTAAATTGAATTCCCTTTATTTTTTGGAATTATATATTTTTTTGTTATTTTAAAATTAATGGAAATATCTTCCCAATTTGAATGGAAAATTTAATGTTATTTTACTTCTGATTTCAAATGTTTTTTTGAAGGGATAGTGATTAAAAACTGAAAGTTAATTTTTTTCATCATATGTTAGTTTATAATAATAGTTGATGATGGGTGAGTCTGATATTGATCATGATAATGGATATGCCCAATAAATATCCCCCATATATTGAGAAATGATTAGTATCCAATGGTTAAATTAATGGATATTACCTTATATGTTCCCCCTTCATAATTACCTTGTTTATGTTTTTCTAAAATAGGTCAATGAAATGTGATAATGGATTATGAAGATGATTGTACAAGACACATATTCCATGAATTAATTAACAGTTTGATAGTGATATATTTTTTAATGAGTTATGAAAGGGTTATGGATGTTTAAAGGTAGAATTATTGTATTTTTCTAATGATATTTATGTAGTCACACATACCTCAGGATGCATTCATGGATTCATAATACATTATAATGGGTTATTAATGTTTTAAATGATGAATGTTATATTTTATAATGTGGATATGTTTTATTTATGTGATCAATGTTTTGTTTTGAAAGATGAATTCATTTTCATGATTTTTCATGTTTTTCATTGAATTAATTGGATTTTATTATTCTCATATCCCTTGATATTAATTCTATTTATATCCCATATTTTCAATAAAATCTATTTTGTCTATGGATGTGTATGAACTATTACGTATTCTGAAACTGAACAAAGGGATTTGGCATCCAACTATGTTTGAGCATCATGAATGAATCATGAATGTGAATTTGAGAACCCCAATTTTTTTTGAAAAAAAAACAGACACTATGTGTTAAAATTTTATAACTAAAGTGATAGATCTCTTAATTATATAACAATATAATCATAATCGATATATGGAATGTGAAAGTGAGAAATTCAGACTATTAATACTGAATTTATGGGTTATTTAAGGAACACGCCAATATAATTGTTATATGAGAATAATTTCTCATAATATTAGAGGTTATAATGATTTAAATTAGAATAGTTGAAGATTTTTATATTTAATCATAGGTTAGTAAGTCTATTATTTATCATATTATTAAAGGCATAGATACCCCTAGAGTTATTTTATGTGATGGGAGTTTAATATAAATATTGATATTTTGAGTTCCAATTATGGGATTAAAAAACATGGTTTTATATGTGATATTTTTTTAAAATAATATATAATAAGGAATTTTTTTAAATTTTTTGAAATAATAACAAATTTATTTATAGCCTTTGTGTTTATTAATATCATTGATGTTGTAATAAATATGGTTAATTCAAATATGTGGTAATTATATTATGGAAACATATTTCCAATGATATTGATATCCATGGGGTGAAAATTGAATTTGTGAATATTTTAAAAACCATAAGTATTTAAAATATATTTTAATTTTAATAAATTTAGTTTCATATATAGCTTATAATGAACACAACACCCGGTACAAATGAGATATGATAATATAATAAAATATTGTCTACACTTGACCAGTATAACAAAGTTGTTAAACTAGTAGTTATTAATAGAAAAAATTTACCTATAATATATTATTTTGAAATATTAATTTTTTATTTAGAGATTATGAATAAAAATAATATTAATCTAAAATAAAACAAAAAAAAAATTCAATTTTTTTTAAAATAATGTTTACTCATGCTTCATGCACATAAATTAAATGTATTTTTTCCCTTTTGAAAAATATATATATTAAAATGAATTTAATTTTTTAATTATCATATATAAATTTCCCAAGGATAATGTTTTTAATTTTTTTAAAATAGTTCATTTTTTGTTGAATTATGGAAGAAAACTATTTATTAATAGAAAATTGTGTTTCAATTGAAATTATTTATATTGATAAATTTTATTTTAAAATGTTCTTAAAGTATTATTTGAAGATATATATCATTAAATTCAATATACTTATTTTGGAATAATTTTTTATAGAATATTGATATAAAAACATTGTAAGGTTTTGAATATTTTCTCTTTGAAAACATTCTTTCTCATCACAATAGTGAGACTAATTTTAGATTATATTTGTAAAAAATATTAAGGGAATTTGATAAAATAGATTCTATATTTAGAATTTGTTTAATTAATGTTATTTAATATGTTATGCAAAAGTTTTTTACCAACATGAATAGTGAATATATTAAATATTAATTTCATCATTTAAGGTAATTAATGGAGTTACCATAGGGTTAAACTAAAAAAATAACTGTCTTAATTACCTAAATACTTGTCTAAAATCTATTTATTCATATTTACCCCACATAATGTCTATATCATGGGAATAATCAATTTTATTTTATTTTTTCTTGAGGAAAAAATGTACAGAATTTTCTTTTTGAAAATAACAAGTGTTCTGCTCACCTCACATATAAAACAACAACCCCAATCCTCTCTTCATAAATCCTTAAAACCATTTTTATTTATCCAATGTATCATCACACTACCCACATTGATGTATATATATTTTCATTTTTCCACCTATTTATTTGTTTTCATTTTGGGACTCCAAAGGATATAGATTGTTTGCTAGGGGAAAATAACTTAAAGTCCATGGAAGTGTGTTTGTTTGAATTAATATTTTTTTAGCGTAAACATGATAAAATATTTAAGTGGTAGTGTCTATTTATAGAGAATTATAGTGTTGGTTTGGATTTATTATGTGGAATCTAGGTTTTTCACAATCTGTAAGATTATTACATGATTAATGATTCCAATTAGGTGTCTTTAATTTTTTTCATGTGGACAAGTGGATACAAACCATGAATCAAGTTCACATCATGTAATAGAAAAATTAGTGTGTTAACCCTGTGAAATAAAATTTACAATGTTTTTGGTTTTCTTCTAATATATGGAATGAAATGGGGTTTCTCACCATGTAATTTACATGGTTTTTGTTTTGGGGAATTTTACAGCTGATTGTTATTTCATCCAGTTGTGGGTCACATCTATCTTGACCGAGGATCTCTCCCATGTGATGTTTTTGATTTATTCTTCTTCTGAATCTCTATGTTTAGTGATTGATCTTCATTTCAGTTTTTCTATATTTCTCTAGGGGAGAAATCATTCTACATTATTAATTTTTATCATGGTAGAATCACTGAGTTGCATTATTAGATCATTTGATATATGTTGATAATATTATTTATCCTTTTAAGATCGTTTCTAGATCCATTGTGTTATCTTCCCCACAGGCTATCCATTTACATGGTAATGGTGTGTTCTGATCATTCATTTAAAAATACTTTGAAATTTCCTCTTAATTTAACATTTGTCTTATTGAATAGATTATGGGATTTGAGAATTGATTCTATAGCCCCTATTATAGATTTTGTGTTCTTATGAATCGGTGGATCTTGTTTTGGGTGTGTGTGGCCATAACATGAGGGAAGAAGTTTCATCTCTAATCTATGATGAATGAGTTTTATTTCGCTAGTTTTAGAAATTATTTTATAAATGATATGGAATGATGGACTAATTTATTTTCCATGTGGAATTGGGTTTTTGATTGAATGTTGTTTACCCTAGTTTTAGATAATAAAAATTAATTTTCAAATAATTGTGAATCATATTTCATAAATGGTTTACAGAGAATGGTTTTTATTAACCTTTTTAAATAATTGAGGAATGGTAAGTGTATGCTACAAATGTGGAATGTGCAGTAATATGGATAACATATTTTTTGAGGGGTTCACATTGGGGGGAATTCCTCATATGCTTATGACTATTTTTCAAGGTACATGATAGACTTATTTGGTTGTTAATATTATATGATGTACAATGATCTATATATTCGATGCATATATCAAGTTTGTTGATTAACATGATTTCAATATTTAGGAATTAGTGTCTACATTATCATGAATGGCATTGATCCTTGACATTAAATTACCTATTTATTTTTCTTATACTTTTTTAGTTTATACTACAACAGATTTGATGTGATATGTTACACATGCTTTATTTTGAAATGATTAATTCGACGTATATGTTATTATTCAAAATTTATATACCTTTTATATTGGGTAATCTATAAAAGGAATAAAATAATTGTTTTTATGGATTTTGGTAGAATAATTTCTTAACTACTATCATTCCTTATTAACGTTAAATTTTATCATTGTTAAATTTTTTGTATCAAGAATGGATGTGAAACGCTCACACGGGATCCTACTAAGTGTTTTAGCTTGCTCCCTATACCCCACTTCGGTAGTGTGTAAACCATTATATGTCTTCCAATATATGGAATTTAATGATACTATAGTGAAGTTGTGTGGTTTCTATCCAATATGCAAGGGTGAATATTGGTGGGATGGTGGTAGTTTCCCCACACTACCACATGGATTAACTATTTTTGTTTTTCCCCATTGTTGTTGGATTGTCTGTTCGAGATAGTTTATCAACATTTCATTTCACTCTCCTTAATTGATCCATTTTTTAATAGGTCATATATAAATGTATCTTTTTCCTCATTTTCTTCAATCATGTATATATATTTATCATATTTTTCCCTTATGGGTTAGAGAAATAATTCCCTATATTTTTAGTTGATGCTAGAGTTCTAGTCTCCATCTTGTGGGTATCTGGGACAACATTTTGGTATGTGGAATTTCATTTTAGGAATATGTTTTAGAAGTTATCTAATCTGGTTTTATCATATATTGGTATCAAATTAAAATATTTCTTAGGATTCCTTGTCAGGGGGAATTTTTTATATGACAAATCTTATTTTTGGGACACGATAGATAGATTACAATGAGTGTTTGGAATGAAATTTTCATGATGATGTACATATTACAATGGGATGTTTGTATCTGTTTCTAGTAATTTGAGTTCTTGATATTAATGTCAATATTTTTTATGGTTTACTCATTTAAAAATTTATTTTTTAGTTGTTTCATCATTTCATAAAATTATGTGTGTCACGGTATGTCTCTTAGACAAATTGTACGGTTTACATAGGAAGGTGTAGGGCATGATACATAAGGGAATCTGTAGCTAGATCTGAATCTTATCGGGGGTATAACAAAATATGTTTATTTTAATGAATAAAATTTTCCTTATGACCATAATACTAATTTTGAGGTATACATAAGATATGTATGAGAAATTGATCCATCATGGGTGTTCTTACATGAAATCATTTAAAAAAATATGAATAAACCACAAGTGTAAGATTACTATATGGACAAGATAGATCAGATCATAAAATTCTTAGATACACTTGTTAGTATCAAGGGGATGTGTGTAGTTTTCAGATTGGAGGTTCCTAGAATGTGATGCTTGTATTCCATGTTATGAGAGGATAGGAACATGATCATGTACTAGTATTGTTTCAATACTCTCCTCTTATATAATTTTTCAAAAGTTTCTGATGATGAATAATTCTATGTAGTTTCTCTATTTCAATAGGGAGGTCATTCAGTGTCGATGTACACAAATTAGTTTGTAGAGGTGGTTAATTTTTTAATATAGGTCATAAATAATGACTATATTTAGGTACATATATACTCACAGGGTTTTTTATGTGATATTATATCATTGGAATTAATACTAAATATTTTTACCAATGTGGAGAAAATAATCATGTTGATGATGGAAGATATGAATATGGTAGAAAATTTTGGTTACCCATCTACTTCACTTACAATAAGTGGATTATTTACTGACATAGAGAGGAATAATAGGAATTTATAAGATCATTGTAGGACTATTAGATTTTGATCATAGTGGAATTCCTCTTTTATACCTTTAGTTATAGCTTATAGTGCTCCTCAATGTACTATCATTGATTCCTATTTAGACACACCTTGGATTCTCATCCTACACCTTTGTATATCAAAACAAGAAAATAAACATATTTATATTTTTTTAATTGTGGAAATAGGGTCCATAATCATGTCCATAGCTTAAGGCCATGGTTTTATAAATTGTGGCCACAATAGCAATTTCAATAGGTGGATATAGCCATGGTTTACACTGTGAAAATAGGTAGATGTTGTCATAGATTAAACTATGGAAATATGTGGATGTAGCCGCAATATAAACTATATAAATTGGTGGATACAACCACAATTTAGAAATTCTTCATTAGGATTTTATTTCTGTAGTGTCATACCATATAAATCGCTAAAAATATAAATTCTTCTAGTGAGATTTGATCCTCGGACATTTTCTATATTCATTCCAAGACATTACCACTATGCTGGCCACTAATATATATATATATATATAAATTAATGTATATATAAATATATATATTATATATATATAAATGATAATAATTTAAAATACCTACTATATTGGTTCCAACATTGTTAGTAGGTTGGTATAACCATTATTTCAATCCATGAAAGTAGGTGTCAATAACCATAATTTAATTCATGAAAATAGGCATCTAGGCTCATGTTTTAAACCCCGAAAGTATGATACTATGGACAATCAATGAAAATTGTAAATATGAGGCTATGAAAATACATTAAATCATGAAAATTGGTTGGTATGACCACTATTTAAACAATTTGAATAGTTGTCTATGACCATGGTTTACTAAACCATGGTAGTATCCCTTTCCCATTGATTTTATACTCTCTTTTTTTGTTTTCCCACAAAACATATCAATAATGTTTTATATTACCATGGATATTTGATAGCCAATGACAATGGTTTTCTGAAACCTTTTTTATTGTCTACTTACAAACAATGTTTTCCAAACCAAATAATTAGAATGTGTGGTTGTGGACTAAGTGTATAGTTATGGATATGTAAATTTTGAATAAATTATCTTGATATTTATAATTTCAATCAATCTATGTATACGCCTCCTTATGTTAATTGATTTTATACTCAAAATAGTATCCGGGCAGAGTCATCTGCTTCAATGACTATAGGGATATTACCATAGGCCTTATGAGTGTAGAACCTTTATGTAGTATATGATATTTTTGTAATGGTATATATGGTTATAGTGAGAATTATAGGTATAATCCTTATTTCATATTTATTTGCAGTGACTTTTTATAATACAGGTTCTAGCCACTCTTTTTTTCTGTATGCTTTTTTGATATTCATAATCATTTATATGAAATCATTTCCAATGTTATGGATTTAAGGACATCTCTTTGGAAGTGTAAATAGTAGGGGTTTCAGTGAAAATCTTATTTTTTATCATTAACTAATGCAGAGTTACTCTATGATATCCTCCTTCCCAATTGGGATTTGTAGAGAGTCATCATGAAGAAAGATTGGTTTTTTTATCATCGTGATTAGGATACTTCTTATCATTGGTGTATCTAATTTCCTAAGGCCTATGGATGCTCATGAGTTTTTTAGGGAGAGTGGTATTTTACTTCTGGTTGTGAAACACCCTCTTACCCAAGGATAAAGTGTTTTTTTCACCTATAGTAGTGGATCCTGATAAGGGTCCTTTTATTGGTGATTGTCACTTTTGGGATTATAATTTTCTGTATTTTCCCAGATGATTTCTGTATTCTTCCATTAGAGAGGGAGGTAGAGCATATGATTGATCTGGTTCCATGTATGAAACTAATTTCAATACCATCTTATCATATTTATCCTATTGAGCAAATAGATATTGAGATTTAGTTGGATGATTTTATGAAAAAATGTTATGTTCTACCGAGTGTCATTCCTTAGAAAGCCCCATTGTCTATTACCATAAAGGCATATGGTTCACTCTAAATTTTTGAAAACTATTGAATGTGGAATATTTAAATGGTTAAGAATAAATATCATTTTCTTCATTTGGATTATTTATTTGTTTAATATAAGAGGTAAAAAAAATTTCTAAGATCACACTTCGTTTAAGTTATCATTAAATCATAATTCGAGTGTTTGATATAACAAATTTTGATTTTAGGAGTGGTAATGTCGATTACATATATCATATGGTGATGTTTTTTATTTATAATTCTTAAATTTATTTTAAGGATTCAATGTACATGATATTCCATGAGTATATCAACTCTTATTTGGAAGTGTTCATAGATGATATTTTTTATTCCAAATCTGAGAAAAAATATGAGATCCATTTGAGTTTAGTTATAGAAATATGAAAGAGTTTCTATTATTATATAACTTTTTAGAAATAAAAATTTTCAAACAATGAAGTGATGATCTTGGCGATCATAATTCATGATCTTGGGTTATTACTTGACCATTATTAGGTGATGTTTTTTTTCATTGGAAGAGGTATAAAAAATATTTGAGATTCAAATATTACTTTTTCATGTAGGATTCTACAATTGATTCATAAAGGATTTAAAAATGTTAGCTTCACCTTTGATTTGTCTTACCCAAGAAAGGTTTCAAATTCATTTGAGATGAAAATTTTTAATGTAACGCCTTGAGATTTAGTGGAATATTATTTTTTTTAATTCATTTAATCATTTTTATATTTTTTTCATTTCACGAAACTCTGAATATAATAGTTTTATATAAAATAATTATGTTTGTATTACCTTATAAAAATAAACATGTTTTTTATTTCACTTCAGGAAAAACATATATTTTCTTACGATACACACAAAACTCTGTTTTCTATGTGTTAAACAAAATATTGAGTCTGTTCGATAACCTGTGTTACATGCAAGACCTTGTTTTACCAAACTAAACTATGCATGTAATATTGTTAATATAATATTATTATATCAATTAAATTGATGTTATAATGGATGTTTCTAATAATATTATTTAAAATATTAAAATATGATCTACACAATACTCCTTTGGTGAAAGTGACTAGAAGATCAATTTGAAAATAAAAAATTACTTTTCAAAAATATTATTTTTCCAAATTCAAAGACATGTTTTTCCAATAAATCAATACAATTCACTTTTTATTAAATCATTAAATAAAAATTATTTATTATATATTCAACATATCATTCCACTCTTATATTCTATTTTGATACGTATAAAATAATAATAAATCCAATTTTATGAATAAAAAGATATATTTTTCAAAAATGAAATTTTTCCACCTTTTAATGGTGATCCAAATTTTAATATAATTATTGAAAAAATTATAATATTTATCTGAAAAAAAACATCCTTTTTTGGAGGGTAATATTAAAATATATTTTTGGTGAATTTATGGTAATTTTCTATGATGTTTTATTCTTTGATTAATAAATAAAAAACAATGAATAGTAATCCAAAATTGTTTTTCATCTAATTTATTTTTATAGTTAAATTATTTTTTAATCTGTTTTTACAGTATAATCAGAAAAAAATTATATCATTAAAACTTTTTTAGGTAATTTTAAAGAAATTCACATTGAAATTTTATACAAAAACTATGAAATCTTTTGAACATTCTTTCTTTAAAACCAGCTTTGTCATCTTATCTATGGGATAAATTTTAAATTAGTTTCATGAACATATATGATTTTAATTTTAAAAAATTCATTACATTTTTTTCATTAGAATAATATATAATTTTTAATAAGGTATAATTTGGTTTAGACTAAAAATATTTTTTATCATAAATTAAATTAATTACTCTGATTAAAAGATAACATAGATTTACAAGGGACTAAACCATAATCATAAATTCCAAAAAGATGATTAAAATTATCAAAAATTAATTGATTATTCATATTTTTACCCTAAATTCTATTTTATAAAAAAAATTATTATTGGAGCCACATTTCATTTTGAAAAAAAAATCGGTGGAATCCCATTTTAAGTAATTAACATGGAATCATTTCCTCCTCCTCTATAAAAAGACACTCACCCCAATAACATCCTCAAAACTATCAAGCCTATTTTTAATGAAAAATAACTCCCAAAATAGATCCTACTAAACACTAAAATAAAACTATAAGCCTCGCCTTTTGAATATATCCATCCAAGGAATCTATTTTGTGAAAAACTAAAAGGAGTTACCCAAATAATAGTTATCTTCATTCCTCCGCATCATGAGTTTAATTTTCATTCTCTACCCACTCAAATATTAATATTATCTTCCTATATTATGAAATAAAAATAATTAGTATACATATAATTTTTTATTTGAATAATTCTACCTATATATACACAAACTTCCATTACATGGGTAATAAACTTACCATTCATATGTATGTTGAACTACCACCTCACGAGATGAGGTCATTTGTTTTCATTTACCACCTTCCAGGGTGGGGAATTATGATAGATATTATATTTTTATATTATTTATATGGAATTTAAAATTTCATTATTCTTCTTTAATTAATTTATAACACACACCTTTAGGATTTACATGTTTTGCAAATACGATTACATCTTCTATAGAAGATTTGATTAACTTTTACTCGAAGTGATGTGATGTTTTCACACATTAAATTTAATGTATTAAGGGAAGGTTTAATGAACACGTATGATATATATGAAACAATAACTTAAAATTAATGATATTATTTATAAATATTCATATATTTCATTTACATTTTTTTATTCAAAATTACAATAAAATGGAAACTACATTCATTAATATGTATAACCTACCATCTCCAAGAAATGTGTGTCCCTTTTCATATTTTTATATTTTATAGAATATTATAAATACATATATATTTAATATATATGATAATTATATCCTATTTTACATTCATTAAATAAGTAAATAATAATCAAATTAATAGTATCATGAATAACATTTCAAAAAAAGATTAAAAACAAAGGGAATATTACACAAAACATAACATTAACATGAATTTGTAAATAAATCGGTAATATAATGTTCTAAAATAATAAAATATATTATTTTATAAGATAATAGGCTTATGTGTTAAATATATAATAATCATACATCTATTATATCAGAGGTTTGAATGTGTGTGATGAAATAAAAACAAATTAGTAAGGGTCTTCTTATCTCACTTTTATTTTCTGTGAGACACAAGCCATGTTCACACAATATTTCTTATATGTGGTGTGTATTATTCCTTGGGATGTATTATATATTTATTATACATAAATTTATGGGTATTTATATTTCACTTTTATTATTCTTTTTCACATTATTAATGTTTAAAAAGTTACCAAATTATTAATGTAATTTTGTATCAATTTGACTTATTTGATACACATGAAATGTTATGGACCTATATTATTCTATGAGGTGTATACACTATAATTTTTACATTTTATTACATGATTACCCATATATAAATGATATTTTATAATTAAATTAACGTAATTTTATAAATTGGGGAGTGTGATTCTGGGTTACCATGTGGTAAGTGTTTTTTAAGACAATATCATTGTTTATAAGGATTTTTTGCATTTATACATTCAGTGGTGAAACCGTATAATCAATAATTCACGAAATATCATGAAATATATTATCCTATGGTTTGTTTTGATATATTTAATTAATGGTACCAATTTTAAACTCTCTTTTACATAAGATACTTAAAAAATTGAATTTAAGAAAATTTGACTTTACCTACATCTTCAGTTATAAATATTTGTTGCTATAAAACAATATTTCTTAAAAATATTTTAAATAAAAATATAATTCTCCAATGACCTTAAAAATAAATTTTTTGTAGTTTTTTTCTAAATAAATGTTATTAAACTGTAATCTTCTTGTCATTTAATGATCTAGCCACTTCTCTAAACCTTTTAAATTACAAAATGAATGTTCGATGTGTATGGACTTACCCACAATCATGGCCGTGTTTACATTATAAGTTTAATGGATTCGATTTTACAAAAACAAAATCCTAATATTATGGACAATAAATATTTCAATGTGATTTTCAATGATAAGTTTTTCAAAAAAAATGTATAATGTTTAAAAAGTGTTTTAAATACTGTCAATATTTCATTTAAATTATTCATTAATTTTTTTTTCAAGACAATTTCATGAAATATTTTATTAAATAAAATGTATATTCAATGGAAAGGGTTTTCCAAAAAATAAATTCCTTTTCTATATAATTCCAATTCTATTTTTAATAAAATGGTATTCCTAATGTTTTCAATATTTATAAATACATTATTAATGTCATATCAAATAAAAATGATTTCAAAATGATTTTATCAATCATTTAAATGTTTTAAAGGATTATTTTTCTATATTAATATATAATTATTCATTCTTATTTCAATAGTAAATTGTTTTCAAATGATAAAATGTATTAATAAAAATTATTTAAAGAAGAATGTATATTTTCCGCACGAAATTTTCTTAAAAGGGATTTAAAAATTATTTTTCATATAAGATGAAAATCATTGGTGTTAATTGTTCCTTTTATGGGGATATAATAAAAGTTTCCCATTCATATTAACTCATTAAATGTTTTATTTTTTTATATCATGATTTTTATAGAACCCGTTTTTTGTTTTACAGGTTATATGTTTATGAAAACTATATTTTTAGTGGGTTATATGTTTATGAAACATTTTTCTCATTCAGGGGAGTTATGTTTATAAAATCAATTTCACAATCACTGGGTATATTTTTTTAAAATCCTATACTTTATATAGGTTATTATTTTATTAAATAATTATTAAACCTATCTGTTTCCAAATATTATGGTATGATTACATGATAATTATACCCATTTCATTTCATGGGTTGTGATGTGATGATTCTTTATTATCATTGGGCACAAATATGTTTTATTTCATTTCTAGATTGGTAGGAACTATATTCCCATCTTTTTAATTAGGTACATATTTATATATCATTATACAATGATGGGAAATAAATCAATAGACCAGAAAAAATTGGAAACATGTGCGTCTTGATCCAAAATGGGAAACAAGTCTGTCCTCATCCACAATGGAAAGATGGGGAAACTCTCTCCACAATGGGAAGATATAAAATCCTGATCCACTCAAGGAATATGGGGAATCATGATCCACAATGGAAAAATGGGGAAACCTGATACACTATTTAAAGAGAAGTTAAACTGATCCTTTATAAGGAAAGGTCTAGGACTAGAGATGGTGGTGTGTCCCACCCAGTATGTTTAGTCCCCATGATGTTCCCTGTTAGGTTTTTGATAAAAGACATTGTGACACCAGGAACACATATAGTATTTTGAAATGAATGAAATTTCTGCTCTAATGTGAATTATTATTTTTGTGGAAATAATAATTCTCAAATAATATTTAAGGCAAAAGGAATGAAATAAGAAAATTTTATTTATTAATACACTGAAATGTTACATTGTAAAAAGGAATTCAGGTGACTATTGGTGTTTTAGAAAAACCCTTATATTTTCATTATGTGTTTTAAATTTATCAATGTCTTACTATTAGTTAAATGAAAAAATGCTTCAAATTGATATTTTAATGAAAATTTGGATTTCCCAATTTAAATATTTTAAATAGACAAATGGAATAAAAACTAATGTTAATAATTACATTTAGATTTTTTTAATGGTGAGAATGAATGATTATATATATATATGTAAATTATTTTTTATATTATGTATTTTTAACTACATGTGTTTAATAAACTTATGGTAAAAAAAATTTGAGAACCCCATATGACAGAGGAATGACTAGATGGAAAACCCCTCATGGTAAGTGGGCATCTCACAAAGGCATGCATAATGCTTGCTGAGTTATGCACTAGCATGGTCGATGGTGGTCCAAGGCCCACGGATGGGTATTCCATGTACAAGGACCTCACTGTGTGTGTTTGTCTCATCAAAATGAAGGTCGCATCATTAAGTTTTATAAGGAGCTTTTAAAACCCATTCCATTTTGATGTTGGAAGTGTATTTTTAATGCGAAACACAATCCAGACTCTCTGGTCTCGCGACATGAGATTTCATCCATTAACATCAGTTCGGACATTGAAATATATGACCACAACTTTTTTCCCTAGAATTCATCAAATATACAATCCAGACACATTAGATCTAGATTTTTCGTTTGATTATAATGCTATAGAACACACCGCAATTGTCTGATCCACCCAGATCAAATCTCATAAATTCATCCATTATAAAAACTAACGGAGTCACTGTATCCATCTGTTTAGACTCAGTAAATCGTATTCGTCCATCTTTTTTCAACTTCTTTTCACTTATTATTCTTCCTCCTCATGCCACGCTTGCAGACGTCACACCCTACTCATCCACTAATTCTCCTTAACCCATGAGTCCTCCCACCACTAGCCACGGACAAGTTGTTTAGTCTTTTTTCCACAAGTCTAAAAGAGTGTATTAATTAAATTCAAATAAAAAATTTTTCCCTTAAAATATTCCCATAATATATATATATATATAATAAAATAACAAACTTATTTCGATATTACAATTATTATGGTATTTTCTCTTGTTGGAAATAGTTAGATTTGAGTTTATTTGGATTTCTAGATTATATATGAAGTTCAAACCATAGTATATAAATATATATATAAACCTATATTTGACACAAAACACTATTGGTTTTCCTCTCCATAACTTTCCATCAACTACGTCTTGTCTCAACCTCACCCTTTAAGAGAAGATATGGTTTATTTATCTTCATTTTTTATATTCAAAAACCATATATACACTTATGTGTGTATAATGATTTTCAAAAAATTCCAATCCTAATATGTTTTAGATTTTTCAAATGGTGTTTATCTATATATAATGATGTTCTGATGAAGATAATACTTGTAATTTTGCCAAAGAGTTGTTTCGGGTTTTCTAAACTCATGCATATATAAATATGTATATACAGATATATATATATATATATATATATATATATATATATATATATATTATCCCTAATTTGATTTAGGTTCCCAAAAATTTTGTATTAGTTATTAAATAATGTTTTTGAAGCATATGATACTTGTAATGATTTGTTAATCTTCTTTTTAGTTATAGAAATACCAAATACAGACTTTTTGTTTATTATGTATTATACAACTTTTTCACAACCCGTCCCACGGGGCCTGGAAATGAATACCCCTTTCACACCTTCTATAGTCCAGGGGTTGGTTACTAGCACCTGATGGCATTTTCCAAACATGGATGGAATTTTCTTAAAGATCTATACAGCGTCAAAATGGGAAACTAATGTTAACATCCAACAAAAGTATAGAATAAACTTGTGAGTAAATTACAACCACATGTACAATAGTACGCTACAAATAAGGGTCTGAAATACAAGCCATAGATACTGAAACTAATGTAACGAGTTGTTGCATATGTCCTAGAGCTCTACTTGGAATGTTGTAGCTATATATCTGAAGTCAAAGAAGTGTATCTCGACTTATCCTATTGCATAAGCTCCACCAAGGCATGAACCTCCAATTTCTACCTTGAATCATTAGTAGTCTACTCCAGACACAGACATGTGGGAAGAGCCCATGAAGGGGTGACAATAAAAACTCAGTAGGGGAACCCAATTCCCCCAAAGGTCTCTCAGTAATCCAAAAAGAAAAACATAAACAGAAATACCACAATGGTACTATCACCAGCATGATCTAAATCATGAAGCACAAAGAAAAAAGACATATCACTATTACGGTATAATTCCCAGGTTACTGGGATAGTGATAACTGGTCATAAATCCAGATCATCTCTTCCATTGTAACTATATTGTTGACTTGTATAGGTTATTGTATGCAGACCTGTATTGGTCACTAGATGCTGACATGTATTTGTCTCTAGAGGGTGACCCATATTGGTCACTAATGTTGACACATATTGGTCGCAGGAGCTCGCTTGTATTGGTCACTGTAGTGGACCCATATTGGTCACTCGTGTTGACACATATTGGTAACTCATATAGAGGTAGGGATGGTCAGTAATATAGCTAGATCATCCCACATTGGAGTTTCAGATGCAGACTTTTATTGGTCGGTCTCTTTCTTCATGTCACAGTCAGCCACAAGAATCTCGCACGAAGCACGCCTGATCTCCAGATGTCTCTGCTCCTCAAGCCAATATTCAAATATCTATCGGTAAAATTTCCCTCAAAAATCATACCCAGGGGACCACCCCGTCATAGGGGTCCAAACATGACAGACAGAGCGTCATCGAATGCCAGGTCTGTGAGATATGGGCACATTTGTAAAAAGGGCCTGGTTCGATTCAAGTGATATCCAACCCAAGTCACATTTCAAACTCCATAAAAACTCACTTAGAGTATCTCTAAAGGACATCCTTTTCAAAAAGTAAATTATGTCATAGATGGACTGTAGATCGGAGGCCTTATAATTTAGTTACACTCCTCTCTATGAAACCGGGGTGATCGAACCAAAGTCTGGCCTGGATCGGTCAGGCCCGCCAAAATGTGCTAAAAAGACCAATTCCTAAAAGGGGACTAAATTAAAATGATATAATGTCAAATGAATATCTGGTTCATCATTTACGGGCATTCCTTTTTTCGAGAGATGGTAGGGTTAGGGCCTGGTCCGACTCGGTCAAGTCACCTCCATGCAACGTGTCCGAAGGTCTACCTAGCCCTTCCTGAGTCCATCCTGTTAATGGTTCTCCTGGTTAACTGGGTTCGGCCTCTTGGGGTCGGTCCATCTAGTTTGCAGGCCTAGGCTACAGGTCTAGCACGTTCGGTCAGCTCGTGTCCGGCCTGGTTGACTGACGGTTCACCATTTTCTCCAGCTGGCCCCGGTGACATCATGCATTTTTGGCCGGACAGTGGGACACTTCCCCACCGCATGCAATGGTCCACCCATTGGTCGACCGGTCTCTAGCCGACGAGACACGATGTGGTGCTGCCCCCTCCTGCCACGACCTACTGGCCACAGTTACTGGATCTTCCCTTCAAATGCACGGTGGCTTAGGTAGGGTGCCTCTATCCACGACGGTGTGCAGGGGCACCCCGCCTTCCATCTGCCCACAACCAGTTTCCGCGGGTCTCCTCTATCCACCATCAACCGCTGCCGCCAATGTGCTCCAACAGTTTTTTCTGAAGGCCACTGAACGTGCTCTTGTGGTCCGTTAATGGTGTCATTTGTGACAGTGAGTCCCCCAGACTGATGCCATTACAGTCTGACCCTCTCTCTTACATTGCTGTTAAAATTGAAAAATGTTGTCCCCAAATTTCACAACATGAATGAAGAAACAAAGGGTTTGTGCCTTGTTCGTTCATCCCGTGCCCCCCGCGTTGACATGATAACAAGTAGGAGAATATATATCTAATATTAATGATTTTTTAATCTCATTTAAATAATTTTAAACCATAACAAATCATAATCCCCTACCTCTATATCTATTAATGGTGTCATGATTGGGTGGGAGGAGAATCCATGTTGGATGGAGTTTTCTACGTCTATTGTTCACAGATTGATTCCACCCACGATTTTCTTCTCCGTTAGTGGATGTTTCAATAGAACCATGATAGAGTTTCCTCGCAAGACGAACATATGCCATAACCCCACCCCAATATCCATTTTAATAGGAAGGGGAATGGTGAGTAACGTATTGAAGAATTAATGAGGATCATTAAATGAATTAATAAACCTCTTTTAATTCACAACGACGGAGTTACATAGTTGATGAGTCAAGACATTAAATGGCATGAAAATTCATGGGTCCAACCATTTCCTCTCATCCAATGGAGAAAAAGAAAAATAAAATAACAATAACATGCTATTTAAATTTTCTTTAAAAATTACAAAAAATATCTTTTTTTCCCAACCTACTAAGGTTGAAGTGAAACCTTCCATAAGAAAATACCAGTGATGTAGATTCAATGGTGCCCTCGGATTATAAATATGATAAATGGTTAAAAATATGGAAAGCAACACCTGTGTGTTTACAGAATATACCTTAAAAAAGGTACCAAAATTCATTTCGGAGATAACGGGCCTCAGAATCAAGCATCAGCAATTTTCACAGACATGTAATAATTAGAAATAATTTACAAAAAATTAATTTAATTTTTTTGGAACTTTAAATTCTCCCCACCCTGGGGATTTATGTCCCTGAAAAAAAAACAAGGATACTAAAACAGAGAGGGGTACTGGAAAAGAATTCGTGCCTCTCTCTTCAATGTGCTCTCTAGTAGATTCACATGCGGCTGTAGAACTTTCACCATTGGTATCGACCGCCCATGAAGGATCCCCTCATGTTGATCCTCTATCTCTACTGGGTACTCGGAAAATGTCCCCCTATCATCAATCTATTGCTTTCCATGGTCCATGACATGAGAGGGATCATGCACGTATCTTCTCATCTGGGATACGTCGAAGACGTCGTTCACCATCTCCAACTGCTATGTAATTTCCAAGTGGTATTCCACCTTTCCAATAATATGAAGGATTAAGAATGGTCTGATAATCCTTGGTGAGAGTTTATCACATCAGCCAAATCTCTGTGGTCCCCATCAAGTGAAGACTCGCATGAATAAGTGGTCCCCCTCTAGGAACTATGGTTTTTATTGTCGTGTATCATCATACAACTATTGTCAACTCTATGTAGTCTTCATCTGCTCTGGAATGTACTGCACCTTCTTAGTGGTAGTCTGTACCATCTATGGACCCACAAGGTTTGGCAATCTGGGATCCATCCAGCACAAGGGTGATCTACTCAGTTGTCCATACAATGATTCAAAATGAGAACATAAAATGGTGGGGTGATGGATATTGTTGTACGTGAACTCCAGTAAGGGTTGTTGGTCCTCACTAAGACGATCAAAATCTATGACACATACACGAAGCATGTTCTCTGTGGTTTGGATGGTCTGCTCAGACTGACAATCTATCTAGAGGTGAAAAGTTGTGCTTATGCAAAGTTGAGTCCTAAAAGCCTCCAATAATCCATTCCACAACTAGAATATGAATCATGTGTCACAGTTAGAGGCAATTGTTGAAGTAACTCGATGATGTCACGCAATATTATTAATGTAGAGACGTCATATGTTCTCTACCAAACCCATCTCTCGAATAGAAAGGAAGTGGGTTGACTTAGTGAGTCATCAAATGATCACCTAGATGGTAATATTCCCTATAGACATACTTGTTAACCCCATCACAAATTCTATTGATATGCCTTCTTACATCCACTCTAGTCTCGAGGGGTTGGGGTTCTACCTACTTGCACCTAGTGCTCGGTCTTCTCTTTGTGGCATGTGGGGAATCTACTAAAATATTCTGCCACAACTTTCTTCATCCCTTTCACATGTACTGACGTTGGAGGTCTTGATACATCTTCCTCAAGCATGGAGGTACTACCAAGTGGGATGTATGAAACTCCCTTAACACCTCCTCTAATAGAATCACTTGTACAGTAGTACGCCATTCAAAAAAGAAAGTGTGCTACACACATTAATAATATATGTCGGGTGCATGGACTGAGGATATCAGAGCACATATAGTCTCACAAGTACTATCTCCGAGTTTCACCTCCTTATATCAATGATGGAGTGGAGGGGATACTACCATTGAGGGGATTTACACTGCCTCATATCTATCCACCTAGGATATCTGAATAGAGGCTAACTATTCTGAAGCCTTGTTCAGTAGTTGTGATCTCGATCTCTGGTTTTGTGCATCTGCCATTATGTTCCCCCTCCCAAGAGTATATACTATCTCAATGTCATATTTCAAGATTATCTTTTTCCAACTCCTATGTCAAATATTCATATCTCTCTATGTGAATATATATCTAATACACTTATTTTCTGAGTAAACAATAATCTGATCGATCATCTGGTAGTGTCGCAACATCTTTAGTGAGAAGACTACAGCTACCAACTCCATGTTGTGATCCACATAATATTTCTTACGAGGCCTCATCAGTATTGAGCCATAAGTAATCACTGCATCACCTTTTATTAGGACGAAACTGAGTATGGTCCCTAATACATCACAGTAAACCACATACTTAATTCCCTCCTTTGGAAACCTTGGGATGTGAGTGCAGGAAAGATCCTCTTTAGCATTGGAAATCTCTGTTGGAATGTCTCTTCCCACACTAAGTGTTTACCCTTCTATATAAAGTGAGTAATTGGTTCTGCTACTCTTGAGAAATCAGGTACGAATCTCTGATTGTATCATAATAATCCATGGATGCTACGCACCTCAGTAACACTCCTTGGTGGCTCCTAGGAATGTACTTCCATGATCATCACTAGATCCACTACAAATCCATCCTCTATGATGACATGTATTAAGAAGTGGACATTCTGTATCATGAACTCACACTTCGAGAGATTCCCATATAACTAGTGCTCCAAGAGTGTTTCTAGAACTATCCTTGAGTGTACTACGTGATCTTCCTCGGACGTGGAGTACCCCTATATTTTTTCAATGAAGACCACCAAAATGTTCTCTAGGTTTGTCTGGAATATCCTGTTAATGAGACTCGTGAACACATATGGGGTGTTGGTAATGCTGAAAGGCATCTTCAATAACTCCTAATAGAAATACCAACATCTAATGGTTATCTTCGTTACATCATTTCCTCCCACCCTGAGCTGGCGATACCCTAATCTGAGGGCTATATTTGTAAACCAACAAGCTCCCTTCAGCTGGTTAAATAGATCATCAATCGTTGGAGATGTTACTTTTTCTTCACAGTCACGCGGATTAGGCATTGGATGTCCACACATAGCCTCAAAGATTCATCTTCCATCTTGGAAAACCACACTGGGTATTCCTATTGACAAACAATGTGCCTTACAAATCCCTTCTTTTGTAGGTCCTCTGATAGTACCATCATCTCCCAGAGCTCCATTGGGGCCATCGAACATACTCATGTAAATATCTGTGTTTTTATGGGGTACAAGTCAATGTGGAAGTATAACTCTCTACGAGGATGTATTCTTGGGACATCTTCTGGAAGGACATCCTCATACTCATCCACCACTACTGGGAACTGTGTACTCAACTCATCTTCCACTTCACAGGTAATGTAAGCCATTTGATAAGTAATCGGATGCACCCACCGGACCACAAGTCCATATCATGTTGTTTTATTTTTTTATCCCCAACAAAGAATAACTATCCTCTATATATACACGTACATCTCATTGTACGTCTCAACCAGTCAATTTCTGCATGGACTACTAATATCCAATCCATGCCTAGAATAATGTCATTGGGAATCAATTCCTCTACTGGAATATCCCTTCTGAAACTCTCTCCTTTAAGTGTAAGATCACACTATCATCACTCATGTGTGACCAATGAATCGCCTATCGTAGGAGTATCTAAATGAAGAGATCAGTCTAAACGTTCTCTCAAAATATTAGAGTCCCAAAGAATGTTTGTGGAAATGAAAGAATGACTATCACCTCTGTTGATAAGCAATGATTCTAATGTTGAAAATAGATAGATTCTATCTTGAATAATCTAATGGATGTTAGGATCGTGAGCCTCTACTACCTATATTTGGGAATGTCTTTGTCCAAATTCGTTTTACGCTTGTGGTGGACCACCTAGGGGTTGTGGCGGTAGTGCCTCGTGACCCCAACCACCTCCCACTTCTGGTTCGGCTCCCCCACCACTTTCGCTGCATGGCTGATGCTCATGATCCTACTGGTGTCACTACATCGGTTTTCCCTCCGCCATCTAATGATAATTCATGTGGGAAGTTGGACTATCATGATCTTTGTGACCCTTTCCCGCCATAGGAAAAATAGATAATACCTTGCTTGGGTCTCCTTTGGCCTCTCTAGGCTCACACCTCTGACCCTGCTTCCCCGGGTTGCCCGACAGAAGGTCCATCATACCTTTTCATATATGTAATATATCTAGCGCAAGCTGCATATGGAACTCCTACCTTTCTTCTAGTAGGGGATCACACTATTGATTCTTGGCCGGCTTGGAATCTCTCCTTCAGCAAAGCTCAATCTAGCACCCTATTCTGCATCAGGATGCCGAGAGAAACTGTCATAGCATTGATATCATGTTGGAGCCCCTAATCAGATGTTCAGGCCCAGAAGTAAGTGTGTTTTGCCATGCTAGTGGATTATCATGAGATATTAGTAATCCTTATAGAGTACAAAGCCACAGTATGGACTCCCTACTACAAATGCAGCTGATCCTGAATACGCATAGAGCGTAGTTTTTCAAGCATGATCTTTTCCCTTGAAAGGATCTCAATTACCTGGAAGGTGAGGTTTGACTCCTCATCCACCTGGAGCATCGAGATCCACCATCATCCTATCGATCCTGAAATAAGGCTATCGGCCAAGATTTCCATCTGCTCTGTTTGTGTCCCTACTAAGGGAAATACTGGGAAAACCACCTCAAGCAAGTCATCTGATGCTTGTGTGTCCGTCTCACCTCGATACCTTGGAGGCCTATGTCCGTTGGACTCATGAAACACACTCAACCAGTGTGAATGAACCACTAGATGAATATATTTCTCAATGGGTGGTGGTGTTGCTAGTAGACTACCCGAATGATTCATCACTGTGTGTGGCCCATGTTCCGACGCCTCATCACTAGGTGGGCCACTGTCAGAATATCTAACCAAAGTCTTGGCTATCTATCTTCATGAAGGAACCATGTAAGAAACATATGTGGCTCTGTCAAAAAGGTATACCTGGTGAGCTGACTCAAGAAGATGATGAAAACATTTCAAAACATTAGCAACCAATATTTTTATTTACCGAGTTAGAAAATTGAATTCAGGGTCCTAGTATATGGATATGTCTGCTGCCACCCTAACACAAGGCTCCCTATACTAAAAACCGAAATCAAGAATCATTACATAGTTTCCTTATTAAAACTAGAAACTTAGTTCTTCTAGTATAACTGAACTCCCTTTAAACAAGTTTGTCATGACCCATCCCACGAGGCTCGGACGTAACTATCCAAATCATTCCTGTCATTGTCCAGGCGTAGGTGACTAGCTCCTGAAGACATTTCCCAAATATGAATGGAATTGAATTAGATATTTTTACACACTCAAAAAATGAAACTAATGTAAACAACCTATAAATGTAATGTATAACATCAAGTGTAATGTACAACCACAAGTACAATAATAAATTGAAAACAGTGTGCCAAAATACCAGATGTAAAAACTGAAATGAATGTAAACAGCCATCACATCTACCCTGGATCTCTACCTGGAGAGAATTATATGTATGACTGGTTTTGAATAGGTGGATCTCGACTGCTCCCATCACACCATGCTCAACCATGTCCCGAACCTCCAATGTTTTCCTCAGAGTGTCAGTAGTTTGCACCAGACACACAAATGATAGAGGAGCCCAGGCAGGGGTGAGTATAATAACTCAGTAGGGGTCCTTGAGACCAATGATCATATCTTAGTAATTCAAAAAGGAAATAATCACAACAAGTTCCACAATATTTATATGACAAGAAGAATGTAAATCATGAACCACAATAAAAAATAGGCATCTCACTCTAACGGTATAACATCAAGTTTATTGGGATAGGGATGACTAGTCATAATGATAGATCATCCTATCTGAATAAACACTAATGTTGACCCATATTGGTCACTGTATTCTAACTCGTATTGGTGGCTATATGCTAACCTGTATTAGTCACTAGATGCTCTCCCATATTGGTCGCTAGTGGTGACCTGTATTGGTCTCTTGTGCATACCCGAATTGGTCACTGGTGCTGACCCATGTTGGTCGATGCTACTGAATCGTATCAGTCACTGGTAGATAGGTAGGGATGATAATTCATAGAACTAGATCATCCAACTATATAGTTTTGGATGATGATCCGCATTGGTCGATCTTCTTCTTCATGTCATATTCAGCCTATGGATTTCTTCTTGACGAACGCCTGATCTCTGGAAGAATTTTATACTCATGCCTCGAACATATTTCCACAGGTATGAAGTCCTGAAAAAAACATACCCAAGGGAACCCTATCATTATATTCATAATGTGACAGATGGTGTGTCGATCAAATTCCTAATCTGTGAGATATGGAAACTATTGCAAAAAGGCCTCGGTTGGATTCAAGTCTGATAAAAACTAGTTATAATGTAAAATATAGTCCAAAATCACTTATATTATCTCCAAAGTACATACTTGTCACAATGGTCCTTATTCCATAGACGACATGTCGATCGTGCACCTAATCTATTAGTTACACATTATTCCGTGAAATGGGAGTGATCACACATTAGTCCGGCCCGACTTGTTCTGGCCCGCTAGAACATGTCAATGGGACTGCTTCCAGAAACGGGTCCCAATTCCACTGATGTCGTGTCAAACAGACATATGGTTATTCAGTTACGTGCATTCTTTTATTTGGGGGATGGTTGGGTCTAGGCCCGGTCTGACTCTGTCAGGCTGGCCCGATTCAACAGGTCATAGGGTCTACATAATCTCACTCGTGTCTGGCCCATTGAATATCAGCCCGATTTACTGGTTCCATCCTGTTGGGGTCGACTAGGCCTGCCGGGTGGCGCTTGGCCCAGCCACGCTATCCCGTTGGGCTGGTACGACTCATTTTTCTGGCCCATGTGATTCCCGGTCCACCTTAAGGCAGACCTTTTTCCCCAGCTGGCCCCATAGATGTGGGGTTCTTTTTCCATAGCTGGTGGGGAACCACTCTACTAGGTGAAATAATTGGCCATTCGGATGACTGGTCTCCAACCGACGGGAACGGTGCGAGGCTGATCCTCGCCCCCCTTCCATGCCCAGTTGTCCATGGTTGTTTCCATCAGTTGAATCTATAGGAACGACTGTTCTAATGCATGGGTGACTCGGGCCGATAGCCTCTGGCAACCACCGTGAGGTACGACATCATGCATTTACATCGCATGTGACATTCTTTCATCGGCCTCCTCTAGCCGCAGCTTGCCGCTGCTGGTAAGGTGCGCTATCAGTTCTTTCTTCAGGCCACCAAACATTGTCCAATGGTATGTTCAAGGTTCTATCAATGCCTACAAGTATCTTAGACTGATTTCGTCTTAGTATGACCCTGTATCTCACATTAACATCAAAATTGAGGAAACTTGACCCCATAGAACACAACATGAAATGAGTGCCGGAGGGTCTGGGCCTTTTTCGTTCGGCTTGCACCATCCATGTTAACAAGATAACAAGTGGTGGAATATTTATATAAAATTAAATATTAATAAAACCCATTTCTATAATGTTAAAAAAAATAAACATAATCCCCCAACCTTGAGATCTATTGGAGGTGTTGTGGTTGCGAAGGAGGAGCGTCCATGTTGGATGGATTCGTATGTGTTTGTCATTCCCAGATCATTACCTCCCGAGCATTCCTCTTCTATTGTTGGATGTTGTGAATGAAATTTTCTAGAGTATCCTTTCTCGAGGAAGTATTTCCAAATCCTCACCCCGTGCTACATTTACAAAGGAGGGGGAAAGGTGAGTAACATGATGAAAATTTAAATAGGTTCATTAAATGAATAAATTAACCTCTTTTAAGTCACAATGGTATAGTTATGAAATTGAGGATTCAAGCCATTAAATGGATTGAAAAGTCACTGATCCCACCAAGTCCTCTCATCCTTTGGAGAAGAAGGAAAATAAAATAACAATTACATGTTATTTTACTTTTCATTAAAAAGTCCAAAAACTAAAATTTTCTCTCAACCTACTACAGTCAAAGTGAAGTTTTCTTTATGTGAATCACAGTGCTATAAATTCAACAGTTCCCTAAGATTTTTAATTCAAGCTCTGGTTAAAAAGATAGAAAATTCTTCTCGCGCCTTTACTGAACATACCTAAAAAGGATAAATAATTATTTTTGGGCACACTGGGACTCAGAATCACGTGCCGTCAATTTTCGCAGACTCATAATAATCCCAAATAATTAAAATAAATTTTTCATGGAATTTTGTTCGTGGCATTACAACATTCAATCATAAACTTTTATATTTTTTCCATATTGTGATTATTAGTTTTTTTTCATGATTATGGTGCATATAGTACTGGAACGGATTTTCTATTTTTGGAATTTTATAAAAATATACATTTATATTTGATTATACTATTTTTTATAAATTTCACAATAAATCTATTTTAAGGATGAACAATTATATTAAAATGGTTGTTTCCCTACGCATATATTTTAAATAAGGATTCTAATGATTATCAATTTATTTATGAATACCCAAAATATATATATATACATATATATATATATATGTATATACATCTTCATAAATATTTGAAAATATTGTTTTCATTTAAATAACTTTTAAATGTAATAATTTCTTCTACGATTTTATTCTTTCGAAATTTTACAATTGATTAGATTGAAAATAATATTTATGTTTTTGAGAAAATATATATGTACAAACATATTTATAGACACGATTTTACCAGTTTTACAATTTTTTTTATGTCCACAATTTTAATATTTTCGATTTATTTTCATGTGGGGTTTTTAATACTATTTTATAATGGAAAACAATAACAAAACCTTGTTTTTTTGTGTGGCCAAATATTTAAGAGGGATAATTACCTTGTTATCATTACATACATACATCCCAATTTATAATTTTAGGGGAAAATGTTGGAATTATCTTTTGATTAATTCTTACAATTATAAATTCATACACACATATAGTGAAGTGTGTTTAATTGTTTATGAATCAACACCTCACATGAAATGAATTTTTTACATTTATAAATATTATATTTTAATTCATGATGAATCATCCAAAATGAATAATATTAGTTATTGTAGATGATTGTTTAAAATGTTTGAAACTCCCATTTATCAGTGTATGGTAAACATGAATGATAACTATCATAAATTAAAATCATGTATTCTTGTATATAAATTGATTACTTTTATAAAACATGGTTTTTTAAAATTTAAGAGTTATTATTTTATGTGACAAACACAAACAATCTATTCTATTATGTGCCGCAATTATCACCACATTTACAAAATTGGGTCTGATTGTATATGCATGTCATAGATAAATTCAATATATACATTGTAAAATGTATAAATAACAAACCATGTAGTTTTTGGATTAACATTTACATTTAAATCATAATTCAAATTATTTACTAATATAGACTACAATTTCAAAAATGATATTTATTTCATATGTTAACTGTAACACCCCAAGATTTTATGAAAAATATTATTTTAATTTCATTAATGTCTTATGTTGTATTCTACACCATGATTACCTTGCGCTATACACAACACCGTATTAGCTTGCAGTATACGCAACACTATTCTTGGATCGTGTTACACACAATTTTGATAATAGTTATTCTACGCAACAATGAGTATATATATATATATATATTAAATGTATAAATGAAATATGGATGGATTCTGTTATACGAAACAACGAAGGATTCTTTCACAACACGCAACCCTGACTTGGCTTGCATTACACGCAATCGCAACCTTCCTCGATAGTGTGTGTTGTACGCAATACCGGGTTTTAATAAACAATGTTATATTATTATAATATTGCCATGAACTAGCCATTATGAATAGTATTAACTAAATTTTGAATTTTATAACATTATTATTCATCTTACATATTTCTAGAAAATGGTATAAGAACAAAATAAATTTTTCGGGTAAAATAAGTATTTTTCACAAAATGCAGTTTTGCCGCCTTGGATGGCGCACCCACTTTAAATCTGGTTTTTGACATGTTTATATGTTCAATTTGACAAAATAATATTCTTCTTTTGAATCAGGATGTAAAAATTTACATTAGATATATTTTTGATATTTTTCCGATAACTTTCATATTTTAATGAATAGTAAAAACACGCTATATTTTAATTAAAAACAACTTTTTTCATTGTAATATCTTATGTGGTTAAATTATAATATTGAATGGTTTTAAAGTATATTTAGAATATATTTTTACCACTTAATATAATGTTGGTCATTGGACACAATTTTACAATTAAACCGAACATAAACAAGTGACAATCTTTTGATAGTTATTATCTATTAAAAACACGCTTTTTGTTTTGACAGCGGGAATTAATTTTAAATTAATTTCTGCCACTTCTGTGTTTTGAATTTAGAAAAATGGATTCCATATTTGGAATCAGGATGTTCAAATTGTGTAAATAGATAACTTTTATTTTTAGACATTTTGAATAATTATTGCGGTAAATATTTTATTTACCATGGTTAAGGGTAAATCCGGTAAATAAGGGTTAAAAAAATAATATTATAATAATATTAAATTACCCTAAAACGTGTCTTAACCTCATTGGTTGATACATGGTCGACCATGGGCATCTTTGGGTCGATTTTGGGGTCCCATTAATCCACTTGTAAGTGATAATGACACTTTATTTTAAAATGAATACAAAATTGACACAAGCATATATCTTTTAGAAAAATAATTGTTACATAGGGTTATATATGTTGGATTTTAGATTATAAATATTCATTAGAAAGATAAATATATTTCCTACATAATGGTATTTTATTTGTAATTTTTAGACTTTAAATAATTTAATTTATTTATGACACAATGATGATGCAGTAATTATCTTATTAATGAAATATTGACATAATTGATGTTATAAACACAAAAATAAATGTAATTTGAGACTTTTTATGACTTCCACTAATTTTCTAGGTTACTATGATATATTAATGTTGATTTAATCAACTTGGTTCGAACATTTAATTCTGTTATGACTTTCACAAAAATCATATATCAAATAGTGTCAAAATTGACACAAAATAGTTTTTAAATCAAATATTATATTATTAATTGTTATTGTATTCCTAAAAATCTAAGGTTCGGCCAAATGACTTAGATAAGGATATATATATTAATAATAAACAATATGGGGTTCGTTTGGTATGTTATAGTAAGTTTATTAACCATATAGTGAAATAAAACAAAAAGACACAGTAAAAGTTAAATTATTTAACTTGGAGTTAAATCTAATTGATAAGGTTAAAATAATATCCTAAACTTGTCTAAATTCTATTGGTTGATAGTATTTAGACCCCTCCCACACTTTAGCTTCGAAATAAGACCCTTTGGAACCATTATAAACTGATTTTGACTTTAATATAAAATAATATTTTGAGATATTCCTAAGGTGCCCCTCTCCTCCCCTATAAAAGGACACCTCCTCCCCCTCCTCCTCACACCAATTTGAGCACCCAAGCTCGGCCAACCCCTGCCAAAATCTCTTCTCCACTTCCCTAGAAACATCCTAGAGGTTCTGGTCTTCCTCAAAGACCAATTGTAGTGCCCTAAGAGGAGGTCTCAAAGAGGCACTTCAAAGAAGAGGTAATTACCGTTACCAATTCTTTCATCTTTATTTCTTCTTCCACTTCTTCTTCTTAGGTTGTTTCATTATGAAGTAATAACATCAGTATCACTCATATACTGATATGTTATTATAAGTATGAAACAACCCTATTTCACCATCTATCCATCCTACGGAAAAAGAAATCACCGCGCGTGTGTACGTACGGAATACCGTCTCCACGCCGTGGTGTAATCTATTTTCCACCACCACCTTACATGGATGGGTATAATGGTGTAAAGAATAACTATACATAGTTATTACAACATCATATTTATTCTGATATATTGTATAATCCACTCCAATCCAATTCAATATTTATAGAAATGATATCATCGCTCGTGCGTACGTACGGACTACCGTCTCCACGACGCGATGAGATTCATTCTCCATGTCAACCATTTAAGAATGATTATAAAGTATATATAAGAAATAATAATGAAATATATGACATTATAAAGCTACTGGATTTATGTATATATATACATATGTATTTCATCTACTTACTTCCATTTCAAGACAATAAGGAAAGGAAAACAGCGTTCATGCGTACGTACGGACTACCGTCTCCATGAACGGTGTTTTTCATTTTATTTATCTACCTGTTATATATATATATATACTGAATATATATGATATATAAATCATATTTTATATTCTGGAAGTAAGTAAATCATGATATAAGTAATAATGATGTCAAGAACAACAAGTCAAAACACCTACGATAAATGAAACGATTTTACCCAAAACGCTTCTTTAACATGGAATTTACAAAAGAACGGGTAATATAATGTCATAAGTGAACCATATATGATATCATAACAATTAATATGATTCTTTAATAAGTCAATAACATGATTTAAATCATTATACAGGAGGTTCGGACACTTACAAAGCAAGTCGGACCTAAGGTAAGGGAAATATCACAATCTCATTTTTATCCGAGATTGTTTATTCGTAAGTATTTACTGGGGTGTATTTTATCATCCGCATCCATGTTTCCTTAATATGTAATATTATTTCCATCCACCTAAAATTTTTTAAAACCTATTTTACCCTTTGGTGAGTTTTTAGTAAAAGATATGAAAAGAATCTTTTGTCGTTTTTCATACGAGGTACTTTTTTTGACTTTTTCGACAAAAGTACGAGAAGAATGTTTTTTTAACTTATACGGCATGAATGGATTTTTAAAACATTGTTTCCAAGAAGCTTCCTTTACATGTTTTAAAGTTTATTTTTAATCAACTTCTTTTATTTTAAAGTTGTATGACATGTTATGAAAGGAAAAATGTTTTTGAAGAAGAAAGGATATTTTCCTCAAGAATGGAGTTCAAGTGTTTTATCAAAATTATTTTCCATCTAAGATAATAAAGGGTTCTGTTTTTACCCCTATTATTAAATTGATTTCTTCATGTTGTGATGGAATTATTTTTATGAATTCCTTTATCTTATATGAATTGATTTATGAAGTCATGATGTTTCAAGAATCCCATTTTTGTTACATGTGTTATGCGATGATGTATGTTTTATGATTATGTGGCACACATAAGAAAGGATTCATTATAAGATGGGTGGGACCTATATCTCCCTCCAATGCATTGGGTAAAGATTTTATATCTCATGAGATAGACATGGCTGGAATGGTAGGTTATACCGGTTCAGTGAAACAGGACTGAAACGAGGGTTACTCGATTCAGAAAGGGACTTTGTCCACTAAGATAGTCTTGGCAATGAGTCATGACTAACAAGAAATAATTTTCCATGATTATGTGTGCATGCCACAAAGTTTCAAGTTTCATGTTATGATTATGGTGATCTCATTTTCACTTCTATGATTTGTTCCATGTTAAGATATTATGATCTCTTTTGCAGGTTATGATTTTCAAAAAGATATGATATGATTTTTATTTCTTTTGTATACCCTTACTGAGCATTTGAGCTCACCCTTTTATGTTTTCTTTTCCCCAGGATATAAAGAAAGGTTTTAGGTAAAAAAATGGATGATCTTTATGGGAGATATTGAAGATCTTTCACCAGGATTAGAAGATTATGTTCCGAGTTTCCAAAGACACTAAACTATTACGATCCTTGTGTGTGTGTTTTTTGTTATGTACTAAGTATTCCGCAAATGTAATGTAATGTCCATGTACGTCAGGCTTCGGGTCTCTACAGTTGGTATCAGAGGAAATGTTTAGTCAACCTTTGGAAACTAGGATGCGAAAACGTTAGTGAGATCCCTAGAGATATTTTTAAGGTATGTCTAGGGATGTCTCTATGGTTAAGTATATGTATAGGTTATAGTCCTAGAATTGTGCTAACGATCTTAGAATTAAACCTAAGATGTTAGATATTGAAGGTACTCCCCCTTTATTATATTGTTTTCCCTAGCATGATTTTTGCCTCTCACACTATTCTTTTTGGGTTTTAGACAATGGCTGGAACCCGAAGGAACCGTGTTGATCAATGCAATGGACAATGCAATGATTGTCCTCCTGAACAAACAAATGTTATGGGAGATGGAGTGAAAAATCTTATTGCTATACTTACACAAGCTATGAATCATTCTGGACTTCCAAATGAGCAGAGAAGGGAACAATATTCTATTGAGTCCTTCATGAGGCAACGTCCACCTTCTTTCAGTGGGTCTTCTGATCCACTTGTGGATGAACAATGGATCAGTACTACTGAAAAGATATTTTCAGTTCATCAATGTTCTGAACATGATAAAGTCATCTTAGCAGTATATCGTTTGGAAGGTGAAGCTGATCAATGGTGGAATCTTATCAAGAATACGAGGCCAAGAGATGAAATTAAGTCCATCGAATGGGACGAGTTCAAGAACTTGTTTTTCAGTAAGTACTTCCCTCGTATTCTTCGAACAAAGATGGAGAAATAGTTTCTTGAACTGATGCAAAGGGACGATGAATCTGTTGGTACCTATGAAGCAAATTTTACAAGACTTGCAAGGTACGCTTCTGGTATTATCATCCAACCTGAAAGTAAAGTTGATCGATTTTTCAGTGGCTTAAAACCAAGTCTTCGAAGGGCATTAGCTATAAGAGACTTCAGTAGCTATGAAGAAATTCTGCGTTGTGCTATCAAGGTAGAAATGGAAGTTGGTGTTACATATCAATCTCATGGTTTTGACAAGAAACGAAAGATGGAGGTCAAGGAGAAATCTCAGAATAATGGTGAAAAGAAGATGAATGTTTCCTTATGCACAAAGTGTGGAAAGAAGCATGGTGGAGATTGTCTTAAAGGGACTAGAAAATGTTTTAAGTGTGGAAAAGAAGGTCATCGAGCAGCTGAGTGTCGAAGTAATGGGAAAAGGGTTTCTAATGATGTGAATAAAGCAAACACTGCAGAGAACACACCACCAACACTTCAATGCTTCAAGTGCAATGAAATGGGGCATTATGCTAATAAATGCCCTAATCCAAGGGTTAGTGATGATCGACATGAGCAACCGCTTAAGGCAAAGGACAAAGGGAAGTTACATGCGATCACCATTGGCGATGTTGAATATGATAACGATGTGGTGGAATGATTAAGTGTTTATGTAATGGGATTCCAAAATAATGTTGTATCATGGATTATTGGAATATTTATGTATTGGTCTAATGTGGTATTCAAAGTGATTGAGATATTACGCGCATAATGAAGGGAAAACGAGAAAACGAAATGTTTAACAGTATTCATGAGCTCATGATTGATATAAGGACTAAGTGATATCATGGTTTGAGTATATAGAATTTTGAGGATTTTGGTATGTGGAAGGTGTTAACTTTTAACTGCATTCAAGTTTTCACTAAGGTTCAATGGGTATTCAAGAGAATACATGATTAAGGACTTTGAATGTTTGGAATGTGACCAACAAAACATATCTTATGATATATGGGGATCAACGATGGTATTAAATCTCTGGTAATCGTTTTCACTATGTTATGAGAATGGACTGCAGTATTATGGATAAGCCTAAAGATTGGAATACATTATGTTGGACATAAGTTAGGATAGAACTTTTTTCGATATTATTGATGGGATGTTGTAGTAATATAGTTTTAGAAAAAAGGACAACATGCAGGACGGGCGACAGCCCATCGCTTCGGACAGGGCTGTGGGAATCGAACCCACAACCGAAGTGCGACTGGCCTTTATCGCCTACCACTGGCCTACAAGAAGTCCCTGTTTTAGTAGAAACTATTTTTATTATATTAAGCAGTATGATATATGAAGTATAAGTCCATTTTAGGAACCATATATGATTAATCTCACTATAGAATGACTTATGTATATTTAATAACTTTTGCTTACCTTTTGTTTGGGACAGATGGAATGACCCGCCATTCTATCACATGATCTGCTAACACTTCACGAATAACAAATTCAACTTCATTTATTTAAGAGATGAAGTGGAAATTGTTAAAGGCACGAACAACAGTGAGATTGTACCAAAATAAAGTAAGTATTTATTCTAATGGGAAATGATCTTGAAAACCAAAAATGTTGTCCTAGTGATCTTATATCTGATGAATCAGATGGTACCTTATATCATCACAAATCTATGGATTTGTGATTACTGGCTTTTCCATAGCCATGTCCTCTACCACTATCCATCAGAACATGATGGTTAGATTTCTCTTCCATATCCATATTTTCACCTATGTGGAAACCCAGTGATTAGTTTATTTGGGTAATCGTTAAGTTTCATACTTTTGTTTTTAAAGATAAGTTTTGGTATTCCTTTTTACGATGTGGGTTTCTGTCAAAGAAACTTTCAAATAGTAAACCATTTATAACCCCGACGAATTTCGAGGGCGAAATTCATTTTAAGGGGGGTAGAATGTAACACCCCGAGATTTTATGAAAAATATTATTTTAATTTCATTAATGTCATATGTTGTATTCTACACCAAGATTACCTTGCGCTATACACAACACCGTATTAGCTTGCAGTATACGCAACACTATTCTTGGATCGTGTTACACACAATTTTGATAATAGTTATTCTACGCAACAATGAGTATATATATATATATATATATATATATATATTAAATGTATAAATGAAATATGGATGGATTCTGTTATACGAAACAACGAAGGATTCTTTCACAACACGCAACCCTGACTTGGCTTGCATTACACGCAATCGCAACCTTCCTCGATAGCGTGTGTTGTACGCAATACCGGGTTTTAATAAACAATGTTATATTATTATAATATTGTCATGAACTAGCCATTATGAATAGTATTAACTAAATTTTGAATTTTATAACATTATTATTCATCTTACATATTTCTAGAACATGGTATAAGAACAAAATAAATTTTTCGGGTAAAATAAGTATTTTTCACAAAATGCAGTTTTGCCGCCTTGGATGGCGCACCCACTTTAAATATGGTTTTTGACATTTTTATATGTTCAATTTGACAAAATAATATTCTTCTTTTGAATCAGGATGTAAAAATTTACATTAGATATATTTTTGATATTTTTCTGATAACTTTCATATTTTAATGAATATTAAAAACACGCTATATTTTAATTAAAAACAACTTTTTTCATTGTAATATCTTATGTGGTTAAATTATAATATTGAATGGTTTTAAAGTATATTTAGAATATATTTTTACCACTTAATATAATGTTGGTCATTGGACACAATTTTACAATTAAACCGAACATAAACAAGTGTCAATCTTTTGATAGTTATTATCTATTAAAAACACGCTTTTTGTTTTGACAGCGGGAATTAATTTTAAATTAATTTCTGCCACTTCTGTGTTTTGAATTTAGAAAAATGGATTCCATATTTGGAATCAGGATGTTCAAATTGTGTAAATAGATAACTTTTATTTTTAGACATTTTGAATAATTAATGCGGTAAATATTTTATTTACCATGGTTAAGGGTAAATCCGGTAAATAAGGGTTAAAAAAATAATATTATAATAATATTAAATTACCCTAAAACGTGTCTTAACCCCATTGGTTGATACATGGTCGACCATGGGCATATTTGGGTCGATTTAGGGATCCCATTAATCCACTTGTAAGTGATAATGACACTTTATTTTAAAATGAATACAAAATTGACACAAGCATATATCTTTTAGAAAAATAATTTTTACATAGGGTTATATATTTTGGATTTTAGATTATAAATATTCATTAGAAAGATAAAAAGATTTCCTACATAATGGTATTTTATTTTTAATTTTTAGACTTTAAATAATTTAATTTATTTATGACACAATGATGATGCAGTAATTATCTTATTAATGAAATATTGACATAATTGATGTTATAAACACAAAAATAAATGTAATTTGAGACTTTTTATGAATTCCACTAATTTTATAGGTTAATATGATATATTAATGTTGATTTAATCAACTTGGTTCGAACATTTAATTCTGTTATGACTTTCAGAAAAATCATATATCAAATAGTGTCAAAATTGACACAAAATAGTTTTTAAATCAAATATTATATTATTAATTGTTATTGTATTCCTAAAAATCTAAGGTTCGGCCAAATGACTTACATAAGGATATATATATTAATAATAAACAATTTGGGGTTCGTTTGGCATGTTATAGTAAGTGTATTAACCATATAGTGAAAGAAAACAAAAAGACACGGTAAAAGTTAAATTATTTAACTTGGAGTTAAATCTAATTGATAAGGTTAAAATAATATCCCAAACTTGTCTAAATTATATTGGTTGATAGGATTCATACCCCTCCCCCACTTTATCTTCGAAATAATACCCTTTGGAACCATTATAAACTGATTTTGACTTTAATATAAAATAATATTTTGAGATATTCCTAAGGTGCCCTTCTCCTCCCCTATAAAAGGACACCTCCTCCCCCTCCTCCTCACACCAATTTGAGCACCCAAGCTCGGCCAACCCCTGCCAAAATCTCTTCTCCACTTCCCTAGAAACATCCTAGAGGTTCTGGTCTTCCTCAAAGACCAATTGTAGTGCCCTAAGAGGAGGTCTCAAAGAGGCACTTCAAAGAAGAGGTAATTACCGTTACCAATTCTTTCATCTTTACTTCTTCTTCCACTTCTTCTTCTTAGGTTTTTTCATTATGAAGTAATAACATCAGTATCACTCATATACTGATATGTTATTATAAGTATGAAACAACCCTATTTCACCATCTATCCATCCTACGGAAAAAGAAATCACCGCGCGTGCGTACGTACGGAATACCGTCTCCACGCCGTGGTGTAATCTATTTTCCACCACCACCTTACATGGATGGGTATAATGGTGTAAAGAATAACTATACATAGTTATTACAACATCATATTTATTCTGATATATTGTATAATCCACTCCAATCCAATTCAATATTTATAGAAATGATATCATCGCTCGTGCGTACGTACGGACTACCGTCTCCACGACGCGATGAGATTCATTCTCCATGTTAACCATTTAAGAATGATTATAAAGTATATATAAGAAATAATAATGAAATATATGACATTATAAAGCTACTGGATTTATGTATATATATACATATGTATTTCATCTACTTACTTCCATTTCAAGACAATAAGGAAAGGAAAACAGCGTTCATGCGTACGTACGGACTACCGTCTCCATGAACGGTGTTTTTCATTTTATTTATCTACCTGTTATATATATATATACTGAATATATATGATATATAAATCATATTTTATATTCTGGAAGTAAGTAAATCATGATATAAGTAATAATGATGTCAAGAACAACAAGTCAAAACACCTACGATAAATGAAATGATTTTACCCAAAACGCTTCTTTAACATGGAATTTACAAAAGAACGGGTAATATAATGTCATAAGTGACCATATATGATATCATAACAATTAATATGATTCTGTAATAAGTCAATAACATTATTTAAATCATTATACAGGAGGTTCGGACACTTACAAAGCAAGTCGGACCTAAGGTAAGGGAAATATCACAATCTCATTTTTATCCGAGATTGTTTATTCGTAAGTATTTACTGGGGTGTATTTTATCATCCGCATCCATGTTTCCTTAATATGTAATATTATTTCCATCCACCTACAATTTTTTAAAACCTATTTTACCCTTTGGTGAGTTTTTAGTAAAAGATATGAAAAGAATCTTTTGTCGTTTTTCATACGAGGTACTTTTTTTTACTTTTCCGACAAAAGTACGAGAAGAATGTTTTTTTTAACTTATACGGCATGAATGGATTTTTAAAACATTGTTTCCAAGAAGCTTCCTTTACATGTTTTCAAGTTTATTTTTAATCAACTTCTTTTATTTTAAAGTTGTATGACATGTTATGAAAGGAAAAATGTTTTTGAAGAAGAAAGGATATTTTCCTCAAGAATGGAGTTCAAGTGTTTTATCAAAATTATTTTCCATCTAAGATAATAAAGGGTTATGTTTTTATCCCTATTATTAAATTGATTTCTTCATGTTGTGATGGAATTATTTTTATGAATTCCTTTATCTTATATGAATTGATTTATGAAGTTATGATGTTTCAAGAATCCCATTTTTGTTACATGTGTTATGCGATGATGTATGTTTTATGATTATGTGGCACACATAAGAAAGGATTCATTATAAGATGGGTGGGACCTATATCTCCCTCCAATGCATTGGGTAAAGATTTTATATCTCATGAGATAGACATGGCTGGAATGGTAGGTTATACCGGTTCAGTGAAACAGGACTGAAACGAGGGTTACTCGATTCAGAAAGGGACTTTGTCCACTAAGATAGTCTTGGCAATGAGTCATGACTAACAAGAAATGATTTTCCATGATTATATGTGCATGCCACAAAGTTTCAAGTTTCATGTTATGATTATGGTGATCTCATTTTCACTTCTATGATTTGTTCCATGTTAAGATATTATGATCTATTTTGCAGGTTATGATTTTCAAAAAGATATGATATGATTTTTATTTCTTTTGTATACCCTTACTGAGCATTTGAGCTCACCCTTTTATGTTTTCTTTTCCCCAGGATATAAAGAAAGGTTTTAGGTAAAAAAAATGGAAGATCTTTATGGGATATATTGAAGATCTTTCACCAGGATTAGAAGATTATGTTCCGAGTTTCCAAAGACACTAAACTATTACGATCCTTGTGTGTGTGTTTTTTGTTATGTACTAAGTATTCCGCAAATGTAATGTAATGTCCATGTACGTCAGGCTTCGGGTCTCTACATTAACTATTAATTTAAATATTAAAATTGGTTTGTAACACATTGAATAAGAGACATTTAATTATTCAAGGTTGTATGAGACATGTTGAGTAATAGGAATTCAATAATTCAATATGGTATGACACACTTTTAATATAAGACATATAGATATATGAGGAATTCATAGGACTTATTATGTGATGGGTAAGGCCCACAATAGCCTCTCGATGCATTGGAAGGTCTCATGTGACAATCTAGGTCTCAGAACGAGTCCCTAATTGAATGATTATTTATGATCATTGCATGAGGCCTTAATAGAATGTTTATGATTATCTTGTATGATTTAACCAATCATTAGGTGATTAGTTTTTAACCGACTATGTGAATATCTAACTAGTATAATATCAATTATTATGAATCATATACTAATGATTGTGCTAATAAATGCATGAATAAGGATGTAAGTACATAGAAAATAATTTATTAATGATGTTTAGCATCTATTTTTAGAACATAAATACAAATACTGGAAATTAATCATTCATTTCATGAATTTCCTTTTATATGATAACTAATTTATTGTCACGAACTGTCCCTCGTGGCCCTTTCCGCGACTACCCCAAACCTTCCTTCCATAGGCTAGGGGCTGGAGACTATCACCAAAGGCGTAATTACCTACAAATGGAAAGGAATTTCCTTTATAACCTATAAACACACAACCATTCACACATCAATATATGAACTCAATTAAACTGAAATGTAAACAGAGTGAGTACAATATGTAAATGGGTCTAGAATACAAGCCTAATTGGAATGTACAAAGAAAACTGAAAGCTACAAGATGACTGATAGGTGAAAGGTATCTCATGGATCCTCCACCATTATTCCTACCTAAAGGGTAGGTACAGATCACCTCATCAGCACTCCTCGTCCTCCCATCTCCTCTGCAAACCAACACACCATATGGTCGACCTCCGAGCATTATCAAGTCCTTGAATCCTCATCCTCGGTTAGCGCTATATGTCATTTTCATCCAACACACCAAGGTGTGGGCATAAACTGTGAAGGGGTCAGTATAATAGAACTCATTAAGGACCCCGAGACCCTCACGGTCTGTCAAAATCCACCAAGGATAATCCACAACGTATGAAATCAACAGATAACCCTACCTAGGTATATTTCCATACATATACCTAAGTTATCAGGTATTCCAACACAATGAGGTGGAAACACAGAGTTATTGACTCAGCTCACACCAGGTATAACTTTATATATAGTAGTAAAGACAATTAGATGTAACTACTAAATCATCATACTCCATTAAGAGGCTCTGTTGCTAACCTAAACTAAATCAATAGGAGTTGACCCATATCGGATCGTTGGAGCTGAGCCACACAAGATTAGTAGGAGCTCACCCACACAAGAATGCTAAAGCTGACCCACACCAGATCTCTAGGAGTAGACCCACACACGTTCGTTGGAGAGGACCCAAAAATTATTACTCGTTGTTGATCCACACAAGATCACTAGGAGCTGACCGACATAGGATTGCTAGGAGCTGACAACACAGGATCGCAAGGAGCTAACCCACAGAGGATCGCTGGTGCTGACCCACATAAGTTCTTTAGCAGCTAACCCACACAGGATCTCCAGGAGCTGACCTACACAGGGTCATCAAGATCTGACCCACACATGATATATAGGATATGACTTGTACATGATAGCAAGAAGCACACTTTTCATCACAGCCAGCAACTGGGTTTTCGCACTAGGAGTGCTCATTTTCGGGAGAGTCTGCACCCCAAGACATTGGTCGATTATCCAACTACCATGATGTCCTACGAAGAAGTATCAAAATGGTCGGGAATATCATAGGGGTCTCAACACAATAGACGGTGTGTCAATCGGAATCCTGGTCTATGAGTTATTATCCTTTTAGTCCTGGGGGTCTTGTTGGATTCGTGCTCGTTCCAATCCAACCGTACCTAAACATTACCCAAAACACCAGTGGGGTATACTCAAAGAGATCGTCTCCCCCCATGTTTCCCAGTGCTGGTGGAGATTCATCAAATAGATGTCTGGGTGCCAATGTTATGACCAAAAGAGTGTAAATGGGTAGCAGTGGGCCAGGGTCTGGTCTGATCCGGTCGGGCCGACCAGCCCTAGGCCGACCTAGTTTGGGTCTCCCAGCCTGACCAACTGGGTCTGGTACGGCCCACTAGGAGGCCCGACCCATTGGGTCTATCCCAACAGGACACGAGGGGCCTTATAGGGCCGCGGGTGGCCGCGAGGCTGTAGATGGTCATGGAGGGAATGAGGCCCCATGGCGGCTCAGCAAGGGTAGTTCAGGTAGAAAGGCATCGGTGGCTTGACATGCATGGCGGTGGCAGCTCGGCCCAGCAGCGGTGGCTCGGCCCAGCGGCATCGGCTCTGCCCGACGACAACGACTTGAGCACTAGCTTGGCCCGGACGTCGGTAGTGGCTTGGACGGTGGCAGCGTCTTGGCTCAGCACAACGACGACGGCTCGAATCTGGGGAGTGGATCGGACCGGAATGCCATGGTGGCTCGGAAGGCCACATCAACTCAAGCAGTGGCTCCGTTCATATAGCGGTGACAGCTTGGCTTGGTGACTCGGCTCGGCAGCAGAGTGGCGGAGGCCACAGGTTCAATGAGGCGGAGCGGAGAGGCTGCGGGCGGCATAGCGGTGAGGCCTCAGGTGGAAGAGCACCGCAGGGTGTAGAGGCCGCGTGGGGCGGTGGCCACAGGCGTTGGAGCACCGATGACCTCATCTACTTAGTCCATTGCAAAAAACACGCCAAAGAAGAAGAAAAATGGAGAGGTCGGGCCATGTTTTTTGTCCCAAACCCTCCACGTTAGAGCGGTTGCAAGTGGTTCACAAAAAATTAAATCATGAACATGTATGGAATATATTTAATAACATCAATCCCCAAAACCCTCATCAATCTCTATTACCAATCCCGCAAAAAAATTTTAAGGGGAGTACATGTGAACCGATAATCCTTTAGAAAATAAAATGCTACATTGGATTGTTCATTGACATTGGCGCGAGAAGTAAGTTGAAGTTTTCAACGTTCGTCTCATCCGCCACACACCTCTAATCCCAGGCTCGTACGTCAGTTCTTCATAGTCTAAGACATTCCTCATTGTAGTGTGTTCCTATGTAGATTTCAATGTAGGCGTTATTCGTTGGAGGAGTGTGCTTCATGGAAGAACTCATTCTTTATTGGAGAAGTGTAATCCTCAAAGGGTTATCCCCTCACAATCCCATCCAAAAAATCGAAGAGGTCCCAATATGATTAAAATAAAGGATAAATTTTTTTGGCACAACCAAGTTGGCATAATTAATATACCACGTTGGGACAATTAATTAGATCAATTAATTTTCCCAATTTAATGACTGAATTTAATCGGAGGGGTGTAATATTGGGGAGTTAGGAGGTTTCTCCCCATTAAGAGGGTCGGGTGGTCCCCGCCTCTAAAATTAAAATTGGAGGTTTGGGGTTGGGTGGTCCCCACTACCATAACCTCACAATGGAGGTTTTGTTCCGATGGACCCTACCTCTTAACTTTCAAAGGGTGGTTTAGTTCTGGTGGTCCACACCTCCCAACATCCACATGGGTGTTTCAAATAAAAATAAATGATTACACAATTTTATTTTTATTTTATTCATTCATGAAAAACCCAAAATATAACATTCACCCTTGTCTAAATAACATTGAGGTGAAAGCCTCTTTAAATGAATATCAGCACTGCAAATTCAATAGTGCCCTCATATTTCAATTTAGGGCACCGATTCAAAAGTTATAAAAACCCACCTGTATGTTTTCTAATCGTACCTGCAGAAATGTTTAGAAATTCATTTTAGGCAATCCGTGCTTCTGAATCTAGCGGAGTTAATATTCACGGACATGTAAAATTCCCATTTATTTAAAAAAAATTAATGGAAATTCTAGTTCCTTACATTCTCCCCACCTCGATGATTTACTTCCCCATAAGCCACAACTCATAACTATGTAAACAAGTGGAGGGTACTGAGTAAGATTTTGAGCCTCCAGCTCCCATTATGTATCCTTGAGGTTCTCGTGCTACTAGAGGATGAACATCAGAGGTATTGACCATCCACGAAGGACCCAATCCTTTCGATCCTCAATCTCAACTAGATCCTCCATAAAAGTCACCCAATTGTCGTGGTCCAGCATGTCATGGTTGATGATTTGAGAAAGGTCATGCACATATCTCTTCATCTGGGATACATGGAAGACATAATGCACCCAGTGAAACTGTGGTGGAAGAGATAAGTGGTAAGCCACCTCGCCAACTCCGCTGAGGACCTAAAAGGGTTCGATGAACATCAGAGCCAAATTGTCTCCTCAGCCAATTCTCTGCAAACATCATCGATGTGATACCTGTAGAAATATTTGCTCACCATCCTCAAACTCCAGAGGTCTCTGTCTTCTATCATCATAAGACATCTTCCAGATTTGTGTAGTATTCATAGGCTCTTGTATGATCTTCACCTTCTCTGTGGTAGCCCATACCATCTCTAGTCCCACTAGTTTTGACACCCCTAGGTCTTTCTTGTTCAAATGTTACCTACAAGGTCGCTCGTACAATGTATCAAAAGGTACCATCCCAATGGTGGAGTGATAGCTGTTGTTGTATGAAAACTCCACTAAAGGAATGTGATCCTCCCAACTAAGACCGAAGTCAAGGACACAAGAATGCAACATGTCCTCAAGGGTCGAAATGGTATGCCTAGTCTGACCATATGTCTATGGATGGAAGGCGGTGCTCAAATGAAGCTGCATCCCGAAAGCATACCGCAACCCCATCCATAGCCGTGAAGAATAATGTGCATCATGATCGGAGACAATTGTCGAGTGTAATCCATGTAGTCATACAATCTCATGCACATATATTCGTCCCAATATCTCTATGGAACGCTGCTCTATGATAGGTAGAAAGTGGGACAACATGGTGAGTCGGTCAACGATCACCCAAATCATGTCATTACCCCACGTTGTACGTGGAATTACTATAATTAAGTCCATGGATATCCCATCCCACTTCCACTCTCGGGCCTCCAAAGGTTGAACCAAGCCTGCAGGAACATGATGCTCCACCTTCACTTACCGATAGGTGAGGCACTAAGAGACAAACTCTGCAATTGATTTCGTCATTCCCAGCCACTAGTGATGTCATCAAAGATCATGATACATCTTTTCCACTTCTGGATGTAACGCTAGAGGGGATGTGTGGAACTCCCTCAAAACTATCTCCTAAAGTGGAACTGGTACCATGGTACGTCCTTTGAAGAGGATGACGTGCTCCCCGAAAAATCTGTCAGGTGAATTTCCTATGGATATCGGAGTACGTTGTGCCTCGCAGTTAGCAAATCCACATTGTGCCTCCCTGACTCGATGAATAGGAGAGGGATTGAATGTAAGAGATTGATGTAAAGGTGCTCCATCACATTCCACGAAGGCTATCTGCAAAGCGGCCAGCTGCTCCATCTCCTCACCTAGAAACTGTATACCAGACCTCCTATTGTGTGCATCTACTACAACATTCCCCTTCCTAGGAGTATATAATATCTCGAAGTCCTAGTCCTGGAGGAACTCAATCCAACGTCATTTTCTCAGGTTCATGTCCTTATGAGTGAAGATATACCAGAGACTCTTGTGATTAGACTACACTGTAAAACATTCTCCCATCAGATATTGCATCCACATCTTTATGGAGAATACCACTACTATTCAATCTCATTGATGAGTATTGTAGTTTTGCTCATGTTTTCACAACTGTCGAGAACCATATGAGATCACTAATCACTCCTAAATTAGGACACATCCGAGTCTTGTACATGATGTGTCGTAGTAGACTACATACCCTACGCCCTCCGATTAAATCCTGAAGTTGGGGCACTTGTCAGCCTCTTACTTAGTTCTTGAAATATCCTCAGGCATTTCTCTGACCAAACAAAGGGTTTCCCCTTATTTATAAATACTGATAGTGGTGCTACAAATCTGGTGATGTTTGACAAGAACCTCCGGTAATATCCACCCAAAACCAAGAAACTATGAACCTCCCTTACAATCCTGGGTGGCTCCCAAGATATTTCCTCCTCAATATTCGCTAGATCAACAAACACTCCATTCTCTAAAATGACAAGTCTCATAAAGTGAACATCTCTAATCAAGAACTGCCACTTAGAGTGCATTGCATAATTATGGTGCTCTTTGAGTGTGTCCAATACTACCTGTAAATGATTGGCATGCTCCTCCTCAGTAGCCGAGTAGATCCGAATGTCATCGATGAAGACTACTACAATAATATCAAGGAATGGATGATTGATCATGTTCATGAGTCCCATTAATGCTGATAGAGAGTTGGTTATACTAAATGGAATAACCAAGAATTCATAATTGTCGTATCGACACAAGAAGGTATTCTTCTACACATCCATGTCTCATACTCTGAGTTGGTGATAGCCTTATCTGAGGTCTATCTTTTGAAAACCATCGTGATCCCTATAGCGGATCAAAGAGGTCGTCAGTCCTCAAGTGTAGGAACTTATTCTTCACAGTCACCTGGTCCAGGAACCAATAGTCAACACAAAGCCGCAAGCTCCCATATTCCTTCATGGTGAATAGAATCGGGACAACCCATGGTGAAACACTAAGCCGGATGAACCACATCCACTGTAAGTCCTCCATCTCTACCCACAGATCACAAAGCTCTGTTGGAGACATCTGATATGCTGGTGTAGATATCGATGCAATCGTGGGGTATAAGTAAATGTAAAAGTACACCTCTCTGCGAGGAGGTAGACCTGGGACATCATCAGGTAAGACATCCACGTATTACTCCACCATAACATGATAATTCAGACTCTCCACATCATCCTCTCTAAGGGTAAGGCTAGCCAACTAATGAATGATCAGCTACACCGTCCCCTAGGAAAGACCATCCTGCACTGCAAAGGATCCCTTCTCACTGGTGAAGGTGATCCTGGTCCTATCCGTGTGAACACACCACACTTTTCACCAAATATAGTGAATCTGAGCATGGACTATAGATAACCATTCCATACCCATGATGATATCGTAAGGCCTCGATGCTGCTACTAAGAGATCCCAGCTGAAGTTATCGCCTCATAGAGTAAGCTCACAATGCCGACACCAGTGTCTAATCATCAAATCCTCTCTTGTATGTGTCTTTAGCCATAATGATCAATCCAAAGACTCCATGAGAATCATCGAGCTCCGAACGAGTGCCCAAGTAATAAAATAATGACTGACACCTTTGACTATAAGAACTGCATCTTAGGTGGAGTACTCAGAAATCATTAATCATATCATATCTAGAGTTTCATGATCACAAGAATCAGATGCCTGGAGCTGAGCTCTCCCAAGTCCACCTACTCCTTGTGGTCATGGTGGACCTTTTGTTGGTGGCGGCGGTAACATCTTGAATCGTCGCCAACTGCCAACTGCATAACCAGCTCCTCTACCACGTCTGCCTGTTCCCTGCAGACCTCTTCGGTCGATCCTATATCATTGCATGGGTAGTCACTCGACTATCTACTGGTAATCTGTATGGTGGGTCGGACAATCACAAGCCATGTAACCCTACCCACCGCATTCATAACACTTGGCTCTCTTGGTTTGATAGGAGCAATCTCAGGTGCCTCACACAACTGATCCTGAGTCATGTTGTCGTCCACCTATAGGTATTGTCCTCTTAGACCTCTACGACCTCTATATACTTCCAACTACTAAAGACTCTGCTACATTATCACTAATGGGGGATCTCTCTACTGTAGACTACACATCATGGAATATATCCACTTGGAGGACTTTCTCTAACACCCTAGATTATGTTGGGATGCTGTGAGAGATCATCGAAGCCCGAATCCCCCTCTTGAGTCCCTGCTCGAAGGTCAAGGACCTAAAGAATGGGTCCTGCACTATATCTGTGGAGTAGCATGAAAGGTCAGTGAGACTCGCTGAGTACTGAGCCACAGTCATGCTACCATGCTGTAGATGAAGGTCCTCCTGTATGCGTACTACGTGAACAGTCATTGGGAAAAACTCTTCCCGAAACAGGCTCTTGAAGTCTTCCCAGAGAAGCGTCACCTCATCGTGACCATAGAGAATCAATCTCCAGCATTTTCATGTTGCTACCTATAGAGGGTTGGCATCAACGGTCACCATGAGATCAGTGGGTGTCCCTACCAGTCGAAAAATTCTCACTACAACCTCCATAAAATCCTCAGCCACTTCTGGGTTCGTCTCTCCCCTGAACTTCAGTGGCCACTTCTGATGGAACTCATGCAATGCGCACAAGTAGTGTGCACCCTCTGATGTTGGGACAGTGGAATCTGTGGCCCAATGGGAAATGGTACCACTGTTGCCTCCGCTAGAAGAGGGACATGCACTGAGGCCTCATCACTTAGTGGGCTATCAGTGCGTACAACTCTCTGAACACTAGCTGGCTGTCTGCATGGAGGCATCCTAACAAGTAACAGGTGCGTTGTGGTCAATAAGTTATACATACTGAGACAACTCAAAGGATTACAAAAAACTTTTGAAAACACAAAGAAAATAAGTGTTTTAGTGCACTGTGTTGGAACTCAGAAGTTTGGGTCCTCGTGTATGCATACGCCGGCTACCGCCTCAACACTGGATTCCCTAAACTGATAACCAGACTCACTACACTTAAAACTATTACTTTTAAAAAAAGATAAGATTCTTATGTTCTACGGTAGAACCACCCTCTGATACAAATTTTTCAAGACTCGTCCCCCGGGCCCCGTAACGTGAATACCCAAAGCCAGCCTTCCTTAGGCCAGGGGATGGTGACTAGCACCAAAGGCATAATTCCCTAGAACTAGGAAGGAATTGCCTTTATAACCTTTAAACACACAACCAAGCACACAGAAAGATACGAACTCAAGTTAACTTAAAAGAAAACATAGTGAGTACAGAAAGTAAAAGCGGAAAAAAAAGAATCCCATCTAGAAAGTACAATGAAAACTGAAATGTATAAGACAATTGATAGGTGAAAAGCAGCTCCTGGATCATCCACCTCGATTCCTACCTGAAGGGTAGGTAAAAATCACCTCCTCAACACTCCACGACCACCAGTATCCTCTGCCAACCAACACGCTGTATGGTCCACCTCTAATCACTGTCCAGTCTTGGTTCCATAATCTTCAGTCAGCGTTGTCCATCCTTTGCATCCAACACAACAAGGTGCGGGCATAACCCATGTAGTGGTGAGTATAACGATACTTAGTAGGGACCCCGATACCCTCATGGTCTCCCAAAATCCACCAAGGATAAAATAAAAAATTATGAAATCAATAGATAACCCTTTATAGGTATAGTCCCATTCATATTCTAATGTTATCAATTAATCCATCTAAATCATGAGGAAACATAGAGGCATTGACTCAAATCACACTAGGTATATCTTTAAGTACAGTGGTAGAAATGATTAAATGTAACTACTCAATCATCTTACACCGTTAAGAGGCTATGCTGCTAACCTGCAAAAAAATGATAGGAGCTGACCCACACAAGATAACAGGAGCTAAACAAGACCGGATCTCTTGGAGAAGACCCACACTGGATCACTAGAGTTGACCCACAAAGGATCTCTATTGGCTAACGCACAAATGATCGGTAGGAGCTGACCCACACCAAATCGCAAGGAGATGAACAAAACTGGATCGCTAGGAGCTGGCCCACACATGATCATTGATGCTGACCCACAATGGATCACTAGGAGCTGACCCACACAGGATCGCTAGGAGCTTCCATGCACAGGATAGCTAGGAGCACTTTTCTCGTCACAACCACCTAATAGGTTTTCGCACTATGCTTTCTTGTCTCGGGAAGAGTCTGCTCTCCAAGCCATTGATCGACTCACCAAATACCATGATGTCACACTAATATATATCACAATGGTCCTCCACATTATAGGGTTCTCAACGCAATACATGACGCGTCAATCAGATGCCCGATCTGTGATTTATTAGTGTTTTAATGTACCACGTTGGAAAACCGTGTTGGCGTAATTAATGTACCGAGTTGGAACAAGTAATTATCTCAATTAATTGGCCCAATTTAATGTCTCAATTTAATTGGAGGATGGAATATTGGTGAGTTGGGAGGTTTCTCCCCATTAAGAGGGGTTTGGTGGTACCTGCAGCTAAAATTCAAATTGGGGGTTTAGGCTTAGGTGATCCCCACCACTATAACCTCACAAGGGAGGTTTAAATTCGGTAGACCCCACATCTTAACATTAAAAGGGTGGTTATTTTCGGTTTTTCCTCACCTCCAACATCCACATTAGTGTTTCAAATAAAAATAAATTATTACACAATTTTATTTTTATTTTATTGTTTCACGAAAAAACTAAAAACTAACTTTCACCCTCAACCAACTTATTTAGAGTTGAATGTCTCTTTAAGCGAATATTGACACTATGAGTTCAATGGTTCCCTAAGATATCAATTGTAAGCACCAGTTAAAATTTTATAAAAACCATCTTGTACCTTTACTGAATGTACCTGAAGAAAAGTTTATAAATTCTTTCTAGGCACTCCGGGCCTTGGAATCATGGGCCGTCAATTTTGACGCACACGAAAAATTGCCATATTTAAAAAAAATTCATGGAAAATATAGGTCTTTACATTTATTATATTGTTTCTTATGAGATTAAAAGAATGTATTATTTCATGTTCTAATTTGTACCTCCACCATTTATTGTCACCCTTAAACAAGTTTGATCAACTACTAAATTATATGCAGCATTCCATGGATTTTCGTATATGTATGGATATTTTCAAATGTGTTATATTTGTAGCCTTTAAATAAATAAATAAATTATTTTGTGAGATATTTACCTAAAAATTATTTCATGTATCCTTTTAAAATTGATGAGGACGTTCTAAAAGAAATATTGATTCCTTTTAAGTATTTGTATTATGCATGTAAAATTATTTTAATGTGATGTTTATAAAAAAATTATTAATTTTTTTCAAAACCCATAATAGGAATTCTTGTGCACGCCCAATGTTTTTAATTTATTTTTGCAGGATTAGAATATTTTTCAACTTTGACATATGCATTTTAATGGATTAACTATAGTGTTTATCTCATACAGTATTGAAGAAATGTATCAATTGTATCTGGTTTTCTAGAACGTAGACCATGAAAATCCATTGTGATGAGATTTGATGTGTAATGTTATCCTCATAATTTTATAAGAAAAATTACAAAACAAATTTTAGGCACTGAAATTGGGCTTCTAATGTCGGAGAATTATAGTAAGGTTTTGATTAATGATCTAAATAGTTATAGAAAATTAGAACAAAAAAAAATTGTCTATTATTTTCTGAGTAGAACTTCTTCTTAAAATATTAATATGGAAGGTGAGATAACACCAAAAAATATTTCATCTCTTCTAAATAAGGAACAAGAAACCATAAATTCCTAATCATTTTTATATGAGTTTGAGCCCTTTGGAAATCCTGTTTTGACCTTCAATCATCCTTACCACTTATCTAACACTCCAAGTATTCTTCACCTCCATTGAGGATCCGGATTTTTTAATTTCTTCATGGATCATTCTCAACTCCCTATATATAAAAATATAGGAAGTTACTTTTACGGAAACATTAAATATTTCAACATTGACAATATTTTTATTTCCAAGGGGGATTTCTAGAAACGAAAGAGAGGGTGACCACCGCACATCTTATCTATGTCAAATAATGACCTACGGTTTCTACGGATGAGTTAGAGACATTGAAATTAAAAAGGTAGGGCCTTTTAACTCGTTTCACAGAAATCAAGTCCATGTAGATGTGTCCCAACATTACACCCATCATTCCACTCTTGATATACTATAGTTGGGTACATGAGATTGATCCATGTTTCTCATGATGTAGCAGGAAAAATAAATCGGGGGATTCAAAAAATTAAGGGTTATTCACATAAACCTAAGTAACGATGAAAATATCATTCACCGACAGATCAAGTGGGGAGACATCGATGTGGATGTCATAATATCAATTCCCATGTGTCTATTAATGTTCGATTAAATTGCATGGATGCAATTCTTTTGACAGGCAATTATTTGATGCCCTGAACCGATAATATATTTTTGAAGGAATTATATTTTTGATATAATGTGAATAGTTTTTAGTTCAAATAATGAAAATAAAATCAAACAGATTAATCATAAATGTTTGAAAAGTGAAACCATTATTTATTAAAACACTAAAACATTACTTTGTAATAAGGATTCTAGGTTACCGTTGGGGTTTTAACAAAACAATTATATTTTCATTATGTATTTTTATTTATTAAAGTCATATATTTAGTTAAATTAAAATGCTTTTTGAAATTAAAATTTTATTAGATATTTGGATTTTTGATGTTTTAAGGATATAAATCTCAAAATTAATGCAAAATTTTTATGATAATGACATTTAACATATTGTTTAAATTAGAGAATGAATAATTTTATAGATATAATGAATGTTATAATTATATTCTTTTTTTACCAATTTTTTGTTAATACATTTTTTATATAAATTTGGTGAGTATCACATCTGACTGAGGACAGACTTGATGGCCAATCCCTCAAGGTCAATGGGAATCTCACAAAGGCATTCATAATTCATGTTGAGTCATCCATCAGCGCGGATGAGGGTGGACCAAGGCCTGAAAATGGGGGTCTAATGTATATGGACCCCATGATATGTGTTTGTGTCATAAAAATGAAATGAAAAACATTAACTATAATAAGGCAGTCCAAAAACCCTTACCATTTCGATGTGGGACACCAATTTTTTCTACGGAACACAATCTAGACCATTTGATCTTACCGCACATGAGATCTTAGCCGTCCGTTCTTGTTTTTCATTTGAACACCATTACCACATCTTATTACCATGGATTTCTTCAACCGTATGATCCAAATGTGTTAGATATATAGATTTCGTCTGTATTAAAAAAGTAGAACCCACTGTTGTTTTTCATTCAACCTAGATATAATCATGTCTGTTAACATTTTTTTTAATCTAGTAGAGTCAACATAATAATAATATTGATAATAGTTGATCATATTCATCAATATTTTTTCTTCTTATTTTCCCTATTTCTTCTTATTCCTTGTGCCGCAGTAGTCGTCGTCACACCCTTCACCTCCACGGCTATTCCATAACCCATGGACCTCCTATCACTCTCCACAAACTTGTAATCGAGTTTCATTTTTCCACTAGTTTATATAGGTGCATTAATTTAATATAAACCCAAGCCGCATCCCATAAGTGTTTCCCATAATATATATATATATATATATAAAAGAAACACATTTATTTGTGGTATAAATTGATTATGGATTTCTTTTCTTGTTAGAAATCATAATATTTGTGTTGATTCAGGTTTCATAGTTAATATTTTATTTTTAAATCGGAGTATATAAAAATATAAATTAACATTTTATATAAACACATCTTACAAAAAACCCTATAGGTTTTCTTCTCTCCCACCTTCAATCAACCTCTCATCAGATCAAACTCATCCCTAGAGACATTAAAAGGTTTATTCTATTTCATTTTTATATAAAAACCATCTATAGGATTATGTGTATATACATATATAAAAAACATCTAACCTTAATCTATTTTTGAATTTTCAAATTGTGTTTATCAGTATTTAATTGATTTTTTTATGCACATAATACTTGTAAAGGTTTAATAATGTTTGTTTTGGGTTTTCTAATTTCACACATTTATAAATATTTATTTACATATATATATATATATATAGTTTTTAATCCTAATTTGATTTAGGTTCTCCAATAATAGGTACTATTTTTTAGCGATTGTTTTTGAACCATATTATACATGAATGAATTTATAAAAAAAATTTGTTATTCAATTCCCATATATACAATTTTTGTATATATGGTTTTATACAATGTTCAATTCTAATCTATTTGTGGGTTTCCAAATGGTTATTCATAGTATATATTTGATGATTAGGGTGCCTATAAAACGTTAAATGGATTTCTATTTTTGGATTTTTCTAATCTTATACATTTATATTTTATATATTCTTTTTTATAAATGTCACACTAAATTTATTTTTTGGATGAACAATTATTTTTAAAAGGGTGTTTCTATACCCACATATTATACATAATGAATCTTATGATTACCAATTTATTTATTCAAAACCAATATATATATATATATATACAAGTATGTATAATTTCATAAATATATGACAATCTTGTTTTCATTTAAATAAGTTTTCAATAGTATTATATTTTAAATAATTTAATTTATTAATCTTTTTACAATTTATTACATCGACAAGAAAATTTATGTTTAGGAATAAATATTTATCTATAAACAAATATATACAAACCTTTTAGTGTTTTTAAATTTGTATTTCAATCCATGAATTTAATTTTTTTGATTATTTTTAAGGTGTGATCATTTATACTAATTTATTTTGAAAGACAATAAGAAAACCATGTTTTATTATTGTGTCCCCAAAATTTTTAAATGGATCATTACCTTGTTATCATTCCATGTGTACTTCCAAATTTATTATTTTAATATAAAATGATAGAATTATATTATTTTTAATGAAAAATGTATACATGTATATACACATATAGTGATGTGTGTTTAATTATTTATTCATCAATATGTCAACATGAAATGAATGTTTTTCATATATAAATATAATATTTAAACCCATGATGAATCTACCACAACAGATACTTTTAGTTATTAATGTTGATGATTTTATTTGTTTGATACTCCTATTTATCGGTGTATGTTCAATAATAATGATAACTATCATTAAATTAAAAAAATTTATTTTAGTCATTAAAGTGTTTACTTATATGAAACAAAGGTTTTTGAATTTATGATTAATAAATTTATGTGGCAAACCTAAACAATATATTATTTTATGTACACCAATTAACATCAAAAGTAAAAAATTGTATCTGTTTGTCCATGAATTTAATTGATAAATTTGATATAGCGGTAGCCTAATGTATAAATGACTCACTAAGTAGTTTATAGAACAATATTTGCATTTAATACATGATTAAATTTATTTATGAGTATCGATAGTAATTACATGAATTAAATTTATCACTTTTGATAACTTATGAATTATGAATGTAATTATTCAAAGATGTATGTGACAATTTGAATAAGATAAATTTAATTATTTAAAGTGGTATATGACACATTGAATATGAGACATATAGGCATATGTGGAATGGATAAGACTTATTATAAGATGGGTGGGGCCCACTATAGCCTATCGACTCATCGGGAGGTCTCATGATGTAAACGAGGTCTTAGAATAAGGCCGTGATAGAATGAATATGTGTAGTCTTAGCATGAGGCCTTAAAAGAATGCTTATGATTTTTTAGAATTAAACATTCCTTCATTATGTGATTTTTTAGGTAACCATATGATCATTTTACTAGTATAACATCCTTGGTTAAGAATTCTATACTTATAATTATAGTAATAAATTCATGTCATAATGATGTAAGTACTTAGCAGGTCATTTATTAAGGATGTTTAGCATACATTTTCAGAAAATTAATACAAATATATGAAATTCATCTCGAATTTCGTGAATTCAAATTTATATGTTAATATATTTCTTATATTTTTTCTTATAAAATGTATGAGAAATAATTATTTTTTGAGATAATTTGTACATTCACCATTTCATGTCACCCATACACTATTTTTATCAAATATGGACTTATATACAACATTCCATGCATTTTTTGTACAAGTATGAATATTTTGAAATTTGTTTTATCTATATCCATTTAGATGAATATACAAATTTTATTGTGGGATATTTCCCAAAAAATGATTTCAAGTATCCTTTGAATAATGATGTTGACACACAACAAGAAATTTTGTTTCCGTTTAGAAAATTTTTATATGTTTTTATAATTAATTTAAAGCGATGTTTACAAAAAAAGATTTTTTAATAACTTTTAGAACCCTTTTAGGGTATTCTTCTGCTCGTCATACATTTTTATTTTATTTTTAAAATATTAGTAGATTTTTTAGGTTATTTTTATTCTATGTAGTGGCATCCCTATGAAATTTATCTCACACAGTTTTGAAAAAAAAACTATCAGTTATATCTAGTTTCCATGAAACTAGACTTAGAGGATCCTCTATAATGATATGTGATGCTTAATTTTATCAGAATCTTTTATAAAAAACTTAAACAATATGTTTTAGGCACCGGTATTGAGTTTGTAAGGCCTGGCTATTACTGCATTGACTTATATTGAATGTTTTTATATGCTTATGTGTATAAAACAAGTTTTTATATTATGTTATTTTTATGATATCATAACTCATGTTATTTTATTTCCTTATGATTCATGTAATATTAACTAATTTTTATTATGAAATTCTATGTGATAATTATATTTAATATATAGGGTATCATCATCAATTGTTTTGATCATGTTCTCATACCCTTATGATCATGTAATTCATACATATCTCCCTTGTTTACCATTACTGAGAATGTGAGTTCATCCATTTAATTGTTTACTTTCTCTAGGATATGATGATATGTATTATGTATGATAATGAAATGAAGTTTGGTTCTTATGAAGAACCCAGTTTGTGATAATTTATCTCAATTAGGTACCAGTGTTAACATTTCCATGTTTCTAAAGATAATAAAATATTATGGTATTCAATCATCAGTTCATGCAAGGAATTATATATTTTACAAAAATTATGTAATATCCATGTATATTAAGATTTTTTCATTATAGATGGAATCAGATAAATGTTATAGTCAACATTTTGAAATCATGTTGGGAAAACTTTATTGGATAATATAAGTGGATGTGGCTCTAGTATTTGTTTACATAAGGTTAAAATCCCTAAAAACTGTATTGAGCTAGAATCGACCAGGATCTAGTGCATTGCAATGGTCTTTGCTTTACTACATGTTTGATACTCCTAGTGATATGATTGGGAAATTCTAAAACTCTTCATGAACAATTATGAAATATATAAAAAAAGATGATTGTAATTAACTTCGGATAATCATAATATATCATAGATTAATTTAGTTGTCATTATTTAGATATACTATAAATAATTTTTTATGATTATGTTCTTTTAGTATGATATGTGTTTCCCACTCTATGCTTTCTAATCTTACTCAATAAAATGACCTAGAAGGATCTGGGTAAACATTGAATGTTTCAGATGTGGAAGATATTCCAATTTTAAAATCAATTTCCTAAGTGGAAAAATCATGTATAGAATCAAGAAGGTGGTAGAAGTATTGGTTAAAATTTTGATGATAAAGAGACTAGAAAGGACATGTAAAAGCAGTTGGATGTTCATAGACTATATTATACATTAAATGAATGAATTATGATTAAATTTATGTTTAGGTGAAATATGTCATTGAACATATTTGATATTCTATAAAATAATTATCATGTAATAAGATTATGAAGCAAGGGTAATGGTTTATTAATAATGTTGGATGACTAAAGGTTAATGGTCTTAGAATTCAAAAACTATGTTATATTAATAATGAAATATATAAGTATTTTTAATATAATTTTTTCATTGTAGAGTTGATATGATATTTTTAATGGTGATGATTAAATAGAAAATTAATTTAATGGAGTGGTGATATTTTTATTAATGAAAGATTACCCCTAACATATTTAGGGGGATAAAAACAGTTATTTTACATAGAACAAGAGAAGGTGATATAGATAATTTAAATTAGATAGTATTTATGACATCATAATTGATTAATACTATTATGAAAAAGTATTATATGTAATCATGAATGAATTTTAAAACATCATGTATTTAGGTAATATATCCAGTCATCAATGGAATAAGGAAGTGCGCATGTTTTCAAAGAGGATTTATTCTAATTTTGGTCATTACCATTTTTCAAGTGAATATACGATGGGGATATTCACAATAATTAATATATGAAATCCAAGAGATAATTTATGACATATGACTGATCAGTTTTAATCTTAATTTGGGAAATTTTGTGACCGCTATTCTATCATTTTGGATATTCAACTTTCGGAGGGGTAGCACGGTAGAAACAAATTGGGGAAGGATTATGTTGAATAATGTATGAGGTGCAATGAATAATGTATGAAATCCACATATGAAGATTTATCCATATTAGATAACCAGTGTATACAGTTAACATGATATATGTGGAATGATTTTTAAAAACTCTTTTATCTATTGGTTTTTTATGAATAACAAATTCACCATCATTTCATAAGAGTTGAAGTGGAAATTGATCAAATCCCAATGAAAGGATATGATTTTGATTATGAAATGTAATGACATCAAGTAAGTATTTATTCTTATGAAAATTCATAAACTCTGGGTAAATGATCTTGAATCTAAAAATGATATCCTTGCACATTCCTTTTGGATGAATCTAATGCTCCCTTAGATCATTGCAGATTTATAGATTTGTTATTGGGAAATTTCTCATGAACATGATAATCTATCACCCACTATCAAAACATGATAATAATATTTCCCTTTCATATCCAGGTTTTCACCTTCAACTTATGGTCTCCTATGGGGAAAATAGTTTTGTGTTACTTTGGTCAACATTTTATTTCCATGTATCTATTTTAAATGGATGTTTTTGTATTAATATTCATGGTGTATGTTTCTATGAATTTAATATTTAAGTATTAAATAATTAATAACAGAAAGTAATTTATAAGGAGAAATTCATTTTAAGGGGATTATAATGTAGCAACCTAATATTTGGATAAATATTTTTTTTCTGTTAATTTAATCTTTTTTATGCATAAAATTTCATGATACATTAATTAATGGTTTTATATAAAAGCGCAATGTTTTTTACATTATATGCAACAAAATATTAACATTTCACTACATTAAATAGTTATATTAGATTGTGGTATATTAATCACAATGTTTTCATGTGTTACACAAAATGACTAGTCCCTTCGATAGGATTCCTTTTGTGCAAGTAATTATTTCACCAAACACTAATGTGTTAATAATAATATTAATATTATTATTATTATTATAGATACAAGATAGACATTGGGATAGAAGTTACTAATATGTTTACTTAAATTGTGAAAATATTATTTACACATTAATCCTTCGGAATATGTGTATGAAAGAACTATTTTAAATTTAATAAATTACTCATCTATGAAAACTATTTTTTATGTATAAAAAAATTTATTTCTCAATAAATTAAATAAACCACATATAATTAACGTTTTCAATTAAAATATTTTTTATTTATTCAATAAATAGTATTTATACACATTCAATAGATTCAATGGGGAAAATATAATAATTAATGCTATCTTATAAATTAACAAATGTATTTTTCTAAAAGATAATTTTACCACATTTTAATGGTGAAAAAATTGTATTCATAATTTTTCACACATTTATATTTTTTATTTGATGATGTAAAATTAATTTTTTGAAATGAAATATTAATATTAAAATTGGGATAATTTTTTTGTGTTTTTTTGCACAAAGATTCATTTTTTGATGAATTCTGAAAATATGAATTTAAATTCAGTACAACTTTTTCATTTAATATATTTACATAGTTAAAAAAAAATTATTTTGTTTACATAATTTATACAATATATTATTTATCATTTAAAAAAAATTCATTAAAAATAAATTTCCAATGAATTTTGATATACAAACCTATCAAACTATTAAACATTTAAAATTTAAAAAATGTTTTTTTAATTTCTACGGGATTTATTTTAAATTAATTTATGCAACTTATGTAATTTTAATTTGGGAAAATGGATTCCATTTTTGTAATTATAATTATTTATAATATATTATATATTAAAATCATTTTTTTACCCAAAATATTAATGTATAAATTTAAAATTAGTGATTATGGGAAAAAATTGGTTAATAAGGATCTAGGTCTTAAAATTAAGGGCCCTGATTACCAAGAAACATAAAAAAAACCATTATATGTTAATATATAATCCTTATAAACCCTTATATTTATTTTTATTCATTATTGGAGCAAATAGTAATTGGAAAAACGTGGGTGGAATTCACCCTTAAAAAATTTACAAGATTTCCACCCCACCTCTACTATAAAATTGAACTGACCCCTCCCTCTTTCTCACATCTCTAAAGTTACTTTTTGTTGAATAATATATACCAAAATTGATCCTAAAATCCAAACCCGATAACTATAATCCAATCTAATAAAATATATCTATCCATGACATCCCTTTGGTGTGAACTAGAAGGACCTACCCAATGAAGGGGAATCATCCATCCACAAGATCTTTTGTTTTATATTCATTATCCACCCACCAAAATATTATCATTAAACGGTTAAATAATAACATATTTATCATAAATATTCTGATATGTGGTTATATTAATATTTATACCTAAATATAAACATACTTCAATCTAACGGGTAACAAACATACCATTCGTACGTATGGTGAATTACAACCTCACATAATGATGTCTTCCATTTTTTATTTACCACTATTCAAGGATGGTAATTATATTGTAAAAATATATTTATATGACATATATTATATTTAGAACAAATTTATAGTTATTTAATTATTTAATGACATAAAACATTATGATTTCCATTTTTAAATATGATAACATCATTTGTGGTTGTGTGGACTACTACCTCCTCAAAGTGATGTTATATTATCATATATTAGATGAAATGTATTAATGGTGTGTTTAGTGACATTATATTATACATATGTCATAATAATTCTATATTAATTATATTATAAATATATATTTATATATATGTTTCATTTTTTTCTTTCAGTCAAAATGAAAATAAAATGGAAACAACATTCATGTGTACATATGACCTTTCGTCTCCATGATCCATGTATTGCATTACATAATTATATATTTTAAAGGGTATTATAAATATATTTATATAATTAATATATATGATAATTATATCATATTTTAAATTATATAACTAAGGAAATCATGATCTATGTAAGATGATCAAGGAAAACATGTAAAAAATTTCCTGAAAACAAATCAGATATTACCCGAAACATAACATTAATAAGGAGTTATTAATAAAAGGGTAATATTATGTCATCAGTGAATCATATATGATATTTTATATAATAACATATTTCTTCCATAGATATATAATAAAATTATATTTATTATATAGAAATTCTAAATGTGTATGATAAAATTCAAGAATTAAAGAAGGAGTTTTGTCATCTCACTTTTATAATCTATGAGAGAAAAACCATGTTCACAACCTCTTTATTATAAGCAGGGACTATAATTCCCATGGATATGTTATACTATTATTATATTGAATTTTATCATATTTTAATATCTATTTTATGATATTTCATCCATAGGTTTTATGTTTAAAATGTTATAAAATCGGTAATGTTGTTTTGTCTCAATTTACCTTATGAGACACAGATCATGTTATGCACCTATAATCTTATATTATGTTTATAACATAAAAATTGAGATGTAATATGTAGTACCCCACGGTTTCTGGAATGTAATTCTTAATTGATGTTTTTCTTGGTTTTTAATGTTAAGGGTGACATATATGAGAGTCGGGAGATCCTGGACAGAATTTTAAAGCGAAGGGGAAGGTGCACAGGCGGCCCCCAGTTTTTCTAAATTGTGTGGCCAAACTGAGCGTGGATGAATGAGGTGGGAGTGGCTTCCACACGGTCGGTGCATGATTACGGGAAACCGTGCGATGAGGTCATGCGAGAAGGGTGGATGAGGCAGTAGCTAACGCACAGTTAGCGCACAGTTTGTCAAACCGTGCGGACTAACCGTGTGGTCACTTGAATTAGATCCTTAAATTGTGGATCTAACTATTTTTTCCTCAAATTGCCTCACTAAATCTCCTAAACGGTCCTAACATAGGATTTAGGTTCACCTAAGGTCGAAGAGGGTTCTCCCATCGGTCCGGAGGTGATCTGAAGGCTTCTCTTGGCGAATCAAAGCCATATTTTTGAGTTATGTGATCATTCTCCTTCGTTCTTGAATGGTTTCTTAGATCTACATAGATCTACTTCTCCCATTTGCTCAGTTTCTTATATATATTCCCATTAGGGGTAGATCTAAGTATGTGGATTCCATATATGTTGATATTTGGTCTGGCTTGTGTTAGAAGAAGATATATAAGGTGGGTATTTAGAGATTTGACACGGTGTTCATGAGTGTTCATTGTTCGTTGCTTGTTTTCTTCTTTTTTATGTAGGTAGGTGGTTTCACTCTTAACTCCTCTTGTTAGAATTGGATGGAATAGTTTAAAATTGGTTTTTAATGGACTTGATTGTGAAAATCATGGAATAAATCATCTTTAGTGATGATTTGTAGTTTTGATGAAATTGTGAAATCTTGGTGAATTGTTGTGCAAAGTGATTTGGATATTTGAATTTAAAATGTTGATTTTAAATAATTAAATTGATGAGATTGTACATGGTTTGATGAGAAATGGGATTTTAATAAAGAAGATGTTTTATTGAAATGGTTTTAGATTGAAATGACTTTAATGGATTTGGTTTTCAATAAAAAGAGAGTTTTATTGAAATGGTTTGAATTAGTTGAACACACTTGGTTTTGATAGAAAATGGTTTTCAATAAAATGTGTTTTATTTAAAGGATGTTCTTGCATGATTTTTGGAAATGTGTGGTGTGTGTGTTCATGTGGAATATACGAGGCTTGGTTGAAATAGGACCTTGTGCTCAGTGCCTAACATTTAATGGAACATGATACATTTAAGTACGAGGATTGGTTGAAATATGACCTTGTGATCGGTGCCAATGGTGTAATGGCACATGGGAAATAATTACTTTTGTGATGACATGGTAGATCGATGAGAGACTGATCATGAGTATGGAACTGTCAAAACGAAGCATCCATTGTTTATTTGACAGGTTTGTCAAATGGTTGGGTATTCCAAAAAATGGATGTTTGTGAAATGGTTTGGAAATTTGGTAGGTAATTTTTACGGAAAAATAACGTGTTGGAAAAGTTGGTTTAAATTTCACTTTGATGCTTTTGGGCATGGAAGGTTTGGGAAAACATATTTATATTTAGTTATAAACTACATTGGTGAATTTTTTTTATATAAAATATTTTTATATAAATGTGGCTAACTATTCTATCCTAGTGGATGAGTAGGGAAGTCATTGGGTAAAAACTAATGAGTTTTATACTCACTCCTACTTTGGCACTTTAGTTCTTTTTCAGATGTTGTATTCTAAGACACATGTAAAGGTAGGGCATCTCATTACTAATGGATCGTGGTGATTTTTGGAAGATGTTTTGTATCGTAGAGCTTGTGGACCACTGATTCATGGTGTCTTTTGAGAGTCTTGTGTTGTCCTTCCGAATTATATTTTGTTGTTTGGTTTGGTATTCTACTGTTATGTACTCTGATGTTGTTTAACATAAATGAATTTGTTGGTTGTTCTTCCATTTTTTCATGCATCATATAGTGAATTATTATCGGATTCATTTATTTCTTATAGCGAAAATGATCCCCCGCATATGCTTGAGACCATTCGGCATATATTTCCAGCCTTTGGCTTCTTGTGGATGTCGTTTAAGGCCTAGTAATTACTCGTTGCACTATCAAGCCAATGATAATACAAGGTCATTAAAAATTGTATCAGCTTGTTCGGTCATTTCCTAACAAGTGGTCATTGATGTTCATGGTCTTGGAGTTGAAATTAATTCTTGTATATTCCTTGGCTGGTCATCCTAGACAGGAGTAGGATTGTTGGAACATGAAATGTATAGCATAAAAGGACATAGCTAACCTGTTTATGATGAACTTCATGTTACTAGAGTGTTTGGTACATAAGTGTTTTGGATACATTTCTATAATGTTGGAAATCTCATTTTCGTGGGTTTAGCCAATGAGAGGAGCCTGACATGCATTGTAGAGAAATGAATTCCCACTATGATTTCATATCTCATTGTGAGGAATGAGTAAGAATTTTTTGAATGGGGACAAATTTTAAAAATGCGAAAATTGTTTTCAATCGAAAGACTTTGAAAACATGGTATTTGGTGTATTTTGAAAATGGATTGATTTTCAAAAACTATGTTGAATGCTTTCAAAAATGGTTGAACATGGAAATAGTTTGTTTGAGAACAATGTTGTGATCGTTGATGTGATAGAATATGGAATTCTAAGCCAACAGTTGCTAGAGAGTGAGATTGATATAGTTTTTTGTTGGTTTAGAAAATGGCACCTGGTTGGCGTCATCGAAACCAACCCGAAGAAGCTGTGGAGAATGTGGTTGCACCTGAACCACGTGGGAACCACGAGTTGGTTCAGAGTATTAGCCAAGCCTTTGAAGTTGTGGATATGAGGAACCTGAGGAATGAGCCATGACATGTGGATCATACCATCAAGTTCATGATGCAGGATCCACCGAACAGTAAGGGTGATGATGAACCAGAGAAGACCAAGGTGTGGATAAGTCGGATGAATCGTATATTCGATTTCATCGGCACACCAGTTTAGCTGAAAGTAAAGCTAGAGATATATATGCTCAAGGATCTTGCATGTTAGTGGTGGAATTTAGCAGTACATGAAAAATTGGATGAAGGCCTTACATGGGAGGATTTTGAAGAATTGTTTAACAAAAAATTCTATCCTCACATGTTCAAGATCCAGAAAAAAATGGAATTCTTCAGCTTGAAACAGGAGAGCCTCTCTCTCACAGAGTATGCTTCTAAGTTCATGAATTTAGTATGTTTTTTCCCAGAGGTTGTGACAAGTTCTTCTTTGAAGGTATGTACCTTCGAATCATGGCTATGGCAGGAGATTTGATCATAGATTACAGTGCTCTGTATTAAAGATTATACAGAGATGGTGAACAGAGAAATAGTGGCTAAAAATGATATCTCGAGATCGATAGGAGGAGGCATGATGATACCCATAGGAACAAGTGGGAACTCCAATGTTGTGAACTAGTAGAAGAGGGACACCTATTTCCAAGGTGGGAGTGTGAATCAGAACCGGATGGCAGGATCATTTAACATTCCTCTATGACCGCAGAGTAAAGAAGGTTGCTTTTAATGTGGTTTGGCTGATCACATGAAACGAGAATGTATAGCACCACAGAGATCATTCCACAATTTCAACAAGTTGGGGCATCTTCAGTGATATTGTCACAGTTCTCCACAATCGGGTGTTCGGGGCACTTCTCATGCGTCCCAGGAATCGTATGCTTCGATAGGGCGAGGACATCAAAATCAGTCACCCTAGTAGAACAGAGCTAGTCATGATGATTCCAAGAATACCATGACTCCTCAGGCAGGGAAATCTCAACATGGAAATGAGGAGAAAAGTGCAGCAACAAAGCAATTGTATGGAGCTGAACAGACGATGGTCGATGATCGGACTGTACCATCTAGGTGAGAGGTACGATTCTTTTGAATTCTACCATCATGTAAGTGTTGCTGGATACTGTTGCATTACATTCCTTTATTTCTTCTCATATTTCTTATTTTCTAAACATAAAACTGGGAATGATGCCTTCTGTCTTGAAAATTCAATCTCCTCTTGGTGAAAGAGAATGTCATGCCTTCGTGCGTAGAGAATGTGCTATAACTATTGATGTAGATGAGGTGAAATGGGACTTCTCTATTTTGGATATGGATTTCTATGATGTAACCCTGGGTATGGATTGGTTGACAATGTTTAAGGATCGCATTAACTGTTATGGGAGAATTGTTAGTTTCATGACCGAGGACGGCTTTGAGCATCTCTTTAGAGGAGAAAGTATTGTAAAGAAAGGAACAAAGAGAATATTGGAACCAATGGTGGGAATGATCTCTTACCAGTTGGCATCATTGAATTTGGCATCATTGGAAGAGAGTAAGGAAAATAGTTTTCCACCTGTGGTGGATCAATTTCTTGATGTTTTTTCTAAAAACTTCTCAGGATTAATACCTGTAAGAGAAGTGGAGTTTATGAATGATCTCCTTCTGGGGGCCATTCCTATCTCACTTCCATCTTATAGGATGGAACAAACGGAGTTAATGTAATTTAAAGTGCAGTTAGAAGAGTTATAAAGCAAGGGTTTCATTCGGACAAGCGTGTCTCTGTGGGAAGCACCCGTTTTCATTGTGATGAAAGCAGATAGAACTCTTCTGATGTGTGTTGATTATCATAAACTTAACCAAGTTGCGATAAAGAATAGATATCCACTTCCATGCATTAATGATCTGTTCGATCAATTAAAGGGAGCTCTGTGGTTCCCTTTGATGGAATTGTGATTAAGATATCACCAATTGCAACTTCGATAGGAGGATATTCCAAAGACAACTTTTATAAGCAGATATGGCCACTGCAAATATGTAGTCATGCCTTTCGGTCTAACTAATGGACCAGTGGTATTCATGGCCTTGATAAATCTGATATTTTAGCAATATCTAGATTCTATTGTTGTGGTGTTTGTGGATGATATATTGGTGTATTCAAGAACAAGGGATGAGAATGAGAAACACTTGGCAATAGTGTTGGAAATCGTGTGAGCCCATCTGTTGTATGCCAAATTATCAATGTGTGATTTTTGGATACAGGAGGTACGTTTTATGGGCCATGTTGTTTCTAAGAAAGGTGTTTTAGTGGATCCAGAAAAGATATAAACTATTCTTTCTTGAAACCACCATTGAATGTCTTTGAAATACGATGTTTTCTTGGTCAATATGGTTATTACCGATGCTTTTTCTGTGACTTCTCAAGACTAGATTAGCCTTTGACAGCATTGAAAAATAATAGTAGTGCATTTCAATGGGCTGAAAAATGTTTGAGATCTTTTTAAGAGTTGAAAGTTCTCCTTACATCATCGCCTATCTTAATCTTTCCAGAATCTGGGCAAGGATAAGTGGTGTATTGTGATGCTTCGGGAATAGGGTTTGGTTGTGTTCTCATGCAAAGAGACCATGTTGTTACTTATGGCTCAAGGCAGTTTAGAGTGCACGATAAAAATTACCCAACTCATGATTTGGAGTTGGCTGCAATCGTCCATGCTTTGAAAACATGGAGACACGATCTCTTTGGTGAGAAATTTATAGTGTTTACAGATCAGAAAAGCTTGAAACGCATTTTCTCATAGAGATATTTGAATATGAGGCAGAGGAGATGGATGGATTATCTTCAACTGTTCGACTTCGACTAGATGTATACCCCGGGTAAGGGAAATTCAGTGGCCGATGCATTAAGATGGAATTCATATAGTCATTTCGTGAAAGAAGCTTCTGATGAGTGGTAGTTGATATCGGTGTTAGCCGAAATGCATGTGGAATGCGAAGATCAAGGTGATGTTGCTGTTTTATTTTCAGCTACACTTGTTCTTGATTTGTTGTAGATAGTAATGGAGGCACATGCATCTGATGTAGACTCTGTTGCAATGATTTGAAAACTCAATGGTTGGGAGATCGTTGAGGGATTTAAGCGGGATGGGAGTTCAGTTTTTTGTTTCAGAGATAGAATGTTTGAACCTATAGTTTTTCATGAACAAATCTTTAATGCTTAGCACCATTCAGTATGTTATGTACATTCGGGTACAAAGAAGATGTATAAGGAGCTGTTTTGGTGGACCAACATAAAAGGAAGGTGGCCGAGTTCATCTCATGATGCTTAACTTGTCATCAGGATAATGAAGAGCATCATAGACTAGTTGGTATGTTACAGTCTTTACCTATCCCAGAGTGGAAATGGGATCATATAGCAATGGATTTTGTTACAGGCCTTCCAAGAACCGTCCAGAAACATGATGCCATTTGTGTGATAGTGGATCATCTAACCAAGTCGGCTCATTTCATCCCGATTCGTGAAAATCATACGGTGGAAGATCATTAAAAAATATATATCTGATAAGTGAGTAAATAGGCATGGTTTACCATTGTCTATCGTCTCAGAAATAGATTCGAGGTTCGCATATCGTTTCTGGAAATCATTACATCAAGCCCTGGGAACTCAGTTGACGATGAGTACGGCGTATCACCCTCATATAGATGAGAAATCTAAGAGGATGATACAAACATTGGAAGACATGGTTCGAGCTTGTGTAATAGACATTGGTGGCCCATGGGAGGAGCATATACCCTTATTGGAGTTCTCATACAATAACAGCTATCAAGCCTTGATACGCATTGCTCCGTTTGAAGCATTGTAGTGGCGTCCTTGTCTCTCTCCACTATGCTTGGTGGAAACTGGTGAAACATCACTAGTAGGGCTGAGACTGGTCCAATAAAAAACGGAAAATATTCACTTGATTAGAATGATGATGGAGATGGCTCAAAGTTGTTATAAATTCTATGCAGATCACCGTTGCAGACCGTTGGCGTTCGTTGTCGGTGAGCATGTCTTCGTGAGGATCTCTCCAAGACTTGGACATCTTCATTTTGGGAAATAGGTAAAATTATCTCCTCATTATATAGGCCATTTTGAGATACTATAATAGGTTGGAGAGGTGTCATATCAGTTGGAATTACCACCATGGTTCAGTTCGGTGCACAATGCATTCCATGTATCTCAGTTAATGAAGTATCAACCCGATCTTAACCATGTGATCAGATGGGATCACGTTGACCTAGAGTTGGATGCTTCAGTGGTACATATCCAACTACAGATTGTGGATAGGCAGGATAAATTCTTTCTTGGGAAAAACATTGGTCTAGTGCGGGTTCTGTGGAAACACGGTCAGATTCAGGAAGAGACTTGGGAATGCAAGAAAGAAATGAGAGAGTAGTGGCCAGAACTCATTCAGACGAGCATTGGTTTTTTAAATTCTATGGACGGAAAGGCCAATGGTGGGGAGAATGTAGTACTGCCAGTTTCTGGTATGTAACCATTACATGATGCTTTTCTTGGTTTTAAAAGTTAAGGGTGACTTATGGGAGAGTCAGGAGATCCTGGACTGAAGTTTGAAGCAATGGGGAAGGTGCACGGGTGGCACACAATTTTTCTAAACTGTGCTGCCAAACCATTCATGGTTGACTGAGGAGGATGGGGCTTCCGTATGGTCGGTTCATGGTTAAGGGAAACCATGCGATGAGGCCAGGCGAGAGGGGTGGCCGAGGAAGTATCGAATGCATGGTTAGCGCACGATTTGTCATACCATGTGTACTAACCATGCAGTCACTTAAATTAGATCCTTAAATTGTGGATCTAAATTGTTTTTCCATTAATTTCCACATTAAAGCTCCTAATCATCCCTAACATAAGATTTTTGTTCTACTATGGTCAAAGAGGGTTCTCCCATCGTTCCAGAGGTGATCTAAAGGCTTATCTTGGCGAATCGAAGCCGGATTCTTGAGGTATGTGAACTTTCTTCTTCATTCTTGAATGGTTTCTTAGATATACTTAGATATACTACTCCCTTTCTCTCTATTTTATAGATCTAGGCCCGTTAGGGGTAGAACTATGTATTTGGATGCCAAATATGTTGAGATTTGGTCATGGTTGTGTTAGGATAAGAGATCTATGGTGGGTTTTTTGAGATTTGACTTGGAGTTCTTGAGCGTTCTTCGTCCGTTGCTTGGTTTCACCTTTTTGTTGAGTTAGGTGGCTTCACTCTCTAATCCACTTGTTTGAATTGGTTAGATTAGTTTCGAATTGGTTATTTGAATGGTATTGATTTTGAAAATCATGGAATAAATCTACTTTAGTGATAATTTATAGTTTTGATGAAATTGTGAAATCTTGGTGAATTGTTGTACAAAGTGATTTGGATATTTGAATTTAAAATGTTTAATTTAAATTGTGAAATTCCTGAAATTTTAAATGTTTTGATGATAAATGGGATTTCAATAAAAATGATGTTTTATTGATATGGGTTGAGATTGAAATGACTTGGATGGATTTGGTTTTCAATAAAAAGATATTTTTATTGAAATGGTTTGAATTGGTTTAAAACACTTGGTTTTGATAGAAAATGGTTTTCAATAAAAGGTGTTTTATTAAAAGGATGGTTTTGGCAAGATTTTTGAAAATGTGTGGTGTGTGTGTTCATGATGCATATACGAGGCTTGGTTGAAATAGGACCTTGTGCTCGGTGCCAAACATTTAATGGAACATGGGACTTTTAAGATCGAGGATTGGTTGAAATATGAACCTGTTCTCAGTGCTAAATGTATAATGGCACATGGGAAATAATTACCTTGTGATGACTTAGTAGATTGAAAAGAGACCTCTCATGAGTATTGAACTGTCATAACGAAGCATGCATGGTTGATTTCACAGGGTTGTGAAATGGTTGGGTATGCCAAAACGGGATGTTTGTGAAATGATTTGGAAATTTGGTAGGTTATTTTTCTGGAAAAAATAATTTGTTAGAAAATATGGTATAAATTTCACTTTGATGCTTTTGAGAATGGAGGGTTTTGGAAAACTTGTTTATATTTAGTTATTAACTGCTTTGGTGAAATTTGTTTATATAAACAGTATTTATATAAATGTGGCTAACTTTTCCATCCTAGTGGCGCGAGTAGGGAAGTCATTGGGGAAAACATACTAAGGTTTATACTCACCCTTGATTTGGAACTTTTGGTGCTTTTTGTAGATGTTGTATTCCGAGACACGGGTAATGGTAAAGCGTCTCATTACTAATGTCTCATGGTAATGTTTGGGAGATTTTGTGGAGCTTGGAGATTGTAGAAAACTGAGTCGTGGTGTCTTTTGTGAATCTTGTGTTGTCCTTCCACTGTGTATTTTGATGTTCGGTTTGGTATTCCATTGTTATGTACTCTAATGTGGTTTAACAGAAATGAATTTTTGGGTTGGTATTTCATTTGTTCATGCATATTATAGTGAATGATTATTGGATGGTTTTATTTCTTAAAGGGTAAATCGTCCCCCACATATGCTTCAGACCCTTCAGCATTTATTGCCAGCCTTTGGCATCTTGGGGATGTCGCTTAGTGCCTAGTAATGACTCGTTTCACTCTCAAGACAATGAGAATTGGCAATTAATTACATTATCTAATAAATATTATTATATCCTAATATTTTATGATTTATGTAATTTTATTTTCTTATATGGGTAGTATGTTTCAATGTTTCCATGTTATAAGAGTCTAATACAATAATCTCATAATTTATGTGAAATATTTATGATATTTATTTAATTAAAAAAATATGAGATTAGTCCTTCAATAAAACTAATAAATTTCCTTCTACTGTAGTAATTAAATATTTATAAAATTAATAGTACCTTTTTCTACTCTTTTGTACTTATGATAATTAATATTTTTACATTATAAAAATTCAACTTAACTCCCACTTCTGTTAAATATTTCTCATCCATCAAAACCATGTTTTATTATAATATTTTAACTGGTTTTACATAATAATAAAATGATATTTAAATAAAATTTCTACCAAAGAATAAACTTTTAAAAATAGATCCTTAATAAAGGAATCTTCATGTATGTTTGAATTGGAGGATCATTTCGAAACATTTTACGGCACAAAAGGATTGTTCGACACTTACCAACATAACAACCATCGTGACCTTACATCCGATTAAGCTTCCATTGAATGTTTAAAATATTATTTTTTATAGTTATTTTCAATGTAAAAGACATCAAAATAAATTTATGTTTAAAAATTCTATTACATGATCTCAAGATTCTTTAAAAAATTTCACGGAAAAAAGGTTTTCACGATGTTTTCATAGATTCATTATAAGGTTCCAAATTATCTTCAAATAAGATTGTTTTAAAATTGTATTCAATATTTATCAATATTTTTGCAATGTTATTTATAATAAAATGGGGTTTTTATCTTTTTCAAGATTTTGTAATATGTTTTAAAAGTGTTACCAAAGAAAAATGTTTTAAAAATGTCTTCAATATTGTTTTATATGTCTTAAAGGAAATTTTTTCTTCATTACATTATATAATTTCATGTGTATTTTCAATGAAAATGGTTTCCCCCAAGTTTTATTATGAAAAAAAATCAAATAAAAAAATAATATTTCCTCATGAAATTTATTTTAAACAATTTTCAGAATTATTATTCATATATGATTACAACATTCTATGTTACTCCAGAATTCAATAGGGTTATGATCAAAGGTTATATTAATTTTACTCTATGAAAGATTAATTTTTTTAATTGCATATTTTTTATGAAACATATTTTTATTTCAAGTGTAATATATTTATAAAATCCATTTATCATTCATGGGTTATATGTTCATGAAACTATTTTCTCCTTCATGAGTTATATATTTTTAAACCCTATTTCACATTAATTTATTATATGATTATGATAAAAATTATTTTCAGGGTTTAAGATTTTCTGATATAATTATGAAACCTTTTTGTTTTCTTATGTTATGATATTATTACATTTTAATGATACCTAATTCATGTCATGGGTTATAATATGGTGATTCATTATGATCATGTGGAACATATATATATGATTACATTATTATATGGGTGGTACATATTTATTCTTCCAATGGAATGGTTAAAGGTTTATATCTACATATTTTATTATTGGAAACGTGTCAAATGGATTGATCCAAAATTGTAATTATGTGTGTCCCTACTTAAATTGGGAAATTGGTGTTTCTTTGTCCACTCTAGGTAAATGGGGAAAAACCCTCTCTAGGGTGATGGGGAAAGTAGATACCCAATTGGTAAATGGGGAAACCCCATAGACTATGGGAATACATGAAAAAATTATCCCTTATAAATATTTTACTACGACTAGAGATGGTGGTGTGTCCCACACAGTAGGTTATAGTCCCCTGAATAGACTAGATTATTTTTTTATGTGATCCTTAGCATAAAGGGAATGTTTTTTTGTATTATTACAAGTATTCCACCATTTTATGTATTATTATTGTTTTCTGTTCTCATTACTCATTTCCTTTTATTTCCTCATGATTCAGGTATCTTGAACTACCAATCATTATGCCATTACCGGGTTCTTATGAAATTTGATATGCAGGGTATGGTATTCTATTATTATGATCAAGAAATTCTTGCATATCTCTATTGATTACCCTTACTGTGTGTCAATGTTCACCCCTTTATATGTTTCATTTCTATAGGTTATGAAAATTTGTGTTAGGTATGATATGTATATGAATGGTTCTAGGCATGATGAACCTAGTGGGAGATAATGTAAATCACTTATTTATGAGTTTTTTCATTTCCATGTTTCCAAATGAACTAAAAAAATATGGTAATTATGTGTCTCTTTAGGTAATGAATTATGTATTAAAAAAACAATAAGATGCAATATCCATATTCATTAATCTTGGGTCATGATTGTATTCCATCATTATATGATAATAAATAACTTATGAAATTGACTCATATTTTGATCTTACATAATCCTAGTAAGAGTGTTGTTTTGGTTTGTGTACTTATGCAAGATGATCCTATGGTGTCTTAGAACTCACAAAATTATCAAACACAATAAAATAAATTAACTAGTCATGATTTAATTATTTTTGATATTATTTGTGTGTTTATGTGTAGGTGGAAATATATTTTTGTTAAAAGGTTCACCATACTTTCTAACCATAATAGTTGGAGCTTTTTATTTTATTTGAAAGAAAAGATTCTCTTATAGTGGTTATGGGAGAAATAACATTATACATTTGAAATAGAAATCTATTATACCCCAGGAAGGGAGATTTTAATATTAGAATCTCTAATTAAAAAATAAAAATCATAGGAAATTATAGATTCAAAAGAAGTGTAGAACCTTATAATGAACATCATGAAATTTTTCATAGATTTATAGTAAGCAGTATCTTGTATGGTTCAGACTACTGTTTGTTACCTTCATCTCTCCATGATAATATTAAATAGATACATCAATTTAATTAATAGTTTATAAAAATTATAGAAACTCAATATGGTGGGGAGAAAATTTATTATTGGTCCTTATCATTAGAATGCATTTTTTGGGATCATATTGTATTCCCAGTAGCTATGATGAGATCATGTTTTTTGACATACATTGTTCGTCATGGTAAATTAATCAATGAACTAAATAGATTAACTATGACAAGAGACAGAGATTATGGTGGATTGTTATGAAGCATGACATTATAGATTATGTGACCTACTGTTAAACTTGGGTATAAATAAAGGAAAAGCATTTAATAACTTTGGGATTTCTCTAACCTCTTCTTGTCTTGGTTTTGAAATGAATTGACGTATCCATATAATTTTTTGGTGGAGTACCATGGACTTCCTAATATAGGAATTCACATTGGATTGTGATTGATCAGTTAACAATTTTTTTTTATTTAATTCTAATTTGTGAGACCAAAAAAGTAGAGGATCTTGGTACGATATATGTGAAATAAATCATGAGTTTATATGGGGTTACTTCATTGATTGTTTTATATGGGGATCATAGGTTTACATGGATGTTTTAGTGTAGTCTCAAAGTGGATATGGGTACTCAGGTCATGATATATATTGTTTACCATGCATTAAAATATTACTAAACAAATAATTCTTTTCAGATCTTGGAGGATATGCTCTGTGGCTATGTCAGGGGTTTTTATGGATCATTGGATAGCCATCTAAAAATTGTTTGAGTTTTTTATAATAAAAATTATTTTTTATCGATCAGAATAGACCCTCCTAAGATTCGTATGGTCACCTATACATATCAACTATTTGATGGGAAGATATGAGAGAAACCACTTTGTGAGGATGCGACATTTCTAGTGAATGTTTTAAAGGATTTGGGATATAAATTGAGATATAAATATATTCCTTAGTTGACATATGTTGTATGAATATCATTGGGATTTTCCTCAAGAGTTCTCTATGGGTGACTTGGTTTTTGTAATCGTGTATACTCAGTTGGGTCACTAGATTTGTAGAAAATAGATCATGCAAGCTCTGTTATATATTGGACAATTTGTGGTCACTAGGTTTCATGTCTAGGTTAGTTATCAATTGGTGTTTCTAGTTATTTTGATAGGTATTCATGATGTTTTCCACATATTAATGATCAAGAAATACTATCCTGAACCCTCTCATATTTTGAGTTGGGATGAGATTGAGTTGGAACAAGAGGAATCTATTATAGAGTAGCTAATGGAGATCATTAACATTAATGTGAATGTATTCCATGGGATGTCAATTCCATTAGTATAAGTGTTATGGAAAATAGGATTAGATTCTAATTATACATGCTATATTGAGTTTTTGATAAGGGAGTAGTGGGATCACCTACTTTCTAGAAATTTTCTTCCAACCTGACATCTTGATGATGGAATGTATTATAGTGGGGAGTTTGTAACTATACATAACCCAATTTCAAGTATTTATTTTATCTATTTTTATTTTCTTCTAAATATGGGTGTTTTTTGGGACTTCTAAATATAGAGATCATTTTCTTGCGATAATGAGATATGTTTTTTGGATGTGTGTTTGTTTTAGTTAATGTATTTTGGGAATAAATGAGTTAAAGTCCTGAGAGATTTCTCCCCAAATTAAGAGAATGTTGGTGTTTTCTTGGGTCTTTAGAATGGAATATGGGATCATCACAATCTAGTGGGGAAATAAAAGTCATTTAAAATTTATACATTCTGTAATTATTTCAAGCGATATGTCATTAATCAGGTACAATTAATTAAAGGAATACACTCAATGAATCAATTTCACATCATATAATGGTAAAATTATTATTTTAACCTAAGGAAATTAGTTTCTTGTTGTTTTGGGTGTCATGGATTACATGATGGGAAATTTGATTTTTCACCATGTAATTCTCATGGTTTTTTGGAAACTTCTCGTACGATAGCTATTTTATTAAGACATAAGTATCTTCTCTCTCTACTAAGGTGCTCCCCAAAATGAGTTTTTGGATATCCATTCTTTTCATATCTCTTCTTTTAGGGATTTATCTCTATTAAAGTTGTGTTGTGATTCTCAAGGTGAGTAATCCTCTATGGTATTCTCTTTAGTTTATCATGATTCATGGTTGTGTAGTTTTATTGGATTTTTGAAATTTGATTATACTGATTAAATATTATTATTTTTTATAATAGAAGCACTTTTATGTAAAATGTGAGAAACCATGTCACATGACATCAATGGCTAAAAACATCAAACCATGATCCAATTGACCAAAATCCAAAAAACAAAATCAAAAAACAAAGAGATGCCCCTCCTTTTTAAAGAAATCATTTTGTACAGTTTCCACCATTCCAATATTGTACAGAAATCTATCTCGTACAATGACGGTCCAAAACCAATGGCCAAGTCCATAACCTCTCAAACATAAAAACAACATTGCATCAATCTAGTGAAAACATTAATCTCTACCCCATGTAGTGAATTTTTTAAAGATAATGTTGAGTGACGAACCCTAAACAGTAGGCTGCATGCAGGTAACATTCACTGTGGGGATCAGGATAACCGAGGGAAATTCAATCACCATATCAAGGCAACATACACCATCCCCAGTCGATCATCATACATTTATCCCTATGAACTGGGTTCAGCAAAGCTGAGAACATCAAAGCCAACATTTTCATAGTTCATGAATGTCTCATTTCCAAATAATAGGATGAAAAGAAAAGCACAATAAACAGATGAGATCAAAAAATTCAAACATCACATCAATCAATCCACGATAACACTTCTATACTATCACACCTCAACTGAAATCTGTTCAATGCCTAAACCAAAACACCAAGATCATAATACCAAATCAATAGAAACAAATATAAAATCATCACCACCAGAGTACTCAGAACACTGATGTCAATGTTCTTCCATGGAATATCAAAATACATGCAAGAGTATACCGAATTCAAACCCTGAAACATGAACAACAAAAATAAATTAAAAAATAATAATTCAATGAAAAAATGAATAGAATAAGCCTCCAAGAACACTGAAGAATAGGAATCCCAACACCCAAACAGGTCAACTCATCTCTGTATCGAAATCCCTTTGGAAGGGATTTTCCGAAACCATCACAAACATAGAAACCACCAAAAATAATCCAAATCCAAAATCGAATGAGAAATAAAAAAAATATATCATCACATGCACGCCTGAATGAATTCATGACATAACCTAGTCTCATCGCCGCTAAATAGGATGCTTGTAGAGACCACAAAGAATCACCCTATGCAACCACCAGATACAAGGCAACATACCATAGTTTAGAGACCCTCAAACGTGACCGACGATAATAGATCTCATGGGATGTCGTGGGTACTTATGTGGAATATATATTAATTGGAATCATCAATTTTTTTATACTTCTCAATCATTAGGTATTCCTATGAACCATTAGACTATTGTTCTAAGGACTTGATTGAACTATTTGGGATTCACTTTATCTGGTTCCCATGCACTCTCTTGGTTCAATGCATATATCTAGATACATGATGTGTGTAATTGAAAATGTTTATATATGTGTTTCCTAGCTAGCCTGACCTATAATGATTCATGGAAACATCTGACCTATGTTGTTGGAATTCAGAATTTTTTATTGAACTTCCATGGATTTGATATGATATGTGATACCAGATTTTCTTTATTTGACTACATTGATGTATATGAAATGTGTTGAAACTATTATCCATGTTTATTAGGAAATTTGGATAATGGAGAAATTAAATGTTTTCCCATTATTTTAATATAAAAAATTTAAAATATCAAACACAAGATTTTTCATTAGTGTTAATTTTTTTAAATAATTTTATTGAGAATTGATATAGAATTTTTGGTTGGTATCCTAATAACCATGTTATCTCACACCATGTGCACCTCATTAGTGGTGCATACACCATTTCTTATCTTTCAAAGCAGGGAATTGAAAGGTTCCAAACTGAGGAATAAATATTTCTATCAGCTGTGTTTGGGTAGCTAGTGGTGATGTGGTGGGAGTTTCATCATAATATTACATGGAGTATCTCTTATGGTTTTTTTCTTTATTATTGAACTTGTCTCTTGAAGATATTTTAGCTGCATTTGAGTTATATCACTTCTAATCATTCTAATTTATTATAAAATATTGACATGTTTCATCATCAAATGTTTCTTCTAACATTTATATTATTTTATATATTTATATATATGTATGATTATATATATAAATATCTCTACATATGGTTGGGAATAAAAATTTTCAATCATTTTTTTATTCCTATATGGTAGTCTGTGGCCCATTAGGATTATGAACTCTCTTCATATATAACAAAGTTTCTATTGGGTACTAGTTTGAGAGGGTATCTAGGTAAGGTTTATCACTAGCCCAAAAATTCCAAATCAGTTCATAACATACATCCCCTCATCATAAAATTCTTATATTAGAATTAAAAACAACCAAGGATGTATATTTTTAAAAACAATGAAGGATACCTGAAAATTAAGTATTGTTCTTCCATGTGTGTTATAATTTTATTTATTCCTACACCTCCTTCAATTATTTTTTAAATATTGTGTTATATTATTCTCATTATATTCCAAATAATGATATGTTTTTATATAATGGTCATATCTTAAAAAGGTCCCCACCTCCATCAAATAGTTTACCTAATCATCCTTTGTTTGTATGGTGGACTACCGACTGACAAACTAATGAAATTATTTATTACATTACCACATCTCATGGTGCGGTATGATTATCGATATAACGTATAGGTATGATATTAGAAAAAAGTAATTCCTATGGATTCATTATATAATATATAACTATTTTACTTCCATTTTTACGAGATATTATAATATTGCTAGTGTGTACGACAAACTACCAACATTCCAAGTGATGTGATTCGATGTTTAATAATTCATTACATGGAAGGTAATGAAGATATATATAATGAATATATGTGAAATATTTGAAAAAATAATTATACTACTAACTTATTTATCATTTTAAAAAAAATATTTCATTTTATTTCATACATTTTCCCTCACTCAAGGACGATAACATCATTCGTGTACACGTGGACTACCACCTTCACAAAGTGATTTGAATATCTTTTCATCACCACACGACATATATGATATATATATGTATATTCATATAAATAATATAGTGATTATGATATAATAATATTATATAAATAAAAAATTATTACTTACCTCTTTCCAGAATGATCGTTGAAAACAATAGAAGTGTTTCACATGGGTTCATTTGACATACCATCTCTATGATCATAATGTAATTCAATTTTCAAAACAATCATTTAGGATTGGTCATAAAAGATTAATTATTGTATAAATATGATAATTATTTCATTATTAATACACATGAGTTATGTAACATAATAATATATGGAAGGACATAAATTTTCATAAAAAATATGAATGAGACAACAATGTTTTTAACAAATGAAACAAGAAGAAGAATGAAATATACTATTTATACTAATCCTGGCATTCCCCATTAACACATGCCACTCTAATCTTATTCTACTTCATATTTTCTAATTGCATCACTCCTCCAATGTTCCACATGGATCCTCCATGCCAGAAGTAATTGTCCTTCTCCCTATCCCTCCTGCTCTTGCTTAGGTATTCATGCAGCACAACCAGTACAACCCTCAATCCTCATCCCCTATCATCCTCTCATTCCAGAGAAATCCAGAGTCACTCGACCTCCATTTTCAATGTATTTATTCTATTGGTTGTTACTATAATCTCCTAAATTTACTTCTTTCGGTTCTAGAAAAATTCTCCAAACATTTTCTTCTACTCACGAATAGGATTTTGTGCATTGCGTCCTTAGATCCCATAATCTCCCAACGTTGGGATTATTTTCCTCTTAGTTACCAGGAATTTCGTCATGCTCGTACTCTATCATCGTCCTTCTCTAGTTTTTTATTTACCTCTTCTTCTTCTTCAATATCCATCATCAAAATTCATCCATAGCCTTTCCAACTCACGATTCCCTTTAGAATCTACCCTAGTACATAAGGCTATTCCATGACAACCCTCCTTCCATACATTCCACTAAAATTTAATCCCTTCCAATTTCATGATTATGTTGTAACTCTCTCATATAGTAACCCCTAATTATTTACATTTTTGAAGGATAATCAATGGATTATTGGGTTTGGAATTTCAAGAAACGCCACATTCCTTTCCCAGTACACTTCTTGCATCTTTTATTCCCTCCATCATCATCATTGTATTTCATGAATGACCTAAAATTCCTAATATAAAATCAAAATTCTTGCCAATGTATTTCTGGTATCAACTCATTTATATATACAACTTGGTCACTATCTTTTTTTTTAATTTTGTTGTAGATTGATTCCCTTTGGTTATTCATTATGGGCATCATTTCATGCGGGAGTTTTTGTTGACTGTGATGATTTTTAGATTTCTCAGATGGTTTTTATGCTGGGAATTACTCATTTAATGAAATTTTTCCCTTCTATTCATGATTAAATTCAGAACTGTTTTAATTTTTTTGTAGATTTATTCCCTTGGGTTATTCATTATAGATTTCATTATATATTGGACATTATGTTGAATATGAAGTTTTTTAGAATTTTTGGATGGTTTTTATACTCGGAATTACTCATTTAATGAAATATTTTCACTTCTATTCATGATTAAATTATCAACTATTTTATTCTTAGACTATCAGTTTACTACATAATGAAATTAGATTTATATGTTTTCAACAACCAGGAAATTCTCTTAAACTGTTTTCATGGAGGTTGATTTAGGTATTTGAAGCACATTTCTGTTGCAACCAGTCTTACTGACTCTAAATGTGTTCATAAGTGGCTAGGTTTTCCTTTAGTATTATTTGATGCTCAATAAGGATATCTTCACTCTTTAACATATTGGCATATTATCTAGAAGTTTTTTGAATATCGAGTGTTGACTGACTGAGTTAGATGTTTCATATGAAAATTTTGGTTTGTAGAATCTCTTTCACTCATTCTTCAAATAGTATATGAGTTCTGTACCCCCCACCAACATTCAAGTCACCATCTTATTTTGAAAACATAGAAATATTTTGTTTAATCTTGTATGAGAAGACTTATTCATCAACATCATGGGAATATTTTTTGAATATTTTATTAAGAATATTATCTACATATAGTTTTATAATGTTTTATTACCCCTGTTTCTTATCCTATGTCAATCATAAATGGGTAAGGGAGAAATTTAGTAATATATCATACATCGGCCCACTTTAGTTGCAAAATTAGTAGTTTATGTTTGTAATATGTTCACCTATATGTATATTTACTTTTCATCATCTAAAATTTACATTATTTCCAGGAACATTTATTTGAATCCATTTTGATTTTATTCATTCACCCCTCCAACCAATTCAATTATTCACAAGAAGATATAACAAATCCAGATGACATTCATCTGTTTGTCGATGTGGACGATGACATCAACCAACTCATATGCGAGATTGATCTTCTACGTGACATGATTGATATTGAATGATACCTATTAAAAATGGGCTAAAGCCCTCCACCAACACTACTGAGAGGTGGGCATCATCTAAGCTTCATGGAATTCTAAACTAGCTGAAGAAAAACCTGCTTCATATATTTTCTTCTCTGCCAGTTGGTATGTTTTAACTTTTCTAATCACAAAATTGTTTATCCATTAATTTTTCTCTTGTGAAACTATTTTCCTGTTTCATTACATTATTGTTTAAAAAAGAAATATCAATCCCATGAAAATTTCATTGTTAATAAGTTAAATAAGTACTATTATTTGGAAAACACGTTGATTTATTTATTTTATAAGTTTTGGATATGATCATTTGTAGTTCTATTATAGGATATATTTGTGTTTTGAATAATTATTTCTCAGTTTCTCATTATTTCAGTGCTTCTGAAGGGGGTGAATATTGAGAAGAGCAGGTCAGAGTTCTTAATGGACATCATATTTACTTCAATCAAGTTGATATTCAAGAAGAACTAAAATAAACAATCAATAGTGTATGCGAGACATTTCCCTTTTGATGTGCATGTTTCTCTAACAACACACAATAATGTTTTATTTTACTATTTAAAAACATTTCTTTGTGTTTTTTGGGTAGGTAAAAAGCATGACATCACCTCACACACCTATTAAAGATCGAATAATACAGTTTTATAGAGAAAAAATAGACATAAAAGTTCATATTTCTATTTCATTTTCAACGTATTTGATTCTTTCCACCTTCCTCTGTAATGTTTATATGAGACATTTCCCATTGAATGTGAAGGATTCCCAAACAGTCATTTAATGTGTAGGTTTCAGTTCAAATGTAATTTTTTATGTTATTTATTGGTATATGTAATGGAAATTTCATAGACTATTTAGGCAAATATCTCCTTTGTTGGTGCACCCTATTACTGTTTTTGTGTTAATGATGTTCTTATTTACAAATGACATAACATGTGTTCTATATACCCCCACCCACATGCAAGCCACCATATTATTTTCAATACATAGACATCCATTGTTTTGTTTATCCACTAATGATAGTTGATCTCATATGAATTTTACATTCAATAAACCTTGGCTACATTTTAAGGAATGTAGGGACATTATACAGTTGGTATGGATGTGGATTAAGGGTAATGTTTTCCCTATTCTAAGGATCAAGTTGAAAGCTACCAAATCATTTCTCAGTGGATGGGCTGGGGAAAAATTATCTAGAATGAATGAAGAAATCATGAAAGATAAGGGTGATATTTGGCAATGAAAAAATATTTTTGGTAAAAATTACGTCCCCTCATTTGAGGAAGTTCTGTTTCAATATACAATTGGTGAGATAATTCATACTATTTAAAGGATAATTAAAAAGAAGTTATATATATTATGGCTCAAAGAGGGTGATATAAGTACTCAATTGTTTCACATCGTGAAGAATGAGAGAAGGATCCAAAAATAGATATCCAACATTAAGGTGAATGAAGATACTTTTAATGTTAAGGAGAGAATATGTAATTCCTTAGTCAAACAATTATAATATTTTTTTATTACTAAAATTTTGAGTGAAGAAAATTCATTGAATTATGTGATCAACTATAGTATTAATGACATGAATAAGGTGTTATTTTACTATTTAATAACATTTTGTTGTGTATTCTGTGCATGAAAACAGTTGTACATCACCTCACACACATGTTGTAGTTAGAATCACACTTTTTTTTTGGAAGTATAAACTTACATCCATGTTTGTTTTTCTATTTTTTTTTCAATGCTTTTGATGTTATCCACCTTCCTCTTTAATGTGTATGTGATACATTGCCCAATTATTGTGCAGGTTTCTCTAAAAGACATTCTATGTGTATGCTTCAGGTCACTACTATCGAACATGGGATTTAGTGTTCTTTGTAATGGACATTTGTGGGAATATTTAGGTAAACATATATTTGGTTAGTGAACTCCACTAATGTTTAAACTGTAACGTTCTTATTTATTTTCTCAGTGCATATGGATACATTAAGAATATCAGGAAATGTGTTTGATTGTATAATTCAGTTCTGACCTAATGTGTTTTAGTTCACTTTCTCCATAATATATGGGATTCAAGTTTGTATTGAAATACTGGTCAAGTTTATATCCATATAGCTTATAATAAATATTTTATATTACATAAGGCACTAAATCCTGCACTAATGTTTCATACAGTTCATGCTCATAGGATAAGCAGTTTCCAATGTGTTTTTAAACATAGCATAGAAGAAAAATTTCCCTAATTAACATACATTGTTAATAGTATTTTTTATTCTTAATTATATGAACTAAATCAGTATGTATGTGCATCTTCTATTTCTTATTTTATTTATGGATAATATGAACTTCATTCATTTAAATTGAGAATGATTTGGGGGATAAAAATGATTTGATACTATACTCTCTCTCAAGATTGATGACTTCTACAGAGAAGGTAGTACCCATTTTATCGTTACTGTATAATATACATACAGGTGTTAGGATAAATAGTTTTATATTTGACTGGATGAAAATGTAATTTGAAGTAAGGTATTTTACATGGCCATAGCTGGATAATAAACCAATGAGAACTAATGGTTTTATTTTTAAACATGATACACATATGAGCTCTATATCACATTCAAAACAAATAGTATCACTATTAATAGTGGATTCAATTTATTGCAGAATAATGTTATGATTTGATTTAGATGAAGGGTGTATATGTTTATATTTTAAAATGGTAAAACATCATCCAATTATAATTTTTATGACATTTTGCGGCTTTATAAATTCAATGTTCAATAGAATCCTGTTTCACTAGAGCTTGGCAGAAAGATCCAAGTTTTTGTATTTGAAGATGATGACATTAACAAAGGTCAGTACCTATAGTTCAAACATATCTATGATTAAGAAACCTTATTCAATAAAATTAGTGGTCGTGTGGGATGTATTTGGTTTTTTCAAGACAAATCGCTGAATCAGCATTGCAACATCTCCTCTTCTTTTGCATGCATGATTCATAACTCAATTCAATGTATGATATTTCAATATATTAATTTCATCCCAGATGGGATTACCCTCACATGGATTATGTTGACATTTTCCCAATATTATCCACAACCTTTCTTAATATTATCAGTTACTATAATATTTTTATTCTTTGTTCGAAATTTAGTCGGTATGATGTTTTGGATCAGATCAGGCCTTTACAGAGATTTTGTACTAAACAATTTACCATTTCGATATAATATTTCAACAAAATTTGATTCAATTTTATCATGGACTGGTTTAGATTACATATTTAGACACTTCCTAATAGTACCAAAACTGACCCTTAATGATGAATAAAATAACAAATCATCTGCCATAATTTCCATATCATGGATACTATGAAATTGTTATCCACGAATATATTGTATGAAGTTATATTTAATTCTTAGAAAAAATCTATAATAATTTACTTTTATCTTTTTAGAATTTATATTTTATCACTTATTTATGATATGAAACACTCCAAGGGTGATATCAATTTTATTATTTGTTGGGGTAACTTTTGTTCTTTTCTTCCATATCCTTAGTTATAATTGATGACATCTATGGACCATCTCCATCCATCAACTGTGAGGGATTTAATAAGGGGAAAGGATGTAGTGGGGAGGGGGTGAGGATACTATATACATGTACTCCACCACCTCCTGGACATGTTTTTTATACATTCAAATTTTTTACATTTTCAATTTTATAACATGTCATATACAATATTTTAATGTATTTTTTATCACTACTTCTCACCTAATAACCAGTATTCAAATATTATGTGATGTCTATGTATCAATGAAATATATTTTTGAATGATGAGTTTCATGATAGTCTATGAAATAGTTTATCATTTTGTTACACTATTTATATTTTTTTCACAGGGATGCTGAAGCAATAAAATAAACATTAAAAGATAAATTTTACTAATGTTCATTCATCAAAAAGCATAATAATAAGGTATGTTTAAAATTTTCTCAAAAATTTATTTTCTATAAATTATAAATTCTAAACTAATTTTCATTCATAATTGATATCAACTTTTTATATTTAGTGTGTTTTATATTTAGTGTGTTTTTATACTATTTTAATAATATATATGATTCAATATTAATGTTAAAAACTGAATATAGGGATTTTTTACTAAAAATATCATCAACAGTTGAGTGGGTATATAACTCCCCTAGATTAAGGTATTTAACTATGTTATTATTTATTATTTATTATATGTGGGTTAACATATTTATATTTGTTCATATTATTTGTCAAATTTATCCATATTTTATTCCATACAGGTCCGCGGATTCAATTCATGTTTACTATCTTATTTCCCTCATTGAGGACAATGTAAGAAGTTACATGATTAAATGAAGATTTATGATTTTCTATGCATACATGTTTCACATCATTTTCCATCTTTGAATCTTCCTATACACAACCTGAATGAAGAACACTATGGCAGTTGGCTAGAAATGGGTTTCACTGAGAGGATGTAACTATCATGGGATTATGTTATTTCAATATTTTAATAATCATTTTTTATTATAATAGTGTTAACATGTTCATATTATTTGTAATAAATTAATTTATTTTTCAAACCGGTCAAACATTTATTCCATACAGGTGTAAGGATTCTAATATTTCACTGTGTTGTTCTCTATGAATTGTTTTTACCTCTTCTATAACACATAATTTCATTTTTATACTTTCTGTAATTAGATAAAGAGATCATATGTTGTTTCTATTTAAATGTTACTTATATAATTATTGGCATTTAATGATATTTGAAACCATTAACTCCGTACATTATTATAGGTGTGTATAAATCACTAATATGTTTTTATCATCCCTATCTCCAAATGTTACACATTATAAAACAGATTTTAAATAGGTAATAGTATGTACTGTTAAAAATTATTTAAAAAATTACATCACACATTCTTATGGAGTATTTGTATTCAAAAAATATATAAAACAAAACATCCAAAAAATGTCACAATATATTGTTCTGTTTTTCAAAAATAGTATATATTTTTCATGGATTTCATATTTAGTTTCTATGATTTTTTAGAGCAACTCTTACAGACACATCATAATCTTTTAAAATAATTTTGAATCAAAGTATTGTTGTGCTGTTAGAAAAACGAATAGAATTATTATTGTTGTTCACTATGTTATATACTATTGTTTTTTTCACATCCAAATTCAATAATTTCTGTTCAAATTGTACTTTTACACTTATTGTCGTGAAAAATACTCTTACATGTCAATAAAAATGTGAAACAATAATAAATACAATAATACATTTCTATAGGGTATTGTTGTGCTATTTTACATTTCTCTTGTCTTCACAAATACTAAAAATATGAAACAATAACAATTTTAATTTTTTTTTAAAAAAATAACATTAAATTCTTATAGAGTATTGTTGTTCAGAGATGTATGAGTGTGTACTGTTTGGGATGTGATATTTCACATCACACCTTTAAATTATTATGTAAAACATCACATCACATTATGATGTTATATTAAAAATGTTTGATATGCTATATGAATTTAATAGTACAGACTTATGCATTTTTCTAATTATTCTGAATGTGATTTTTTACATATTTTATTTAAACAATATGTTTTTAAAATATCACATCACCCAAATAGAACATAAAACAAATAATAAGCATGTGCTATTTTATATTTCAACTAGTGCATTAATTTATATTTATTGACATTTACTGCACTTGATTATAATATTATGCTAATCATAGATGTGTTGTTTCACCAAAAAAACTATGTGATATGTTGTATTACCTTAAATATTTTTTGTGATATGCTGCTTTACATTATAAATATAAAGAAGTGTTTGAAAAAATATAAATAATAGAGATGCGCTATTTTAATTCTCTTAGATAATAATATGTAATAACCTCTCATATAATCATTTCATCTATACCCAAGGGGTTTCTCAATTCCCACATAGATTTACTCAGTCAACTCTGTGATGTTTCCATCAACACATGTCACCCTACAATTTTATTTTATGTGGTATGTTTTGATGGAATTTGATTTTCATCATTGTAATTTTGATTTTTTATCGATGCAGGTGTTCTCCCATCAACATTAATCTATTAAATAAATAAGATCCCCATAGTGGAGTTTTCCATTCATGGAGTATGGTATGTATCTGATCCCTTTTTCTCATTTTGACTGCAAAACACTATTCACTACCATTCCTCAACATTCGAGTTAGGGTTTCATTCATTTACTTAGACCCATTGTAGGGTTGTCTTTTTTAGATAGATGCATTTATATTTTAAATCTCTTTTCTCCCTATCATCCCAACATGATAAATGCTAAATTTAACTCTTCTGTATCATTTTTTAAATGGAATGTTATTCTATTTGTGAGAAGAATTATCAAGTCGAAGTATTGCAAGATTATTATCCACTTTAGGGAAACACTGCATTAATATTGTGCTTAAAAAATGAAATGTACAACCCATATATGTTTTGGTAATCACTCTTTCAGATTTGATTACATTTTATACCTATAGAATCTATATTGTATATTAAAAATATGTACAGGCCCTACAAAATCCATTTTGTTATTGTGATTGTATAATATGGTGCCCAAATTTCATGTGCAGTACATGAAACTAGACCTCTCATTTTAAGTATTCAATACCTTTTATGATTCAAGGGTGTGGAGATGAGAGTTAACATCCATTTTTCTAAATCTATATTTTGTATAGTACAAAATAATAGTCTATTAGTCCTTTAAATTTTCTATTATTTTTTCCAATCCTTTACATTCATCCAAATGCCTCCTGATGGATTTTGGTTATATAATATTCATTGTTGAATAATGTATGCTTCTGATTTGATGAGTTGTAAGAGCCTTAGTTATAGTATGAATGGCTTCTAATTGTTGTTTATTATGAATTTATTCAACTTACAGAATTATTTTGTCTTATCTAAACATAGCACCATCTGGTTTATCTCTATTTACATTTGTCGAGAAGCCCAAACACTTAATTTATTCTTCCAATTCCCCCCCCCCCCACTCTCTCAACATGATACACATTTTTCATAGGTCATAACCGTAGTTTTTTTGTTCTATGATTTATTAATGGTTGTTTTGTTATATTTTAGAAAATCATAATGTGTATTTTATAGTTACCATCCTTTCGTAGGTCGGTCAATTTCAGGAATTCCATAGATTTCAACTAAAAATATTTCATGAATGGATGGGTTTTTTTTGTTTAAGAAGGTTTTTCCAGGCCTTTATTTTTATTCAGTGTGGAAGTTGTGTATTCTGGATTTTGTCTTTCATTTTTAGTGATCATAAAATTTGCACTCCTTTGTGTTACTTTAATATTTTCTAGGTTCTGTTCTAAAAGAGGCTGATTGAATATAGGGTATTATTCAATTAGTTTATTTTTTTGATTTGTTAAATTTTAAAGAGATTTTTGATTGTATTTGATTTCATGGTAGTGTTATTTTTCAATCATAACATAGGCTAAATGTGGTGGTATTTTGTATGTCTGGTATCTAAAAATGTTTTCTGCAATGGAAACATGTTTCTATTTTTTCAAATGTAATGTTTTGGTTGATCTTTGGTTTTCATGTTGGTTCTCCAATAATTTTTCTCATATCACTAACAATTGGATTTAATAAGTGTTTACATAAAATGGATTCAGAGAAAAACATGGCTTTGAAAAACTATACATAATTATATCTTTTTATTTTTTTCCAATAATTTCATTTAATTCAGCATTCATTTTTTTATTCTAAAAATTCATTACTATATTCTTGTGATTAATACATTTTTTCTATGTAGAGAATTATGTTCAAAACTTTTGAAAAAGAATATTATTATAATGTAAAAGGTTTTTTGGTTTACATACTATAACATAATGTTACACTCAATGATTGAAAATTTTATACAAATATAGAAATTACTACTTTTGCTATATATTTTGACCATAATGTTTATCTATACACCAACCATTTTATAGTGATGTTAGGCCCTTTAACTCTATTTACTTCTTCCTCACTCGACATCATCTAACCATCTTATATAGCCCTTTGATTTCAATATTTTTAGTTATATTCTTTTTAATTCAACATTAAATATTATAATGATCATAATTTGAATAATCCATTTGAATCATTTTTTTGTTCATGAAAATTTTTTCTTGATCAAGAATTCCCAATATAAATTTGTAATCCTTATTAATTAAACTATATATATTATACTACATTTATGATATTTCACATCACAACTCTATGTAAATAAATAATTCTATATTTACATATTATTATCCAACTGTTTTCCTCCAATAGTTTGTATCTTGTATGTATGCATTTTTTAACATCCTACGTTTTCAAATTGTGATATCTTTGTCCCTTTTTACATATTTTTACGTATACATCATGAAAAGTTTCACTTAGTTTTATTTTTTCCTAAACACCCCACTCCTTAAATTTTTAATTATTTTATTTTATTTTTACATTTCCAAATTTTATTTTTTCATAAACTTTTTTATTTTTGATTTCTCTTTCACATTTTATATATTTGCCTGCATTTTAGTTATTGTGAATGAAATTGTAAATGAACTCCAATCACCTTCCTCAAAAATTAAAAATTCATATAAATTTACTCAATTGTTTTTCTTTGAAAACTATTTTAATTGTTTCTTCATATTCTATGAACATATATTCTATTTTCATACATTGATACATTATAATTATAGTTTAGTCAACATTGTAGTTTCTTCTCAATATTTATGAATATTAATATTTTATTAAAAGGGAAACCATTAATCGATGATGTCATGCAATAGCACAGGTGAGTATTATTATTATTATCAACTGGTGATAAGTTGTTATAATATGATGATGTATTATATTATAAAAATTGACATGGTACTTGAATAAGTTCATAACATGTTTACGACAACTATACATTATGTTAATGTACATTCCACCAAAAGGAAGCACATGGTACTAGACATTGTCTCAATTTCATTTCATTGATTCTTATTTTATTTTTAGGCTATTAATTTACATTATACAACATATATAAATCTCTTTTGTCAAGTGATATCATGATTAATTCTTAATTTAGTATATTTTATATTTAATTGGAATTATATCAGCTAATGAGTTTTGACTTGAAAATTAACAATTTGTAAATGTTATAGTACAATATCACTATATATTGTAATTTTTATAATTATCTTGAAGAAATAACATTGATGTGGAAATTTTAACATAGAAGATAAATTTATCTTAAATATTAATATTCTTTGATAATGTATATTTTCATATCCTAATCATTATTCCATTTTGGAATATGTTCTTTTACTTTGAATGGTATTTTCTTAAATAGGGAAATATTAATAAATTTATTTCATTAACCCAATATAGATATTTGATGATAAGGAAAAATCTTTCATGATTTAAATTGATCATTAGATGTGATATGAATTCTTGAGACCAATATTGGTGGGTGGGTCTTTGAATTTTATATACCCTCGATGCATCTATAGGTCTTATGAGATTGATCAGTTGAAAAAATTAAATGGGTTTCTGCATATATTTCTAAACCATCATGTGAATTGTCATGATTGTATTGGTATCATGATTTATAGGATGATGATGTGAAAATATTAATAATTTCCTAAATTAATAATCCATCTTTTATTATACATGATATTTTTACATTTATATTATCTTTGGATTCATTTCATTCTTATTTTTTTTATTAAATGTAATTTTTTTAATTTATTTACCTTCAAATATTTATTATCACATATCTAATTATGGTTTTTATATTACTGTTTATATTTAATGTGTTTTAATTTATTCATTATTCTATATTGAATATAAATTATCTAGTTAATATAGGCACAATAATGACGAAATTGAATTTTTTTTCATATATTTATCTTTATATAATTATTATTCGTAATGATTCAAGATAGATTATGTTTTATGTAACCCTTATTGAGCAGTTTACCTCAATGTTAATTTTTTCATTTATGAAGGTAATAAAGGAGAATTCTTCGAATGAGTTTTTAGAGATGCGATTAATTTACATTTTTTAGTACTATGATTTATTTTCTATTCTCGATGTAAAATGTGTATCATATAAATATATATATATTTCTAAAAAACTATTAAACTAATTATTCTATTAAGAATTGACCTTTTGTATCAATGCCAATAAAATAAATCATACACCATCTCTAGGATATTCGAGTTGGGGTGTTAGGGTTGTAATCAACTATCATATAGTAGAAACCTTGAGAACCATATTTTGAAACATCGAATATGTGAAATAACACATTTAATTACTTCATTGGTAGGAATAGTTTACCCTAGTTTTTTTTAATAATATATTTTGTGATTTATCCTAGAAATACATGCCTTTAGAAATAATACAAGGGAACATGGTTCTATTATATAGTTTCTTAGGGGTAAAAACATAGAAAATGGTGGATTCTGCATGGCTCAACCATCACCTAGTGCATGAATATAGTATTTATTTCACACCTAGTTTGAGACTCCTTGGGGATATGAAAAGGATAATTCTCATAATTGTTACAAACCATTTTGCTAGATTTAAGAAATAAGAAACTCAAAATAAAAAAATCATTTGATATTGAGAATAACATTGAATAAATTTAATTTATTTTTTTCATGGTTTACACTATATTTAGAATTTACATTTATATAAAATTCATTATTTTATGTGTTTTTATAGTACATTAAATTTATTAAAAGTCTACTAGAAAAAAAAGTTATCAATACTCTTGTACAGTGATGAGATTTTCCAGAGTGTAAGCCAATATATATAGTATTAGAACATGTAAGATTATGGATATATTAGGTTTACTTAATCAAGTTATGAAAAAAACCATGACAATAGAGTGAAACCTATTCAATAGTTTGATTCACCATTTTGGAGGACTTCATGCTATATATTCCCTCTATCATTTAATGGGATACTAATCGAATGGATGTCGATAAATTAATTAATCCATTGTATAATAAATTTATAAAATAGGGATGTGGTGAAAATGAAAAGGTTACTCTATAAGTGTATAATTTCAAAGGTGATATTCATCATTGGTTTCCCTTGATCTATAACACTATGAAGAAAGCTAATATATAACTCATAGAATGGAAATATTTATTGAGTATTTTTTTTCCAAAATATCCATTAAGATAAATAATGTTTAATGATGAAAAATTTACATATAATAAATCAAAACGATGAATAATGTGTTTCTGAGTTTGAATATACCTTTATTAAGTTGTATAGGTTTACTGTGGATTAAATATAAAACCCAGAGTAAAATATTGACCATCCATTAAATTTATCAATATGTTTCTTTAAAGAGAACTATTTTGTAAAAAAAATTCATCTTATGATGAAATAGTTTCATTCCCCATTAAATTAGATATGAAATTAGTTAGATAATATATATTGAAGATAAATTATGATAAAAAAATTTCATTCAGACACCACGATGAATAGAATTCATCAATGAAAAAGAATAAGTCAATAATACATGCATCTTGATAATACTATAAAAATAATAACCTAATGATTTCCATGAAAATATTAGAATTATGTTATTAGTGAATATATATGGGTCATCTGGCTTTAGATTTCAAGGAGAACAAACAAATTAATTTTTTCCATTACATCGGTTGAAAATTAATGAGGAATTATTCACCCCAGTGTCATAATAATCAATGTAATCTACTAGAGAATAGTTCAAGCAGATAAGACAAAATTATGTGATAACTAAAATTGAGGTTGAAGTACACAATGATGTGGTCGATGAAAATTTAATATTATCTATATATTTAACTAATACATTTTTTTATTCTAGATCCACAGACTATTTTATATTCACCAAATATTCAAATAATTTTATAAATTTACCATTTTAATTAAAATGAGTATATTTAGTTAAAAACAAAAGGGGAAGACTAACAATAATAAATATGTTTTTGGAATCCATCATTATGACAAATAAAAAATATTGTTTTTCAATCCTTATAATAATATATATGGTTTGATTCAATATATTATTCCATATGGACTTTCATTTAAAATATAATACAATTAATTTGTTGTAATAAGAAATAAATTACTAATTTTCATTATGATATAGAGTTATATTTCATTAATATAAAGAAATAATCTTCAAATATATGTGTAGATCCAACCTAATTATATGTACATAATTATATTCTTGGTCAAGAATAGAAAAAAATATAGGGATAGATAATGTAATGTCAAAACTAAGCATGTTCATATTGAACATGAATACATTGATGTTACCAGCAAAATTACATCAACACCCCCAAATCATAAATCATAGTTTTTCATTGAATTAATCCCTAATAAAAGCGTAATATCAAATAATCCCTATAGAATACTCACTGTGAAATGAGTGGATTTGAAGAAAAAACTAAAGGGGTTAGGTTATAAGTGATTTATTCTAGCTAGTGATTCAATATGGAGATCCCCAATTATCTTTATTAGGAAGAATGATGGATCAATGAGGAAGTGTATTTATTATAGGGAAATAAATTTTAATAAAATATAAAATTTATCTTCTTCTTCACATTTATGAATTATTCAATCTACATCTTAGAGCACAATAGTTTTCAATGGTTTAAATTCAATATTTGTATCATCCATTGCATGTAATAAAGTTATACTATCCGAAGATAGAATTCAATATTAGTTATGTACATTATTATTTTATTATAATTCCATTTTTATTGAAAAATTCACAATCGGTTCTTATTGATATAATGAAGAGAGTATTCTTAAAATATCTCAATTTTTTTAATGGTTTTATTTTTTCGTATCTTGTTTTTTTTATAAATGTTATCAGGACCATGAGAATCACGATATGATTATTCATGATTCTATTAAAATTAAAAATCATTGTGGGAAATTTAGAAAATGTGATTTCTTGATACAATATGTTTTCTTGATTTGTTATAATTTTTCTAATAAAGCAATTCCACTTCATCCAACAAAGGTGAAGGTATCTAGAGAATGGCCTTTACCAAAAACCATAATAGAGGTACATAGTTTCCTTGGGGTTGAAGGTAATTATCATTAATTTATTCAGAAGTTTTCCTAGTTGGAAAATTCTTTGACCATATTTAAATGTAATGTGGTTAGTGTTGTTCCAACCGGAAATCTGAAGATTGTTTTGATGTAGTTAATCATAGATTGGTAAATGAAAGAAATTTCACTCTACCAGCTATAAATATTTTTTTTCTGAAGTATAGTGATGAATAAAAAATAGAAAATGGTTGTGTACAAATTCAAATTGATAAATTTGTTTCATATACAATAAGTCAATTAAATACTCATGAATATAACAATCCATCATAAGATCTTGTGTTCATAATATTAATCATTTATATGATTGTTTGGATACATTGTGCTTATGTTGAATGATATGATAATTACATAGATTATAATAGTCAAAAATACATAATTTAATATAAAAATATAAATATGAGGCAAAGTCAATGTCTCAAGAAACCATAGTATTATGGTTTCTAAAAACATTACCATCTTGGGGAATAAAATAACCTAGAGGATGCATTGAGTGATAAATAACATGGTGTTTTGATACAAATGAGGATTTATTGAGATCCAATGTTCATGGACCTAGTAAATATGGAGATTTTAATTAATGAGGAATTGGTGACATCAGTCATTTTTCAAATAAATAGGAAACCATCATTTTTATAATAGATAAAAATTCATCATTCTAATGACGAAAAATTTAGGAATAAAATTAATGTTTGCATGATGGGAAATTTGAATACAAAATGTATTAATATAGTGTTATGAAACATTTAAAATCATTATTTTCTCTATATAAACCTGATTTAAAATTGGAATTGTTATATGATACTCAAAGCTCTACTTTCTATATAATCCCGTGTAAAATAAATATGTATTGGGATTTTTGTGAACATATATTTGTGATAACATAAAGAAGGATATTTATGATTATATGTCCATATTTTTATCTTTCCATCAAGTTAATTATTTAAGACACACTCATAGTGTATTAGTTCAACCTCTCCCAATTCTTATGTGTAAAATAGAAGATAATACTATGTAATTTATTACATGACTACTAAATCCTCCAATAATGAATGATGTAATATGTGCAATCATTGATTTCCAAACAGAATATAATCATTTCATTTCTATAAGGAAATATTTACCTCTTTATAACCTCATAAAATGTGTATTAATTAATTTATAATACATTTTGGAGGACCTTTTTTAATTATTTCTGATTGAGTTCACAATTTTACATATAAATTTTGAAAGATTATTCAAAATGTTATTGATACTACGATTTGTTTTACCCCATCCTACCATCACCAAACTAATTGATAATTTTAAAGGACTATTAAGATAATTAAAATTATGAAGAGGTTGTACTGAAATTATTTTTATGGTATGTGATATCATTATTTAACTTTTTTTTATATTTTCCTATTAAAATATTTTCATTTAATGTATTGAAATAGTAACATATAAATAATTATATAGAAATAGACACCTTACTACATCATGATTGGTTGATTTTTGTAAAATTAAAACATTAGGATGAGGATTTGTTGAAGAAACAACAAAAAACGTAAAGGATATTTAGGCTCATTCTAAAGTAACTTAATATAGGAAAAAAATTTATACCAACAATCATAGGATGGATTTGGAATTCCATGTTAGAGATAATGTTTTATGGAATGGATGTCCATGGAACTTTGTAATAATGTTCACTAAGACTGGTAAATTCATCCCCTAGTACATAAGACACCATTAGATTTTTTAATGAAGTTGACTTGTTTCTTATTGTTTGGAAATTCCACTGAATCTCTCAAACTTACATGATTTGTTACTTATATCATTGTTATGGAATTACATGATACACCCAATGAATGTGGTCACTTATTATGAAATATAATTCGAAACTGATCTATATTACTATGATGAATCCATACATATTCTTGTCCTTGGTGATAAATTATTATGAAATTTTGTGACTCTACCAGAAAAGGAACTTTGGTGGAATCAAAAATGGAGGAAGCAGTGTGGAAAGCTAAAGATATTATGAAGAATAACTACCCTTATAAATTTAGTATATAATATACATAAATAATCATGGATGACGTTTAGTTTGGAGTGAATAATGAAACACCCAATATTTTAAAATATATTTATCTTAGAATGAATATTATTACATTGATAAACTTTGATGCACACAACTCTTAGTTTACAAAACATTTCATACTATAAAAATTATTATTTAAACATTATAATTATAAACATGCCATTAAATTAGTGACTATAAATATAAATATATAAATTATAAAAAATATTTTTTTACACATGTAAATTTGTTTTAAATTTATTAGATTTAAAACTAAGAATCATTGAAATGAAAAATAAATATTTTTTGAAAAAGGTTATATGGTTTCTAAAAGATGATTGAGTTTCGCTTCACGTAGGTCATTTAAAATGAATTTTTACCACCATATAAAATTTATTTAAAAAATTTATCAATATTTTTGAGAAAATTATTTCGAATATCTCTTATGGTGAATATTTGATTTTTTTTTAAAATTTTCATTTTTTGATTAATAGTGAAAAATTCTTAAATTTAAATTGAATCATTTATTTATAATTTACATTATTTATGAAGATATGTTTTACTATAAATTAGTAATAAAATAAAATCTTCTCATATATATATAAATTAATCCCATTAAATTCATGGGATTTCTTTTCATATTGAATATTTATATAAAATATTTTTAAATATTTGAATATTTTCTCTTTGAAAATCAGCTTTCACACCGCAACTACAAGAATAATTTTAAATTAAATTTTTTCACTTATATGAATGGAATTTTGGAAAATGGATAAAATAATTAAAATAATAAAAATTTATATAATTTATTATGTAAAATATATTCACTGAAAAAACAAAATAATGAAGAAAATTACTAATTAATTATAACTATGAAGGTAAAATTGGATTTATTGAGTAATAAAATACAAGATGTGGGATAAAATGATCTAAAAATGTGTATAGAATATAATATTTTGCCATATTTTTAATCTATTATGTATAATAGTTGATAATAACCCATAGTTTACCGTTCTAAAGTAATGAATGAGTACACCTTTTTCTTTTAAAAAATTACATGTCTCCCACCAATCTCATATATAAATGGTCACCCCTCTCCTATAAATTTGACACATTAAAAATAACAATGTTGAAAACCCAGATAAAATCACTTCCCAACCAGTAAAATAACATCCTAGAAGCCATATATTTGGCATAATTCAGTTATAGGAATGATTTTGGATAAAATCCATGGAGGTTACCCGAAGAAGTTGTAACATTCTGTAATAAGCATTTTTTTAAATATATTTTTCCACCAATATAAATTATAATTAAATCATGATGATAGAATAACCGTAAAATATTCCATATAATAAAAGGTTTTCATGTTAGTGTAATTAATTATAACTATCCCCACTTCCATAAAATGGGTTATGAAACAATCATTCATGTCTATTGACGATTACTACGTCATTAACTTATGTAATTCATTTTTCTATTACACCTCTCACAATTGTGAATGTTGATTAATCTAATATATATATATATATATTATAAAATAATAAAACTTATGAATCCATCATATCCAATATAAAATTATATTTTTTTGTCTATAAGAGATATGATAACGTTTCTCGAGTGTACAACAATGTATCACCTCACAAAGTAATGTGATTCGTTTTTCAATAACACATTACTTGGATGATAATAAAGATACGTTAAATGAATATATATGATATATATGAAATAATTATTGTATTAATGACATATTTATATTTATTTAATTGTAATATAAAATATCAATTGTTTTGTTTCCAGTCACATATAGATGATAACATCATTCATATACCTGTAGACTACCGTTTTAACGAATCAGTGCAACACTATTTTAATCACCACACCACATGGACAATATATGAAATTATATTTAAAAAAATATTTTATTTATGTTTTTATTATAATTATGTAATGATATAATACTACATACCACCAATATATAATTATCATTGAATAATGAAAATGTTACTCGAGCATACATACAACCTACAATCCCCATGATCATAACATACAGTATTTTTCTAACCAAACACAATTATTGGTTTAAAAATTATAAAATAATTATTAATATGATAATTATTTAATGACTATAATTTTCCAGATGATATAAGAAAATAATATTCACTATAATAGGAAGGTTTATAATAAATAATGAATAAGAAAAAAGGAAACATAAAACAAAAAACATTTAAAAGAATAATGAATTATTAATAAATCCGTGATAAGATGTTATAATATGATCATAGATGATATTATAATTTTTTTTGGAATTAATTAATTACCTTTTGAAAACAATTATACATTAAGATGATGTATGTTCAACCAAAAGGAAGCATGTTAAAGGGTCATAATCTCAATTTATCTTCATTAAGGAATATTGAAATGTTGTGAACCTTATTTTCTTTATAACATTTATATTGTACCTCATTTACATTTAATATCTTGATTAATTCATTATTCATTGCATTTTATGTTTTTGAATTTATTATTTCATCCCAGGAGATTTGACATGAAAATTACCAAGCAGTAAATGTTATTGCACATCCTCACTCTCTCTTATAATATTTAAAATTCATTTTTAAAATAAATTTATTATGATCATTTTTCATTTTAAATTACCTTTATCATAAATATCAATATTATTTTTCAAGGTATATGATTATTTATTTAATTATATAAAATTATGAAATATTTTTTTATATTGAATTTATATTATTTAATAAGGAATTATTCCAAAATATATACCCCATATTAAATACATATAATTAATTATAAAGAATATTTATTCATTATTAAATTTATCATTTTATGTGTGAGTAATTATCAATAGAATCAGTTATGAGTGGGGGCCTCAATTATATTTCTCCTCAATGCATTGGTAGGACTCATGAAGAAAATTAAGTTTCCCAAATTAAACTTGTATATACAAATTGTTTTAAAACATATATGAAATATATTAATTGTACTATTATTACAATGCCTAAGATAATGACATCTAATATTTAATAATTTCTTTCCTTAAGAATTCAGATGTATTAATCAAATATATTTTCATAATGTTATTATCTCCAGGTGAAATGAATTCTTAGTTTATTGTTAAAATGGTATATCTTTTTAGTTATTTATCTTGTCATATAGAATTTATTTTTCTATTTATGATTGAAAATTTATTGATTTAATGGAATGTGTGTTTAGTATATTTTTCAATTCATATCGATTATTTCCTATATAATTATGATATCTATGTCTCTGATTAAATGCCGCATGTGTTTAGTTTTTGAACTTTTCATATTCATTATGTTAATAAATTCAAGATAATGTCCATTGTACATAATCATTATTTGTAATTTTAGCCTAGAATTATATTTATTTATTACACTATGATATAAAGTCTAATTAATGCAATGTGTTTTGAGGGATTAAATTTAATTTATTTTTTATATTTATTATGTTTTATTTCCTATTTTAAATGGAAAATAGGAGACATATATATTTCATTTCATCCAAAATTGCTAAAAAATCATTAATTTGGGATTTGAACATTTGAATATATGAAAATGTAATAAAGTATACCCTGGATCTAGGTTATGGAAGTAAAGGTCATTAGAAAAGGTGATTAATCATATTTTGGAAAAAGTTCAATATTTTATGAACATTAATAAATAGACATTATGGAATATATAATAGGTTAATTTACATAATCATATATGATTTTATTTAGTAAAAAATAGAATAATTTTAGATTATATTATTAGAGAATTTAAAAATAAGATACTATATTTTTTTACTATTATCTAACATAAAAATTTTAAGAATATATTGGATGATTAAGTTATCAACTATTTCTGATTTTTCTATTTTGAGTTTGGTATGACATATTTTTAGATATATAATATTAATTAGTTATGTGAATTTTAAATATGATCATTAGATATTATTGTTGGGGTTTTGGATGTTAGTGTTGTACTTATTCATATGATATTTTATACTTACTGGATTTTCTAGAAACTTGTGCAACAATTTTTTTTCGTTGATTTATGGATAAAAAAATGAGAAGTAACTTGAAATGCTTTGTTGATCATATGGTTCATTAAATTTTAAATTCAATAAATCATGCATGATAAATTCAACATAGATCTTTTCCATTTATAATATGAGATATAGAAGAAATGAAATATTTAACAAGTAATAACCAAAGGATAAATTTTTTCTTATGGAATGGAAATAAATAAAATAATTATATTTTCCCAAATTTCAAATACATAGAAAAAATAATTTATCAGAATTTGGATGATTAATATACTGTATATTATATGAAAAATATCATTCAACTATAAATTTCAGATTTATAAAACACTTTCACAAGAAAAATCATTGATGTAGTAAATTAATAGCTTAATAAATAATTAAAAATGATAAGTTTCATAGTTTAAATCATCACAATAATTTCCTTTTTAAAATAAAATGTTATCAATGTGGATTAAAATATATTTCTTACCACATTAATATATATTTTCCCCACACCACATTCAATCACATTTCCTCTTATATAGTGTTCCATTATTAGGTTTTCCTTTGATTTAATATTTTAAAATGTCCACTTAGAATCCATGCATATGATTTTTTAAAAGTTTTAATCCTAGGATAATACCATAGAGACTAAGATTCATTAACGTGTAGAATTTGACATCCATAAAATTAACTATATATTTTTTATAAGGAATACCATGTTGAATTTTATGTACCAAAGACACCACGAAACATTAATGAACCATGATACACTGTTAAAGAATTATTATATAAATGTGACTATTACAACATTGTTGATGATTAGGAAAGTTCGAATATGTGTAACTAAATAATAAAATATATGTTGAAATGTATTCATTATTAGTAATTATTAATTAATAATTATGAAATATGTGTTCAATTTATAATTACAATAATGAAAACATTGAATGGTAATGGTTATAAAATATTAAAAAGGATATTTCTCTACAAAAAGGTTTTCCTTATATTTTGAATTTTATATAAAATGGTATATTTATAAATCATAAAAAATTTATCATATAAAATGGGAATAAATTTCAATCAAAATATTTAATATATCCTAGGTTGATTTTTTTGGAATTATTTTTAAAAAAATTAGTTTATAAATTAATAATAGAAATTAACAATTTTAAAAAAATATTATTTTATTTAAATATATTTAAAATGAACAAATATAATTATTAATTTTTATAATGTAAAAACAATAAAATTTAATTTATAATAATTTAATTAAATAAATCGGAATCAATATTATAATTTATTTTTGTATAAATTCAACTTTATTCAAAAAACATATATTATTTAAGAAAATGATATCTTTATCTTTCATGAACATATATAAAAATTACCATTAAAAATGTATTTATTTAATTCAAGAAATTATATTATCTATTTTTAATTATAATATAAAAATTATTTAATATGTCCAATTTCATTTTAGGTCATAATGAATAGTCACCATAAAAGTACATTAATTTTATGGTAAATGTGGATGCATTGAACATACTTAAAATGATTTCATATGTTCTAAAAATAAGTTAAAATTTAATTTATTTAATTTTATGTATCTATTTATACTAGAATCATTCATTGTTAAAACATATGGCATTTTCGTTCAACATTCCATTTATTATAACCATTATATAATTTTATGTAAATAATAATTAACAAACATCAGTATCACTATTTTAATATCAATAATATGTTATCATATAGTATAATATATTTTGTGTATGTTTTTAGGTAATTAATTAGAATCTTAATGAAATAATTTTATGATAATAATTTATTTTTTATATTTAGTAATTTTATAATTATAGTGAATGTTAACGCAACATCGACCAAGCCCTCGTAGAAAAAATACAAAAATAAATTAAATTACTTCAAAAATATTAAACATAATATATTTTGGTTAAATTTTTTTATTCCACAAATATAATGGATAATTACATATTATTTACAATGGTGAAAACTATAGGATTATGATTCCATTGTAATCTTGATAAATTTAATTTTAAGATATATAAATACACAAGAAAATGACTTCAAATATTATTTAATACTTAATTTAAATTTTAAATCATCATAAAATAAACAATTACCATAATAAATAAATTGGATGGTAAATTTTAAAAAATATCATGTATTTTTCATTTAAATCCCACTTTTCTTCTTTAAATGTACCTTCATGCCCACTAGTGATTAAAATTATTTTTACCATCGTTACAATGAAAAGGGTAAATGAGGGGGTTAATCTAAGAGATACTGTTCCAAATAACACTTAAAATTGAATCAATTTTTTGGAAGAATTTATATAGATATTATAATAAATATAATCGAATATATAACACTTTGGATACATTTTACTAGAGTTAGGATTATATTATATATTAACATTTCATGTATTAAAAAAACTTCAACCTATATCACTTATTATAAGGAACCCCATCTTCTTTCTTCCACACACCTATTAATCCATTTATTATGATCAAATGTATATAAAAATTGCTTTTATAAAAACATCCCCATTTCCATATATTTTTTTATAACCAATGGATCAACATATAATTCTTCTGTTGTATTCAAATTGTGGTTTTTCAATGAAGAGGATTAACTCTTAACCAATTTTCATCATGTTTATTAATATTGTTACCTATATAAGATAGAATATAATAATGAAGATATGATAAAATTATTATATTTTATATATATTAATGTTATTATGTTTTTCTATAAACTTATTTTCATATCCATTTCCATCCTATGGAAATTAAATGTGTCTCTCTTGTATATGTGTTCAAAACCTCCTTTATAAAGTGATGTGATTAATTTTTATCACCACATCACATGATGTTTTTTATGGTGTGTTTAATAACAATTTTTGATATTCAGGAAATAAAAATGGGTCTATTATGATAGTGTATTACTCAACTTATTGACATTTAAATCTTGTAAAATAGTATATTTCTTCATGTTTATGTGTGCACCACCACAACAACAAAGTTATGCTTCTTATTTTTTATGACCACCATTGATAGATGATTATAAAAATTGTATTTTTTGTATTATAATTATAATAATTATAATTATTTAATGATTACTAATTTTTATATAATCAGAAAATTATCCTTTTACCATATCCAACCTAATGTATTTTTTTAATGGGATATGAATTAGGCATCCTCAAATTGTATGTCATGGTCTTAATTGATTTTGTATCTATATAAAAGATAATAATAAATGAAATACAAGGAATAAGGATAAGGTAATAAACTTAAAATATATTTTTTAAAATGTAAATAATTAATATAATTTTATTTCTTTGTATATGAAAATCAAAAAATATGCGTCAAACATGAGGAAAGGGATTTCTCGTCTCAATTTGCCTTCATTGAGAGTAATTCCATCTTCAACACTTCTTTTCTCTAATGTGGTGTATATACAAACATATGGGTCTCCTTTATCATTAATTTATTTAAAATTAAGCTGTTTAATAATCAATTTATATTTATCTATTTCAATGGTATTTTTAGTAAAATATTATCAATGTTCTATGTGATATACCATTATATATTTTTTAATTTATTTATTTCAAAACATTTTCTTCAATAACCATCTTATTATAAGTGATTTATATAATATTCTTATTCGTAAATAATTTTTTTAAAATTAAACATTAAAATAGATTTTTATTTCATTACATTTTTTTAAATGTTTCGTCTTATGGTTTTCCATAAAAATAATTTTTCTTTCATTTACCAAAGTGTAAAAAGATGGTTTATTAATGTATAAGTCAATAGAAGAATTTCCAAATTACTTGTACATTTTCCCTTATAAATAATAGTCTTCATTTTATTTTTAGTATACCCACTTATTATTATTTTTTTATATATTATTTTTATGTGTTTTTAAAATAATCAGGTGTTTCTCTCCAATGTTATATAAAAATGGAACGTTATATTAATTATGGATAAAAATGAGTTTTACAAGTGGTTAATGATCAAAAAATGATAATGATTAAAATTAATATATTAATGATATGTTAAATGATTATTATAGATGATTCAGGGTGAGTAAAAATTTTCTTATAATGATAGATGATCAAAATATCACTCTTTAATAAAATGGGTCAAGATTATTATTTGAAGTTAAATTGATAGAGATAAAATAGTTGGGTTTTCCAACATCATTAAAATGAAATTGGTTATTCAAACATTTTCTAAACAATAGATAACATGGGTTTTGAATATGATTATCCATATACTTATATCATTCATGAAAAATAAATTTTACAAATATCATTTGATTTCATAAGGTATTAAACTTTTATGAAATTTTAATGATGAAGTGTTTGTTTTTTCAATGAAATATTTTATTATTCTCTCACGTGCATCAAGATGATTTCATTGTCTTATTATAATATATAATGGGATTAAAAGGATTTAATGGAGTAATGTTATATTTTTTAATATGGATATATTATATTTATATTCCAAATGTTTTCTTGTGAAAAGAAAGCCATTTTAAAGGGATTTCATGTTTTTCACAGAATAGTTAGTTTTAATTTTTTTTATCCCCTAATAAGAGTTTTATAGTCATAAAATGTTTTAAAATGTTATTAATAGGTATTAATGATGAATGAGAAGTATTATGAGTTCTATCACTAAATTCAACATATTTTCCCACAATAAAGCAAGCGAGTCCTGAATGTAATAAAGTCATGGACTTGAGAACAATTTTCCATTAAAAAAAATTAAACTATGTGTAAGTGGTACCAATATGATGCAATAGATTTTCTACTTCTCTAATACTATAAATATAAAATATAATGGGAATATGAAAATAAAAAATACATTACATTAAGACAATTTATATCATTTTTAAGGAATTGGATATTATACTTTATCCCTAACTAGGCTGTTTAAGATCATCTTTACCACTCCATATTTTTTCTCTAAATTAGTTGAATCCATTATGTAAAAAATTTTAATAAAAATTTATTATAAATAAAACTAATTCTAACATAATTTTGACATTTTTCCATCATAAAATATATATGTAAAATGACCCGAATTTTCCTGATCATGACCAAGAATGAAATATCATGAGTATATGATGAAATATGACCATTCATCTCTCTATTAGGAAATAAAAATTAGATAATTGTGTAATTCAATAATAATATATATTATATCATTTAGAATATTGTTAATAAAGACCATATGTATTTGTTAGATAAAATATTATACATATTATTGTTTAATTGTACCATAACCTAAAATAAAACACATGATATCCCATATTTAGTTATGATTGAGATAATAGAATTCATTCCAAATGAATGTCAATTGTCCTCACATTAATTCAATACTAGAATTGATATATTGATAGATGATATTTCTCTAATATATCTAGATTTATTAGATAAACATGATGACAAAATATTATGAAAATTAATATTACTTCTTATCATTTAGAATCATATAATAAAATAACTCATTAAGAACGTTCTTCATGCCACATTCATCAAGGAAGAGTAGGTTATGGCTTTAAAAAAATATATGATAGCTAGAATAGACCACCGTATACCAGATCTATAATTAGAGGGACCTTATTCTATACACAATTTGAACTTAAATGTATATTAATATTTTAATAGAAATGGTGGGGAGAATATAAAACCTAAAAATATATAAGGATTATGAATAATAAATTTTTATTGTATTGAATTTGGGTAAAATTCCCCACGGAATGAATTTATCCTATAGAAAATGTAGCCTACAATATTATAATTTAAAAAAATACTTAGATGTTATAGTTGTATGAATATAAATTTCATAAAACATTCTCCTTTTTAGATAATGTTAAATTTCATGTCATATAATCCATCCCACATGACATTAAATTATTTCGAATTATCTATCATATAATAACATAATATTTTTTTAGAGGACATTCCCAAGTGACCTCAATCATTAAATTTCCATTTAAAAAAAATAAGTGTGAAATGATTCCAATTTTTATAGGATGCATAGAGACTCATGAATATCTTATAATATTCCCATCAATAGATTGAAAATTTATTCCTACATTTACACAAAGGTAATAAATACAAGTCCTTATATAAGGACTTCCCATGAATATGCATTATAATGAGAAATTTTTAGTTTATCTAATGTTAAGATTCTTAATATAAATTAAAACTATAATACCACATTCATAATTATAATTTTAATCACTATGTCAAATTTATGAAATTCAAATATATATATGGACATTTTTAAATAACTCTCTATGGTTTAATTCGTGTAGTCTTTGGATATGTAGTGAAACCTTGAGATATAAACATTAGTCAATACCCAAATCATGTTAAATAAAATATTCCAAAGACCAATTGTTTTGTACCTCTCATTATCAACTAGTTTCCCAATTAACCTATATGGGGATGAATCCATTTTCGCCATCTCCCTACAAATGAACCAGATTTATACAGAGGCCGCTTTTTTGATAAATGTGCACCTTGATTCCTATTTTTTCATTATATTAGTTTTTTTTTGATTACTTATCATGGACCATGACATATGTATCATCCTAATAAATGAAATTCTTGATCATTTAAATAGATTCCTCACCAAATCTTATTAGGTTTTCTCCATGAATTCAACAATAAATAGAAGTATTTTTTATTTTATATCATAAGGAAAATCTAATCAAAACCCATATATAAATATTTCTAACATAAAACCACAAAATACATGGAATTATAATAATTTTCATATTAAAATTACTACACTACAAATGATCTAACCCACATGAAAATTACACAATATGAATCGTTCCATGTTATATGACATAATTTCATTATACAAGAGCCACATACATATATGAGTCCATGATTTATGATTAGATTACTGAAAACCATATCATGTATAAAATTAACTAAATCTAAATATGTGGGTCATAATGTTTGGGATCTTTTGATTTAATATGCGGTTTTCCACTTATATATTAATAGTAGGACACAATAATCATACCTTTCCCACATAAATAAGTTATATCCATTCAAAGAAAAACTCATTATAATAACTACATGTGCCTTAATTATTTTTATTTTAGGATATATACTGTCATATGAACCACATTCCTGTGAGTTCGAAGTAAAATTTCCCATTATAGTATCTATATTTACATATGGTGTAAAAACATAATATTAAAAGAAAAATATATTTGTTATCATATTTATCATGAAACATTATTATCAAATGAATACATTTATAATATTAAAAAATACTATATAAATGTGATTTATGTAAGATAGAAATTAAATTAGTGTGTATGAATAGAATTAGCTTCATTATTAAATATGATTCAATTTCCCATAACATTATTGATAAAATATTTATAAGGAATCAATTTTTATTAACGTTATTTTTTTCTTATAACAAATATGTTTCCTTCACAAATGAATTTACTACTTTTTTTAAAAAAATATATATTTATTTTATAGAATTTTAGGAATGTAATTCTGTAAATTGAAAATAACATTTGAAATAATAATATCAAAATTTAATTAGATTTAATTTTTTGGATTGTTTCTTAATAATATTTATTTTTTAGTGAATAGAGAAAAATAGTAGTTTTTGTAAAACATCCATTTTTTAAAAAATTAATTAATTTAAAAGTATAATTATTATTTAAAATTGATTTTAAAATAATAAAATTATTCTATATTTATATATAATACAATTAATTACATTTAAATCATTTTTATAAATATTTTAATATATATTTACTTTTATGAATTAATACTCATTTCTTCTTAAAACATATATGATGATTACAATGATTCTCAATTTATAACATAAAAATAACCACTAATGAGTAATTATTTGATTTAAATTTATAAATTATATAACAATAAATATTAATTTAAATTCATGTAATTATATTTATATGTTATATATTTTTTATAAATCATCTTGTATTTGAAAATTTTATTACATGAATAGATTTTTTTCGAGTCCTTCAATTCTGAATAAGGATTGAATGGTGGGATGGACCTATTCTATCATGGAATTCTCTCATAAGCATTCTTATATTATTATTCCTCATTATATTGTACCCCACTGTTGGAGAGTCCTTATAGTCTCTATTATCTTCCAACATTCTACCCATAGGTATCTCATTTTTTCTTTCCACGGTTTCACCCCCCTTATTAATTCCTATAGAATATTTCAAAATCATGAATTCTTGTTATCTAATACCATGGGGGTTCCCCCATTCATTTTTCTATTTTTTAATGTTTCATTCTCTCCCCCCTTCATATTTCCCTTAAATTTTTAATCGTTGGGTTTTATTCATTTGTTCTTATTAGGGGTTTAATCCCTCTTTCTACTTTTTCTAGGATTTTTTTGGGATTCAATTTTTTTCATGTTATGGAGTTTCGATGGATTTGTTTTATCTATTGTGGTGGTGAAGGTTTATTGTTAATTTATTATGTGGATTATGATGGATCCATATTAGTGAAGACTTTATAATGAAGTTGTTCTCACTCATACTCCTCTATGTACACCAACTCCACTGATCCATTGTAGTTCTGATGGGTTTGATTGTTTGTAAGAGGTTTTTGGTTATATTATTCATTATTAAGTGGGAATTAAGTGGGAAACTTCTATTCAGGTGATGGTGAGGTTTTTTTTGGTAGAGCAATGTTGACGATGATCTTGACTCCCTGTGAAGGCTCCAACCTTCTCTTACTCAAATATATCTATGGGTTTCACCAATCCTCCTCAGGTCAATCTAGTGAGGTGACTGTCACTAAAATGTTAGGAGGTACTATTTGAGTGGTTATCGATGTTCTAGGAGGTATAATCACCATTAATTTCATATAGTTTACTTTTATAGATTGTATGTGGTCAAGTGTTGGGGGAAGTTGAAATGATTTTTTGAATGGTTTATGTGTTTTGGTGTGGTGTTTAAATGGATATGTATATGGTTGTAGTGGATAATACTTTATGGAAGTCATGATGAGGTAGTTCCTTTGTAATCCATGTGATGGTGTTCGGTGCAAATGGATGACATGAGAAAATTGGATAAAAATGAATAATTGATTAGGTTGATGAATTTGGTGACTAGATGACATGACAACAGTAATGGTGATGAGATATATAGAAATCAATGTGATGATGCAAGTGAGGTGTGGTTCTAAGTTCTTTAGTAATGGATAATGGTTTGTGGATTGAGTCGGGTAACCACAATATTCAAGGTGAAAAATGAAAATATTTTATAGTTTTTCTTTTCAAATTAGAATATGAAATCAATGAATTATGATCATGGTTTGTCAGGTTTTTAGTGTATGGTGGATTCTTGTGAATTTGTAGATCTACATGTATGGTTCCCACTCAATAGAAGCGTGACTTTTTGAAATTGTACAAAAAATGGATGTGGAATACATTTTTTCAAAACATAATCATATTTTATTTTAAATTATATTCTACCACTTCTATGAATTCAATTAGATTTTTCATAAATATTTGTAATCCAAATAATTTATATAATTTAATATTTTAAACATAATATTTTGTTATACTGAATTCTTAGAATAAAAAAAATAAACGCTTAAAATGAAAAAAATTGAAATATCAGTAATTTTAGAGATAACTAAGTAAATTTATAGTGTAAATATTTCATTTTAATTTTTTCGGTGTTTATTGGAATTATCCCTCATCAAATACTTTATCTATATTTTTTTATGTATTTTTCTTTGGAGTTTCTTCCAATTATTGATTTGTGTTGGGTATTTTCCATGAATCCCACTCCACCTTATAAAATTGATCATTCACTACTATTATTTTCACACTTTCAAAAACCATTTATTCCACCAATACCACACCAAATACTGTTATTTATTACATTAAAATTCCATATATTCATTAATTTTATAAAAAATTCTATACTGTAAGTATTATGGTATAATCCTTTTGAGGTGGCCCAAAAAAGATGAATCATTATTAACTAAAAATCTATGTTTTATTTCATCATACAACCCTTAATTTATTACATGATAATTATTATATAATAACATAATTATATACACTAAAACTATATGTTATTATGATAATGGATTAACATAAAGCTATCTCCACTCCTGTCAAATATGAAACGAAACAATCATTCATGTGTACGAAATACTATTTCCATGAGGATCGATGAATTGTTTTCCCATCATCTCCACTCATGACAATCTATTATGATAGATTTAATATGTCTATTAAATATTAATTAAATTATAATATTTTTTTTATATTAAATATATTATAATCATTATTACCACATCAACCATGAAAAAATTGATAATGGCATCCATGTTTACGATACACTGTGGCCTTAGTGAGTCATGTGATTAGTTTATTTTGTATTGAATGGAAGGTATGTAATATGCCTATTTATTTTAAATAATATTACTATATATATGATATTATTATTATTTTTGGAAATATTAAATAACATTTACCTTATTTACAACATGACCATTGAAAAATGGAACCATAACTCATGAGTACGCATGACCTACCATCTAAAAGATTATAAGGTACTTATATTTTCATAACCATAATTAATTAATTCTTTCAAAAAAATATTTTATGTATAAAAATTATTATTATTTCATGATTATTATTTTATACGTAATAAAATAATATTCTATTTTCCCTTAGCCAATATAACAATTTAATTTTTGAAATATAAGTCGAATATCATCAAAAAGTCCACCACGAACCAAAATTATTAAGTAATTGACAATAAAATGATAATAAATTAATCAAAAAAGAATAATTAACATTATATTTTATTTCTAAATTCAGTAATTTAAATATTTTTGTTACTCAAGAATTTAAATAAGTTGTGTGATATGCCTGGATCTAGGTAACAGTTTCCCTCTGAAATATTCATTATTTAAGACACATGGTATTTAATGTACCAAATATATCTATTGTGTATATACTAACCCATTACATAACATATCGTTAATAATTAATAATTCATGGTAATTTATGTTATAATTCAACTAATTTACAATTGGGATGATGATACAAATGATACCAAAGGAGTAAAGGGTTTATGCTTTAATTTCTTCTTAATCATGATTTTTATGCTTGAATTTCTATTTAAATAAACTATTTGACCATTTAATAATAAATCCCATTAATTTATTTCTCCTATAATTATTCATAAACTATTTAAATAATAGTTCTATTTATCTCTATTAGCTATTTAAAAATATTTTGTAACTATTTTTAACAAATGTGGTCTTATATCCCACTTCAATCGAAAATCATTTCACTTTTCTTCCATATTTTCATTAAAATGAATTTAATTTTTTTAAATTTTATTATATTTCTTAAATATTTTTTTAAAATAATTAATTTTTTAAAAAAATATTAAAATAAATAATCATATTATTGTTACAATGAGTATCTTTTAAACATTTTTATAAAAGTGTGGTAGGAATTTTTCGATTTTCTTATACAACATGTACTAGATTATCATCCATCATGACAACTAAAATCTTTGTATCATAGTTTATATGATTCCTTTGATTGTTTCAAATAATGTTTTTTCTACAATATTTTTTGACTATTAAGAATTTATATCAATGTGAAATTTATATTATTCTTTAGAAGTATTCTATGCATAATTTTAAAAACATATCCACTAACGAGGAAAACCTTTGATGTCATGTATTTCTTATAAATTATGTATACATTTATCTCAAGTATTTACACAGAATAGTATCCCTAAAATTTATTGGTAAATACATGACATATGTAAATTAAATGAATTCCATTATTATAGAAATTGTTTTGATTATGATATGTGACAAGATTATAGAACACATTATGTTTAAATGGAAAATTTAAATGTTTTTTCATTATGATTGATATATGATTTTTGAAACATATAATCATTAAAAGGCTATTGTGGGTGCATCCAAATAGTTCTCCAATGTATTGGATAAATCATTTTTATCATGAAGCTTCATTTATGGGATTAGGGACTTAACCTAACCCATTATGGAAATTTTTATTTCATATTATATTGTCAGGCAGTTATGATTGACTCATGTTTATGTCATGTTATATATTAGTTCCACATTTTTTGATGATTTTATGAACATATGATACCATATTTAATATGTTTTAATCTAAAGTGATTACTATATATCTTTACCTTTAGAGATATCATGTTATACAATTGATATACATATTATAATAATTTATCATGTTTATTCCCTTACTAGAATTTTTAGCTCACTTATTTTTTCTATGTATTACCCTGGAAATCCCTGTAATTTATGACCTTGTTTGTATTTAGGATATCATTATTTATAATAATATAATAATGTTTTATTTTAGTCTCACATTGAAATATAATTAACATGATATTCTAAGGACCCTTTGTCTCATGATAAATTCATTGTAATTAATGGGTTTTTATGTAAAAAACATGTAATGATATGTGTAAAAGTCTTCAGTTTCAATAGTTGGTTTTAGATAAAAGTATAAACTAAAAAATGGAAACCATTATGGGAAAACATTATTTATAACTTTATAGATAATAATAATTATAATAATATTTATATGATAAATTTCAATAAATTTTGGTGAAAGATATATTGATAGGTTTATGAGATATTACGTCACCATCTAAATACTATAAGTGAATTTGGATCTTGTGTAGTTTTACCATGTGAAAATATATTTAAAAGGTAAAATTATTTAGACATAATAATTACCTAACTCATAAAATGGGCCTTTCAGCAAACCTGGTTTGAAACTCTCTAGGGATATGATTTGCAAATTAACAAACTCTTTATAAACCATTATAGATGACATGAAAACAAATTTATGTAATAAAACCAAAAATTAACCATTACCATGGATGGCCTAGATTGAAACCGAGAGACACATATGTCTGAAAAAACTTATTCCTCCTTATTATGTAAGTTTCTCTTTAGTACTATTTTTAGTTAATAGATTCTAACCATGATTTTATTCTTCTTTTGGAATCTAGAGGAAAAATTCAAAAAACTAATGTGATGGGAAATGTAATGATTTTTTAACAAAATTCATAACTAGGATTATTATATACAAATATTTTTTTCAAATATAAGGATAAATCTAGAATTATAATTATCAAATGCATCAATGTATAATTTCTAAACACATCGTAGAGGAGAAGGATGGTTTATCATAGATGTACAAGTTTTAAAGATGACAATTAAAATAACATTAAATTATGTACATCTAAAATATTCGGGAAGAGGAACTATGGAAAATGCCTTTGAAAAATGGGAAGATGCTTTATTTTTTGGAATGGAGGGAACAAAGAATATAGTTACAAAGGAAAACATACAAATTATATTAACAAGACACATGGAAAAACATTTATAAGTGAGAAATTAATAAATATTATATTTATTTAATTTAGTGAACTTTTTCATTAAAGTTTGCAATTCATCAATCTAAATATTGTATCATAATGCCCAATGTTAGGAAAATAATTGTAGTATAATGTTTTATTTGATTAGGTAGTGTAATTTTAAAATCATGTTATTGAAGTATTATTATTAATGGTATTCTAGTGATAAGAATCATAAATCTTATAAAAATTTCCATAAAATAGTATTCTTATTATATTGGGAAGAATATATTGAATGTTCATATTAACCAATAAATGTTATTTTATTCTAATGAGATTTTTTAGGAAACAATTAATGTGGAAAAGTTAATCTTTGTTATGTTCTTGATGTTAATGTAATTATATTCAAGTAAGATTATCTAATTTTGTGAAAATAAATAATTTTTATATATTACATTGTTAGTTAAAAAATGAAATAATGGTTATTTTTATTTGGGGTATGTTTAAAGGAAATTGGAAATTCTTCCTTAGTTTATGATATATATATATAAATATATAACCATTCAGTTATATATTAAAACCTTAATTACATTGACCATGTTCATATTATGAGAATAAATTAATTTAATTGGAATATAATAAAAAACATGATATTTTAGATAAAAACTAGTTTAGATATTGTATTTAACACAAAACCCTATGCTTAAACGAACAGTGACATAATAAGAAAATTTTGTTATATTAACATAACTAATTTAAAATAGCCAAAAAATTTGTGGACATGAATAATATTACAAAATATATTAAATCTAAATGAAATTATTAGTTAAATAAATTTATAAATTCTAAACAAGTACTAAACTTTTAATAAGGATAATTGTTTTGATAAAAATTAAATTTCACAGAAAAAAGTTATTGCTTTTTTTGAGAAATTATTATAATAAATTGAAACCAAATTTGGAATTTTAATTTTATAAAATAAAAATTATTTTATATTTGAAAATAAATTTTTTTGAAGAAATATTTTAATTTTCTAGAGAACATTTACATTTTAGTGAATACTATAAATACCATTTTTTGAGAAAATTATAAATTCGTTATAATAGACTATTTTATTTAGAATTAAAATTATTAAATTAACTTTAAATATCATTATGATAATGATTATTTAGTTATATATAATCAAATAAAATTACTTTTAAATAATTAATATACAGAACATTAATATATTTTCATTTTTATAATTTTAAAAAATTGTTGTTTGAAAACATTATTAATGTGTATAATGATTCACAATTTTTATGTAAGTAAAATAACCCCTAATAAGAAACCATTTATGTTAAATTTATATGCTATATATATATTAATTTTAATTAATATAAATATTTTTATTTATCATATTGTTACTATAAGATCATCTTATTCTTGAAAATATTATTCATGAAATTCCATTTTTACGAAAAATCTATAGATTTTATTATAAGTAACATTCCAAAATTATGTGATTTTAATTTTATAAGTTTGATTAAACATTAATGAATGATAATAATATATAATACATAATAAGGGGCACTAAATTTTTTGTAACAATTATTAGTAAAAATGTAAATAGAATGCGTTACCTTGGTTGAAATCGTTAAGACAGTAAATGTGACTAACCTAAGAGGTAATGGTGTTAATTTATTAGAATATGTTTCATTTGAATGTAATAGGTTTTTAGCATCATTATATAGTCTAAAAAAATAATATTTTTAGATTTTTAGGAACATTAATTGATATTGAATTCTGATTGTTGAATTGATTTGGGTATTTATAAGAATTCCAAACCACCTCCCTTATAAAATGGAATCTACAATCATCTCTTATAAACAACTCCAAAACCCACTGGAATATCCCAAACCTACCCAAATTAATTAAATACGTTCCATACATTGTCTTAAGAAGCCTTTTTTATTAAATAGACAATCTAATTAGTATTTAGGTGTAATCCTAAAGAGGATTCCCGATAAAGAGGAATTATTCATAACTGAGAATCCTTGTTTAATTTCCTCTTCCACCTTATTAAATCATTAAACAATAATATTTATATAATAAAATAATTATATACCATAATATATTAATTTTTATGTTAATTTTATAACATAAATCTATCTCCACATCCATTAAATGGGAAACTAAAGAATAGTTCATGTGTATGATTGAGCCACCACAAAGATTGAGGTAATTTTTTTTCCATAATTCCCTTGAATGAAAATTTATGATTATGGATTTAATATTAATAAATTATATTCATGAAATATTAATAATTCCAAATATGTAATATTTTATAAACTTTCTTACCCAACATTCCATGAAAAAATGATAATGTCGTTCGTGCATACAAAGTACTACGACCCTGTGATGCAATGTGATTTATATTTTATTACCCCAAAACACATATGGTATATGAATTTGAATTTAAATAATTAATGTAAATATTATTTTATTATTATAAATATGAATATTAAACTAACAATTACCTTATTTCAATAATGTCCACTGTCAAATGGAAATGTTACCCATGCGTATGTATGACCTACCATCTATAAGATTGTAACATACTTTATTTTTCAAATACACATTTCTTGGTTGGTTTTAAAATTATAATTTATTTATTAGAATAATATTTATTATATTATTTTTAATCTTTTTAATATGAAATAATAATCTCATTGACCATATTAAACTTCAAAATGTGATTTTGGATATACGACCTGAATGTCTTCAAAATACCCAACACAGACCTATAAGATTATGTATGTGAATATGAAATCAAAATAAAAAAAATTTAACGAATAAAAAAATAACAAAAGGTTATAATGGATGTATATAATTAATATATGTTTAATATAATAGAATATTAAAAACACATTTGATAATTTAGGTATGAAGTGAGGGTTATTGTTTCAATCTATCATTCTTTGAGAGAAATTATCTTTTATGCCCCAAATATTTTTAGTTGGTGTATAAAATATCCCATTATTTATTATATCATTTGTCTTTCGTAATTCCATCTTTTTTAGTTACAATTTTCATAATTCATTCACGGTGGTTATGTTTGAAATGCCACCAAGGTGTTATGGGTTTGTGCATCAATCTCATTTGAATTATGATAGATTATTCTAAAATTTAAATAAAATAAAATTAAGGTATCATTATATAATAATACAATTCAACTCTATTCCCATCAATGTATTCCAGAAGTTTTTTTGGAAAAAATTCCTCAAGGTAACATAACAGCATTTTTTGGTTTGTTTTGATTGTTGACAAAGTAGCTTTTCATAGCGATTTTTCAAGTACCATATATGTAATTGACAATCCATGATAACAAATAACCATGAAATATGAATAAATGGTCTATAGGTGGAATAAAAGAAAATATACAAAGTGTGGCGGTTTTCCAGTGTCTGAAAAAATTTTGGGGTCACCAATTTGACGATTGGTAAGCATTGCAAAAAGTGGATTTCCTAGAATATCCCAACAATATATGGAAAAGGAATGATTTTCGAGAAGATGAGCTTTATAAATTATATTTTGCAGAGTAAGAATAATTTTGATGGTCAGATCTGTGATTATGACAAGTTTCGTGAACAATAGTGGTTTAGTGCATTGGGAGGGAACAGTGTGGTGACAGTGTAAAAGAATTGATGGAATGCATAGTTATTATGGGGAACTCTGTTATCTGAAAATTACCATGGTTCTTCTCAATATAGATATAATTTTGGTATGAATTTTGGTGCTTTGATATTTGAGTGGACGTGGGGTTTAATTTTTTCATAAAGTTCTCAAGTCGGATAAATCTCTTATAAATAATCCTATACCTCCATGAGAAGAGTAAATGGTTTTTCATGAAATATTTGTACCTCTTAATTTGAAATTGAGGTTTACAGAGGTAGTGTGATTCGTGAAAGGTAGGATCTTCATGGTAGCTAATCTAGCTATATGAAATAGGTTTATATAATGATGCCTTAGTATGCTTTAGGAAGGATGTTACTTTGTGATGGCTTGAGCTTTGATATTTCCAAATCTCTATGAAGTCTTGTTTGATCTTTGTGAAATTGGGAGCTTCGCGAAGTAGGTAGCATTGTGAAGGTATTTCCTACCATTGGTTCCTAGTGATCAGTGAGACATGGGGTTTTTATCAGTGGATGAAATTTAGACATCAACATAGCATATATTTGTAAATGAAGTTGTATTCATTATTTATAATGAAGAGACCAACATTTCTTAAAAAATTGATTGGATCATCTGAACAAGCAGTGGTATCACATTAGAGTAGAGAGGACTGAGATCTCAAATTGTTCATGGTTATAAACTATGAGAAGATGTGATTTTTCTTCTATCTTTAAAATAGTTGTCCAGTTATAGTGGATTTGGTACATCACCACATCATTGGTGTATTCTCCTTGGAGGTATCCCAATGTGGGTGAACCATGTAAAATTTTTGTGTCTTGTTCATGCTTAAATATATGTTCATACTCAGAAACCGGAAGGAGAGATAATATAGTTTTGTCTAACAATAATGTAACACATGATACTTTTATGAGAAATATTTTGTTTTTATGTTATATAAATCATCAAAGGAATCTTTCACTACACACAACACTAGCTTGGATTTCATTACACGCAATTGCGGCCTTCCTCGATAGCTTGCGTTGTACGCAATACTGAGTTTCACTAAACAATGATATGTCATTAAAATATTATTATAACTAGCCGTTATGATTAGTAATACCCACTTTTTGAAATTATTTAAATTTTAGTTTTTAAAATGAACTTCATTTTTGGATTTGGAATATCGAAATTAGCCTAGGGTGAAATTTTGGTATTTTTCTGAAAACATTCAATTTGTGATGAATAGTGAAAACACTAGGTTACTATTTAAAAACCGACTTTTTATTTAAATTTATTTTAGGTCAAAATTGATACATAATACCTATATAATTTCAATACAATTCATTGGAGTCATTTTATAATAATTTTAGATATATAAAAATATTATCGAATTTTTCACAGTGTTTTACCCACCTCCTAGGAGAATTTGAAAATTTACATAAAACATAATTTTATCACTTATGTGAGTGGAATTTTTAAAATCATAGAGACACGGTTAATATCAAGGACTAAAATGAGGTTCAATGAGATAAAAATAATTTTTGGTGAATAGTAACTTTTAACTTTTTTTAACCATAGTTAAAAGTAAATAGAATAATTAAGGGTAAAAATTATATTATTATTAACCTAAAACATGTCCTAATTCTATTGGATAAGTGTAATTAGACCAAAATCAAATTTAGGAATAATATATGACCATTTATGGCCACTTGGATTAGATTAGTACATTTTTTATTAATTTATTTAAAGAATGGTTAAAATAGTTAAAATCATAGTTTAAAAAGTAAATCGTTTTTAATAAAGGGTTATACATAAGATAAATTCGACTATAAATATTCATTAGAAATAAAAAAGGATTTCATACATAATGGTATTTTATTTAAAATTTTTAGACATTAAATTATTTAATTTATTTATGACACAATAATGATGTAGTAATTATCTTATTAATGAAATATTGACATAAATACCCAAATAAATGTAATTTGAGACATTTTATGAATTACAATAATTTTATAGGTTAATAGGACATGTTAGTATTTATTTAATTAACTTTTTTCGAACTAATATTTCTATTATGATTTTCAAAAAAATCAATTACCAAATAGTGTCAAAATTTACAAAAAATTGTTTTTAAAACAAATATTATATTATTAATTGTTATTTTATTCGTAAAAATCTTATGTTCGGCCAAATGACATAGATAAGGTCATATATATTAATAATAAACAACTTGGGGTTCTTTTGTCTTTTTATAGTAAGTTTATTAACCTTATAGTGTAACAAAACAAGAAGACACAGTAAATGTTAAATTTTTTAACTTAAAGTTAAATCTAAATGATAAGGTTAAAATAGAAACTTAACTTGTATAAATTCTATTGGATGAAATTATTTCAACCCATCCGCAGCTTAGCTTCGAAATAAATCAATTTAGAGCTATTAAAAACCGAATATGACTTTATAATAAATTAATATTTTTAGTTTTTCCTAAGTTTCCCCTCTCCTCCCTTATAAAAGGGAACCTCCTCCCTATCTTCCTCACACCTCATTGAGCCATCAATCTAGGCCTAACCCTGCCAAATTATCTTATCCACTTACCTAGAAACATCCTAGAGGTCCTGGTCTTCTTCAAAGACCAATTTAATTCCCTAAGAGGAGGTCTCAAAGAGGCGCTTCAAAGAAGAGGTAATGTCCATTACATATTCTTTCAACTTTATTTGTTCTACCACTTCTTCATATTTAGTTGTTTCATTATGAAGTAATAACATAAGTATCACTAATATACTGTTATGTTATTATAAGTATTAAAAAACCCTATTTCACCATCTATCCATCCTTCAGAAAGCGAAATCATTGCGCGTGCGTACGTACAGAATACCGTCTCCACACCGTGGTGTAATCTATTTTCCACCACCACCATACTTGGATGGGTATAATGGTGTAAATAATAACTGTATATTATTATTGAAAAGTAATATTGATTCTGAAATAGTATACATACACTCCAATACAATTCCACGATCATGGGAACGATATCATCGCCCGTGCGTACGTACAGAATACTATCTCCACGATGTGATGCGACTCGTTCTACATGTTCTTCATTGCACAATGATTATATAAATGAATTTAATGAATGAATATGATATATATTACACTAATATAATTCTAGAAATGAGGTATCTATAACCTAAAAAGAATAATAAGAATTTATTCGACAAAACACACATAAGAACAAAAAGTAATAAACACCCGAATAACAAGTAGCAATGAAATATTACTAATAAGAAGATAAGAATATGACCATATATGATATCATAAAAATGAGTACGATTCTGGAATAATTCAATGACATTATTTAAATCATTATATAGGAGGTTGAGACACTTACGAAACAAATCGGACCTATGGTAAGGGAAAATATCACTATCTCATTTTTATCCGAGAATGTTTATACTTCAGAATTTACTGGGGAATATTTATCATTCACATCCATGTTTCCTAAATATGTTATATTTATATCCTTCTAAAATAGTTTATATCCAATTTTACCCATCGATGAGTTTTTAGTAAAAGATATTAAAGGAATCTGTTGTCATTTTTCGTACGAGGTACTTTTTGACGTTTCCAATAAAAGTACGAGAAGAATGTTTTATTAACTTATACGGCATGAATTTATTTCTAGAACATTATTTCCATGAATCTTCCTTTACAAGTTTTCAAGTTTATTTTTAATCAACTACTTTTAGTTCTAAATTATATGACATGTTAAGAAAGGAAAATGTTTTTGAAGTATAGAGGATATTTTCCTCAAGAATGAAGTTCAGGTGTTTTATCAATATTATTTTCCATCTAAGATAATATAGGGTTCTGTTTCTATCCCTATTATTACATTGATATGATTATGTTGTGATGGAATTATTGTTATGAATTCCTTTATCTTATATGAATTGTTTTATGATGTCACGATGTTTAAGAATCCCATTTTTATTACATGGGTTATGCAATGTTGTATGATTTATGATTTTTGTGATACACATAAGAATGGTTTCATTAAGAGATTGGTGGGACCTATATATCCCTCCAATTAATTGGTTAAAAATTTATATCTCATGAGATAGACATGGCTGGAACGACAGCTTAAACTGGTTTAGTGAAACAGGACTAAAACGAGGAGTGAACTCGGTTCAGAAATGGACTTTGTCCGCTAAGATAGTCTTGGCTACGAGTCATGACTACTAAGAAAATATTATCTAGGATTATGTGTGTATTCCAAAAAGTTTCATGTTTTATGTTATGATTATTGGGATTAAATTTCACTAATATGATTTATCCGATGTTATGAAATTATGATCTCTTTTGCAGGTTCGGATTTCCAAAATGTTATGTTCTTATGAATATGATGTGATTGATATTTCTTTTTTATACCCTTACTGAGCATTTGAGCTCACCGTTTTGTTTTTTTTCTTTCCCCAGGTCAGGAAAAAGGTTATTAAGTAGGATATTCCAAAAGGGACTCTAGATATGATGAAATAAATGGGAGACAATGTGGATTCTTTATTAACCAGTTGTTTATGTTTCCCAGTTTCTAAAGACACTATACCTATAGGGTCCTTTCATGGTTATGTTATATGTTGTAATAAGTGTACTTCAATTTTGATGTATTAACAATGTATGAAAAGTATGGGTCATTATAGTTGGTATCATATGAATGGTTTATTCAACCATTGGAAACTAGGATGTGAAAGCCTTAGTACGAAACCTAAGGATATGTCTATGCATAGAACACAATCTTAGTGTTTTAGAAATGGACATGAACAAACTATGATAAGACATTAAGTGTGAAATTTTATTCATGATTATATGGTTTTCCTATTATAATTAGTGTTTCTCAAACTATTCTTCTTGGTTTTAGTCAATGGCTGGAACCCGAAGTAACCATGTTAATGTGGAATGCGACATGCAATGTAATGATTGTCCCCCTGAGCTACCTAACGTTATGGGAGCTGGAATGAAAAATCTTATAGCCATGCTCACAGAACATTCTCAAGCTATGAATCATACATGACTTCCAAACGAGCAAAGGAAGGAGCAACATTCTGTTGAATCCTTCATGAGGCAGCGTCTACCTTCATTCAGCAGGTCTACTGATCCATTAGTTTCTGAACAATGGATAAGTACTACTGAAAAGTTATATTCCGTTTTCAATGTTCTGAACATGATAAAGTCATCTTAGCAGTGTATCGTTTGGAAGGAGATGCTGATCAATGGTGGAATACTATCAAGAATACGAGGCAAAGAGATGAAATTGAGTCCATGGAATGGGACAAGTTCAAGAACTTATTTTTCAATAAGTACTTCCCTCGTATTCTCTGAACAAAGATGGAGAAGGAATTTCTTGACCTAAATCAAAAGGATGATGAATCTTTTGGTACCTATGAATCAAATTTTACAGGACATGCAAGGTATGCTTCTGGTATTATTATCCAACCTGAGAGTAAGATCGATTGATTCTTTAGTGGAATAAAACTAAGTCATCAAAGGGCGTTAGCCATAAGGGTCTACAATAGCTATGAGGAAATTGTTCGATGTGCCCTCAAGTTTGAGATGGATATTGGTGTAACCCATCAGTCACATGGGTTTGATAAGAAGAAGAAAATGGAATTCAAAGGAAAATCTAAAGACCACACTGAAAAGAAGATGAGTTTTCCCTTATGCTCAAAGTGTGGAAAGAAGCATGGAGGAAATTGATTTAAGGGGACAAGAAAATGTTATAAGTGTGGAAAAGAAGGTCATCTGACAATTGAATGTCGAAATAATGGGAAGAAAATGTATTATGATGCAAACAAAGGAAGGGATATATAGAATGAACCTACCACACGTCGATGTTTCAGGTACAATGAGATGGGGCATTATGCCAATCAATGCCCAAATCCAAGGGTTTAAGATGATGATTGAAATCAACAAACTCTTAAGGCTAAAGACAAAGGAAAGTCACATGCAATTTCTATCAGCTATGTGGAGTACGAAAATGAAGTGGTGAAAGGTACACATACCATCCAATCTAATGTAGAAAATGTTTTCTTTCATTCTGGATCCACCCACTCTTTTATTTATGAAGAAGTTTCTAAGGGTATCGTCGTATTACCTCAACAATTAGATGTTGAGTTAGCTGTGACAACCCCTAATGGCACAACAGTCGCATCAAAAGTTTATAATTCTTCTCCGATTGAAGTTTGTCGGAATGTGCTTCCTGCAAATCTTGTGATCCTTCATATAGTGGAATTTTATGTGATTCTTGGCAGGGATTGGCTTTCTCTATATGGGGCTCATATCAACTGCCAAAGAAGGGAAGTAACATTTCATATTCCAGATCAATCTATGATCATCTATCGATGCAAGGATGGAAATAACCTTCCAGTGGAAATTTCAACATTTTATGGGTCCTGATTCTACTAAATAAAGGTTATTTATCTCAAATGGTTGGTGAGAAACACACGATTAAGAATATTCCCATTGTACGTGAGTTTGATGATGTCTTTCCAAAGGAATTGCCACGTCTTCCACCAAATCGTGAAGTTGAGTTTTCAATAGAACTCGTGCCAGGTGGTTTGCCTATTTCGAAGACACCTTATAGAATGGACCCAATTGAGTTGCAGGAATTGAGGAAGCAAATCCAAGAGAATATTGATAAGGGATTCATATGCCCTAGTGCATCACCGTGGGTAGCACCTGTTCTGTTTGTTAAGAAGAAATATGGATCAATGAGACTCTGCATTGTTTATCGAGAACTTAACAAGATCACTATCAAGAAAAAATATCCTCTACCACGCATTGATGACTTATTTGACCAACTACGCGGAGCTCAATACTTTTCCAAGATTGATCTTCATTCAGGGTATTATCAATAAGGGTCAAAAGGGAGGATATACCAATGACGAATTTCTGTACAAGGTATGGACACTATGAATTTATAGTGATGCCATTTGGTCTTACTAATGCCCCTTATATCTTCATGGATCTGATGAATAGAGTCTTTAGAGACTATCTTGATCTGTTTTTGGTTGTCTTTATAGATGATATTCTTGTCTATTCAAAGAGGAAGGAAGAACATGAAGATCACTTGAGAATTATTTTGAAGACCCTGGGAAATGATAAGCTTTATGACAAATTTACCAAGTGTGAATTTTGGCTTCAAGAAGATTCATTTTTGGGTCACATAATCTCAAAAGAGGGGATATCTGTGGATCCATCAAAAACAGAGGTTATCGAAAGATGGTCGAGACCAAAAACAGTAACCGAGATCCGAAGTTTTCTTTGTTTGGATGGATACTATCGACGATTTGTGAAAGATTTTTCACGATTGTCTAATCTACTCACCAGGTTGACTCGAAAAGGAGTTAAGTTTGTTAGGTCAAGGGACTGTGAAGAGAATGTCAAGGAGTTGAAAAGAAGGTTATCCAGTGCACCTATACTCACACTTCCTTGTAGTGTAGAAAGGATTGTGATCTACAGTGATGCATCCATGAAGGGGTTGGGGTGTGTTCTTATGCAAAATGATATGGTGATAGCTTATGCCTCATGACAGCTGAAAATCCATTAGCAAAATTACCCAACTCATGATTTGGAGTTAGCTTCGGTAATATTTGCATTAAAGATTTGGAGGCATTACCTTTATGGTGAAAGGTGTGATATTTATACTGATCATAAAAGTATAAATTATATTTTCACACAAAGGGAGCTCAATATACTTCAAAGAAGGTAGTTGGAACTGATTAAGGATTACGACTGCTCAATTCATTACCAGCCTGGGAAAGCAAACAAGGTAGTAGGCGCATTAAGTCAACAAGACCATGCCATTTTATCCATGATGAGGATCACAAAAGATCCAATATTAATGGATTTACAAAGGATGGATCTTGGAATTATAATGGAAGGAGAAAATCATATCTTTCTAAAATGAATGTTCAACCATCTATACATGTGATGATTCAAGAGGCACAGAAAGAAGATGTAGAGTTACAAAAGAAGGTGAGAAATGTTCCTGAATTCAACCTTGATTGTGATGGGATAATAAAGATCAGGAATCGTGTTTGTGTTCCTCCCATCCCAGAATTAAAGAAGGAGCTACTGGATGAGGCTCATAGTTCGTCATTATCTATTCATCCTGGAAGCATGAAGATGTATAGGTACCTGAAAGAGTACTTCTGGTGGGAAGGCATGAAAAGGGATGTTGCTGAATATGTCTCTCAATGGTTGGTTTTTCAGCACGTTTAAGATGAGAGACATAAGTCTAAGGGGATGTTACAACCATTACCCATACCCGAATGGAAATGGGAAAACACCACTATGGACTTTGTCATTGGACTTCCTAAAACATCCAAAGGCAATAATGCTATCTGGGTCATATTTTATCGTCTTACAAAGTCGGCACACTTCATAGCTATTAGAAAGGATTTCTCTCTGGATTAGCTTTCTAGGATATATGTAAATGAAGTGGTAAGATTTCATGGAGTACCACTTTATATTATATCTGATCGGGATCAGAGGTTTACCTAAATGTTCTGGTGAAGTCTTCAGTATACTCTAGATACAGAGTTCAGTTTCAGCACTACTTACCATCCTCAGACAGACGGTCAGTTTGAGAGGACAATTCAAAATCTAGAAGACATGTTGAGAGTCTGCTCTATGGATTTCAAAGGTGGTTGGGATCAACACCGACCTTTGGTGGAATTTTCGTATAATAATAGTTTTCACTCAAGTATTCAGAGGGATCCTTATGAAGCTCTCTATGGAAAGAAATGAAGGACTCGAACTTGCTGGGATGATGTTGGGGAAAGAAATCTATTAGGACCTGATCTAGTTGATGAGATGGCAGAAAAGAAAATATCTATTAAACAACACAAAACAGCAGCTCAGGGTTGACAAAAAAGTTATGCCAACAACTGAAAAAAAAATACCTAGAGTTTGAAGTGGGTTATAAGGAGTTCTTAAGAATATCTCCCTGTAAGAGGGTCATGATATTTGGAAAGAAGGGAAAGTTGAGCCCAAGATATATCGGTCCTTTTGAAATTCTGGGTCGTGTTGGGAAGGTAGCTTACTGATTGGCGCTTCCACCGAATCTCTCAAAAGTTCATGATGTGTTCCATGTATCTCTCCTGAGAAAGTACATACCTGATCCTTCACATGTACTTAGGTCAGAAGTTGTACCGCTGGAGCAAGATCTTTCTTATAAAGAACAGCCGATAGAGATTCTGGATCGTAGCGAAAAAGTCCTACAAAACAATACAACTCATTAGGGGAAAGTTTTATGGAGGAACCACCAATTAAAAGATGCTACATGGGAGCTTGAGGATATGATGAAGGAGAGGTATCCTCAACTATTTGTTACAAAGTGACGAATTTCATGGGCAAAATTCATTTTAAGGGGTGTAGAATGTAACACCTGATACTTTTATGAGAAATATTTTGTTTTTATGTTATATAAATCATCAAATGAATCTTTCACTATACAAAACACTAGCTTGGCTTTCATTACACACAACATAGGCCTTTCTCAATAGCTTTCGTTGTACGCAATACCGAGTTTCATAAAACAACGATATGTTATTAAAATATTATTAAAACTTGCCGTTATGAATAGTAATACCCACTTTTTGAAATTTTTTACATTTTATTTTTCAAAATGGACTTCATTTTTTGAATTCGGTATATCAAAATTATCCTAGGGTGAAATTTTAGTATTTTTCTGAAAACTTTCAATTTTTGATAAATAGTGAAAACACTGGGTTACTATTTGAAAACCGACTTTTTATTTAAATAATTATTTGTTTTATTTATATTTATTTTAGGTTAAAATTGATACATAATACCTATTTAAGTTCAATTCAATTCATTATAGTCATTTTATAATAATTTTAGATATATAAAAATTTTATCGAACTTTTCACCATCTTTTACCCACCTCCTAGAAAAATTTTCAATTTTACAAAAAACATAATTTTACCGCTTATGTGAGTGGAATTTTGAAAATTAGAGAGACAAGGTTAATATTAGGACTAAAATTTCGTTTAATGAGATGAAAATAATTTTTGGTGAATAGTAACTTTTTACTTTTTTTACCAGGGTTAAAAGTAAATAGGGTAATTAAGGGTAAAAATGATATTATTATTAACCTAAAACATGACCTAATTCTATTGGATAAATGTAATTAGACCAAAAACATCCTGAGGAATAACATATGACCATTTTGGCCAACATGGATTAGATTAGGACATTTATTATTAATTTATTTAAAGAAGGGTTAAAATAGTTAAAATCAATGTTTAATAAGTAAATCATTTTTAATAAAGGGTTATACATAAGATAAATTCGACTATAAATATTCATTATGATTATAAAAAATATTTCCTACATAGTGGTATTTTATTTATAATTTTTATACATTAAAGAATTTAATTTATTTATGATATAATGATGATGCATAAATTATCTTATTAATCGAATATTGACATAAATACCCAAATAAATGTAATTTGAAACATTTTATGAATTAAAATAATTTTATAGGTTAATATGACATGTTATTACTGATTTAATTAACTTTTTTAGAACTAATCATTCTGTTATGATTTTCAAAAAAATCAATTACCAAATAGTGTCAAAATTGACATTAAATAGTTTTTAAAACAATTATTTTATTATTAATTGTTATTTTATTCCTACAAATCGAAGGATCGTCCAAATGACTTAGATAAGTATATATATATTAATAATAAACAACTTGGGGTTCGTTTGACTTGTTATAGTTATTTTATTAACCTTATAGTGTAAGAAAACAAGAAGACACGGTAAAAGTTAAATTATCTAACTTAAAGTTAAATCTAAATGATACGGTTAAAATAGAAACCTAAACTTGTATAAATTATACTTTATGAGAGGATTTCGACCCATACCTACTTTAGCTTAGAAATAAATCAATTTTGAGCTATTAAAAACCGAATATGTCTTTATAATACAATAATATTTTTAGTTTTTCCTAAGGTGCCCCTCTCCTCCCATATAAAAAGGCACCTCCTACCTCTCCTTCTCACACCGCTTTGAGCCTTCAAGCTCGTCCAACCCCTTACAAATTATCTTCTCCACTTCCCTAGAAACATCCTAGAATTCCTGGTCTTCTTCAAAGAACAATTTTAGTGCCCTGAGAGGAGGTCTCAAAGAGGCGCTTCAAAGAAGAGGTAATGTTTGTTACCGATTCATTCAAATTTATTTCTTCTTCCACTTCTTCTTATTTAGTTGTTTCATTATGAAGTAATAAAATCAGTATCACTCATATACTGGTTTGTTATTATAGGTTTGAAACAACCCAATTTCACCATCTATCCATCCTACGGAAAACAAAATCACCGCACGTGCGTACGTACAGAATACCGTCTCCACGTCGTGGTGTAATCTATTTTCCACCACCACCTTACTTGGATGGGTATAATGGTGTAAATAATAACTATATATTATTATTGTAATGTGATATTGATTATGTAATAGTATACATACACTCCAATACAATTCCACGATCATGAGAATGATATCATCGCTCGTGCGTACGTACGGAATACCACCTCCACGATATGATTCGACTCGTTCTACATGATCTTCATTTCACAATGATTATATAAATAAATTTAATGAATGAATATGATATATATTACACTAATATCATTCTGGAAATGAAGTATCTATAACCTAAAAAGAAGAATAAGAATTTATTCGACAAAACATGCATAAGAATAAAAAGTAATAAACACCCGAATAACAAGTAGAAATGAAATATTACTAATAAGAAGCTAAGAATATGACCATATATAATATCATAACAACGAGTATGATTCTGGAATAAGTCAATTACATTATTTAAATCATTATACTGGAGGTTGAGACACTTACCAAGCAAATCAGTCCTAAGGTAAGGGAAAATCATGTAATCTCATTTTTATCCGATATTGTTTATACTTCATAATTTACTGGGGAATATTTATAATCCACATCCATGTTTCCTAAATATGTAATATTTATATCCTTATACAATATTTTATATCCAATTTTACCCTTCAGTGAGTTTTTAGTAAAACATATGAAAGGAATCTTTTTTTGTTTTTCGTACGATGTACTTTTTGACTTTTCCGACAAAAGTACGAGAAGAATGTTTTTTTAACTTATACGGCATGAATAGATATTTAAAACATTATTTACATGAAGCTTCCTTTAAAATAATTCAAGTTTATTTTTAATCAACTTATTTTAGTTCAAAATTATATGACATGTTAATAAAGGAAAATGTTTTTGAAGTAGAATGTATATTTTCCTCAAGAATGAAGTTCACGTGTTTTATCAAAATTATTTTCCATCTAAGATAATATAGGGTTCTGTTTCTATCCCTATTATTACATTGATTTGATTATGTTGTGATGGAATTATTTTTATGAATTCCATTATCTTATATGAATTCTTTTATGATGTCACGATGTTTAAGAATCCCATTTTTATTACATGGGTTATGCAATGATGTATGATTTATGATTTTTGTGGCATACATAAGAATGGTTTCATTATGAGATGGGTGAGACCTATATCTCACACCAATGCATTGGGTAAATATTTATATCTCATGAGATAAACATGGCTGGAACGATAGGTTAAACCAATTCAGTGAAATTGGACTGAAACGTGGAGTGAACTCGGTTCATAAATGGACTTTGTCCACTAAGATAGTATTGGCTATTAGTCTTGACTACTAAGAAATGATTCTCTATTATTATGTGTGTATTCCACAAAGTTTCATGTTTTATGTTATGCTTATTGGGATTTAATTTCACTACTATGATTTATCCCATGTTATAAAATCATGATCTCTTTTGCAGGTTAAGATTTCTAAAATTTTATGTTCTTATGAATATGATGTGATTGATATTTCTTTTGTATACCCTTACAGTGAATTTGAGCTCACCCTATTGTATGTTTTCTTTCCCCAGGTCAGGAAGAAGGTTATTAAGTAGGATATGCCAAAAGGGACTCTAGATATTATGAAATAAATGGAAGACAATGTAGATTCATTATGAGCCATTTGTTTATGTTTCCCAGTTTCTAAAGACACAATACCTATACGATCCTTTCATAGTTTTGTTATATTTTGTAATAAGTGCACTACAATTTTGAAGTATTAACAATGTATGAAAATTATGGTTCGTTATAAATAAAATCATATCAAATGGGATGTTATTTTAATCTATCATACCCTGATTCACACCCCTCTAAAGGTATCTAGCCTAGTGGACCCAAAAAATGTTTCAAATAATAATAATATTTACCTATCTTTGGTAATTAAAATTATTATGTAAATGATTTTAAAAAAATTGAGATTATTTTTCATTATTAGTTGAAATACCTTTCTCTTCAATGTATATTTTTTCATTAAATTATTTTCCATAATATTTAAAAATTATTCTATTGTATAGTTTTATTTTTATGCATGAATAATTTTTACAAAATTGTTTAAATGTATTATTTCTTAAGGATAATATTTTTATCTTTTTAAAATATTGTGAAAAGAATGTTTAATTTAACATATATTGAATGTATAAAATTATATAACCTCATGACCACACAATTCATTGAAGAATATTAATATATGACTATATGGTTGATTTTAAAGAATATTTTTTCACTAATATTTTTGAAATTACAATTTATTAAGAGGTTATTTCAATGTGAAATCTTGATATTTCTCAAGATGTATTATATGTAATATTTTTTAAGAAATCATAAATGATTTTAACCTTTTATGTTGTTGATGGATTATAAAATGGATATATATTTCTCTCAAAAATATTCCTTTCTCATATTATATGTTACTGCCTCATTTCATACGATTTAATGATATTATAATACAATATTCTTTTTGTTATGATACCATGAGTATACTCCTGATACTACTATTATATTATATGCTATTATAAAATTGATTTATATGTCATAATTCCTTATCATTTTTATACAGATATTGAGATGTTTAACTCACCCATTTTGAATTTATATTACCCATGGTATCCCATATAGTTTAGGATCACAAAAGTTTTTAGAAGATCATTATGGATAAAATATATATATATATATTAGTCTCACTTTGATGAATTATTAATTTTTTTTCTTTTAAATAAAATGGGCCTTAAAATCATAGTGTTATAATTAACGGATGTATTTGTCAAAAAACATGTAATATTAGGTAAAAAAGTATCATAACCCAAAAATTAAAATCCATCAATTCAAGATAGGTTGTTCAAATTAGCAAAGTAAGACGAACCCAATGAATAAGACTTGAATATTCTATCTTTGGTATTAATATATGGATAGATTCTAAAAGCACCAGAATAAAAAATTTACCATTCAAAAACTACATGTGATGATATTCTTATTATTTTACAATACACAGTGATTATTGAATTACCTATTATGGTCACAACTATAAATTTCATCACTATTAAACTTGTTTCAATCAAATGGTATCCTTATTCAGTTTTGATCTATCTATATTAAACTCTACATTGGGAATGTGTATTTTATTTGAGAACTATTGTGGAATGATTCATGTTATTATATGATATATAATAACATTAATATTTTCTATTATGTGACTAAACATATATTATAGCTCCATTAAATACCTCCCATTATATAGTCTCCCCATTCCTAACGGGAATTTCTATATCAACTCACATCTTAGATGAAATAATTTCTTCATGATTGACATGTGCTTGATTTGGGTAATAATTATTTATTTTTTTAATTCTATATTATTTAGGTTATCTCCAACCATATATTTCACTATATTAAAATCCCACCCACTTTACTATATGCTCTTTCACATCACGTTATTATATGATAGGAAATAAAATGGGGAAAATGACATTAAATTTTACTTTTTATGGGTTGATTCTTTTTATTGGATGATAAATGGGGATGTATGAGCCATATATATTTGTTCAAAACACAAATTATATTATATATATACATTATTTAATTAATCAATCACAATGAAACAATGATAAAATATTTATATTATTATTATAATTACCTTTTTAGTATCATCTTTCAATGTTGTAAACTTTTTTTCACAAGTGTTTAGATCACCAGAATATTTTCATGGATACAAATTACAAATGAATATAATTCCAAATTTAAAAGCTATCAATATTAATGATTTTATTTCGGTATATTTATCCTAAAAACTGGAGGCATATTTTTATCTTGAGGGAAAGTTCCCTTATATGCATGATCACTTTAAAACAATACCTTGTAACCTGTCATTTAAATATTTGTCTATGGTAATCCTACTGTCCAATATATCTAATCACTCTTAAAAAATACTATATATTATGATTTACATAATTTTAAATCATTATTCATAATTATTATGATATCTCATGGTTCTCCATCCCTAGTTATGTTTTCATATCAAACCTTATATCACTTTTTGGATAACATTGTTCATAAAATAAGATAAACCCTTATTGAGATTCCATACATTATTATTAGGACATCATTAATATCATTTTATCTCATTTTCATTACTATATTGGATTTCAAATCATTTCTTCATCTTTTTTTACCTTAAAACCAAATAAAAATCTTGGTCTTATGTCTACATCCATAAACATTCTAATATATCCACATAGAATTTTATAATAATACTAGGCACCCCATTAATTTTTCCTTCACCTCACCCTTATTAATATTCCTAATACCTCATTTACCATTGGAAAAATTTTAATATACTTATTCCTTATAAATATTTAGTACATATTATTTGAGTTCAAATATTAGACTTCATTTGTATAACTAGAAATACATTAAAAATTCAATGGAAAGAGACATGATAATAACTAGGTTAAAAACCCAAAATGGGAATCATGTAAAATGATCTATCCATAATATCTAGTACTACACATCAAAAAAATGGGGAGAAAATGTAAATCATTTAATAAGAAAAATTATAAAAAAAATTAGGATTAAATATTATAATTCATAGCTTGAAAAAATCAGTGTTCCTACTGATAAGACTCTCCATCATAATCTATTGAAAATATAAGGGTAAAAATAAAATATATAACTGCCATAGTAAACACCATATGATCCAATAATACATAGATCAATGATATACAGATATGTCTAAATTTGAAAATGATTGAACTCCATCATATTCCTCTTGTATATTTTCTCTTTTAAATTCAGGGTATGTGACTCTTTTGGAACATTTAAATCCTCATTTCCAAGTCCCCCATAATTATTTTAATTTTGATGAGTCATTCAACTAACTAATATTTGAAGGACTAAAAACTAATCATGTTCATGTTAAATGTTCCACCACAAAAAACATTCCTATGTCCATTATATAGTACATATTCATGAGGAAACCAAATCATATAGTCATTTATTTGAGTGAATTTCTTATATTACAGTGACGGTATTTATGCCACCATATTCACACATAATATTTCTCTCAGTAAGGGTATATTTATAAGATATAATGGATTGATATATACCTATAACCATTGGAATAATTGTTTTAGAGTTACTAGTTACTAGATCCACCCCCTAAAATGTACATTTTCATTTGGTTATTTTGATATTACTCTCTATGATTTTCATAATTTATCATAAGATGAAAGTAGAGTTCACACATAAATTGAGAATTTGATGATGTTTTTTGAGATAAAAACTATTTCCATATCTATTGAAAATAGGAAATGAGAATCCACAATATGGGGAATATCACTCATGATATACAAAATTTCTCATGATTCAGAATATTTTCAGAAGGAACCCTTAATGGGTATTTAATGTTTTGTTATTTCCACCTTCGATTAAAAAAATGTGTGATTTTTTAGTCAATGTTATTTTTTTTACTTTTTTATAAAATAATAACATATATCCTTTTAAAATATTATATATCATATCCATTTCAAATTATTCATCTTGAGTTTTCTTATACTCTCACACATTATCAATGGAAGAAATATCTTGGTTAATTCAGATCACAATGGACATTTCATCCATGAATTTATGTTTCCACATTGCTTCCTACTTCACATGTTGACAATCTTCAATAAGGGAAGTGTTTAAAAGTATTATATATTTGTAAAATGAATTTAAAATTGACCACATTAACTAGGTAAACCTCACATGATCATATGCGAAAATCATCTCCTTCGATCAATAATGGACTATGTTCTAGTCATATATACCAAAACTAAAAACCTTGGACATATGCTGAAGGAGATGTAGTTAGACCCAAATATAAAAGTGGGGGTCTCCTAAAATAGTATTTTGATGTTATTATATATATATTATCACATAAATCATTGAATTTATGCATAATATGGGTTATTTCTATGGTCTATCACATGATTTATTTTCAAATCTTATGTGATATCACTTAGTGAATCTACAATCTCAATATCTTCTGAGTGAGTTAGAGCCATGAATGTTGTTACACCAAAAAAATTATTTCAAATAATGAAATAATGTAGTGATCCCATGAATTTTCATTGTCTATGTTTGGATTAATGGAATTAACACAAGAAATATGGTAGCATGACTAAATATTTAAGAATTGATAATAAGAAATTTTGATATCACCCTCAATTTAAGGGAGTGAAATATTATTCAACCATTTACATCTCGATGAAAGAATCAATAATAGGTTTTTCCTATGGTGGTACATCCTACAAAACCTCAACCCATAATTTATATTATAATATTTATTAAATTTGGTGGAATTTAAATTTATATGAGATTTGTGTTAGTTTTTTTCTGATATTTTTACTTTTGTGATTTATTTTGACATAGTGACCCCATGATTTAGTATATATTATGGGTGTCTATGAGGGAGTATATCATATTTGACATGGTTAGTTAAAATAGTTTAGAAAATAGTATGAGGATACCTTTTCATAAATTCATTTTCTAGTTAATTTTTAATATTTATGGTTTGGTGGACACATGTCATACACATTGTGGGGAAACAATGTAGGTCTGAGTGGATACCATGAAGGGTAAAAAATGTGTTGTTCATATTGAATAAATCTAAGGAATGATATTTTTAATAATTAGAAAACCATTATGTAGGTGTTTTATACTTGAAAGTGTAATTTTTCATAGGTTTCAAATGGTTTAACAACCCATGTGGCATCATAATGTTGTCAATACATGTGTTTAAAAATATGTTCTTTTGTTTTAATATTTAAATTTTTATAGGATTTTTTCCATAAATTCCCCATTATCATTATAATATCCCCAGTCATAATTCACGTAGAATCATAACATTATTATATTTTGATTTAAAACATCTTCATTATTATCCAAACTTCATTTCAAAAAGAGAGACCCAATTACCTCTTAATTTCCTTCCTTATTTTCCCCATTTATACGTCCTCTTTTTTTTACTCCATTCCTTGAACCATATCGTATTCCAAGGTTTTATTTTGGATTCATTGTGGGTGAATATTTTAGATTTTGATTATTAGTTATTATGGATCATGTCTTATTTTTTCGTGATATTTCTCAATAAAGATCTATGAATTTCATCTTGGATTCCATTTTAGTGATTATGTGATTTTTTATTCCCTTTAATTGTAATTAAATTTTATGATAGATTTTTTAATGTTAATTAATTAATAAATTATAGTTATATATCATAGTTCTAATGAATTTTAAAAATGTTTTATAATTATTTCACTATTTTTATAAAAAGTATTTAATATTTTTCTATCATTTCAAGGAACATGTTAATTTTCACATATCCCTAAAATAACCAAATTGTTTTCTACACTGATATTTTATTATAGATTTTCATGGACATGATTTGTTCCATTACATAAATTAATGAGTGAATTTTTTAATTTTTGTATATTTTAAATGAAAAAATGAGTTGATTCATGAAATTAATTTAAAAATAATTTAACTATATTATTTAAAAACAAGTTTTGAAAATTTATTTCAAAAATATATAAGGGACTATCTATACCATGTTAGTATTTTACATAGATATTTTACCACTTTTAAATGTTTTTTATTCCATATTAGTGTCTTCATACCTCATGATCGCATTATTATTTTTCTATGCATATTAAATTTCATCCTAGGTGGAATATTATTTACATGATATGGATGGTGTTATATGGGGTATCTATTATGAGAGGATTGGTGGAATGTTAAAATATATATTGTTCTTTTATATTTCTTATGTCATCTGCTTTATCAGATACTACTATTTTTGTTTTCATGGGATCCTAGTGATAATGTGGTAGGACATGATTATACTACAGTAAAAAATTACAAGTTGTTACTATAAGTAACTAACCACTATTTCCTAGAGCTGGTGGCTTATTTCATTTTTTTTATTGAGTATAATTAATTTTTATATTGATGGAAAAATTTATGTACTAGTTTTTAAAACCATATACATACAAAAGTACAAAATTATAACATTAATGGAAATATAATATTGAAATTCCCTTGACAACATACATAAATCCTAGGTTATCCATGCATGTAATTCATAATATACATATTCATATCTTAAAAAAATGAATCATAAGAAAGGTGTGAGATGAAATGTTGAGTAATGGTAATAAATATAGTGGAAGATATCATAAACATAAAAATTAGGCTTGGTGAATAACTAAAAACATATTCCATTAAAAATATACATGAACACATTATGGGAGTAAAAACAAATATATAAATACTGCCATAATAAAGAATAATAATGGGTTTTATAATATTCAAATAACCACATGATATTTAAATTAGTAGTTTCATAATGAGGGAATGTGTAATTCTGAACATCATAACCACACTTTCAAGGCCTCATGCGAAGACCATAAATAACCATTCTATCAAGACCTCATCTCCGGAGAGTATTTTGTCTCTTTAGACCTATTGATGCATTGTGGGCTTATCGTGGGCCCTTTTAATAAACTAATTAGTAAAATTGATTTCTAATATGTATGGGGATAAACATAAACAACATATGAATTCATATTGAAAATGACATATAAAATGAAAATAACATTCCCAGAACATTGAGAAAAAACATTAACCTTTTGAGTAAATTGGTGAATGGTTTTATGATAATAAAAACACTATAAAAATAATCACAAACCATTATATTATGTATGGAAGATGATATCATTAAATATTATTCCCAATATAACATAATAATCAATAAGTGTGTTGAAATATATTAATATACTCTTATAAAATCATCGAATAATTCTTAAGTTAAATACTCTTTTAGATTGAAAAAATTATTTATTTAAAAAAAAATTTGGTAAAAAAAATATTAAGTAAGATAATATTGTCATTATATAGTAATTTATTTTTTTAAAGGTAATGGTTTGAAAAAATATTTTATATATTTTCCATGAAAATTGCAATTAAATTGAGAAATTCCCTTGTATCGGGATTATATTTCAGGATGAATTTTTTGAACGATCCTTTTTAAAAATATTAATCCCCAAAAATGAAAAAAGTAAGCTGGTTGGTACACATATATATAACATTAAAACATAATTTAATATGAATATATATTAGTAAATAATAATTTAATTGATATAAGTTGAGAATAATAGTAACCCCAATGAAGATGGAGTTTCGGGTCGAAAACCCTTACCTTAAGTCTGATGGTGTTTTTGACATGATCGTAGTGTCCTGGATAAAAAACATGAATTAATAAATTAATATTTAAAGATCCTATTGTTTATTACTTTGATTTATTATATCCTTATTATGTCAAGTCATTTCTTTCTCAATGGGTTTTAGAAAATGAACTTTATGATTTGAGAGCGTTTTCTTCTTTGGTAATCATAAATGGTTTACTATTATACATGCAACGAAAAAAAAATAGATGAGAATTTCTTTCAATAATATAAATTGAATATTATTTTTTGACATGAAGAATATTACATGGTTATAAAATTCATTCAATTATTTAGAGTTATGATAAATAATTATACAAAATTTTAATGAAATTGATTGAGTTAATGGGTGGTTTTTTATAAAAATGTATTTATATTTATATATAAATTAATACAATGTTTAAAAAATATAATAGAACCTTAAATTAAATATAATTCATATAATATTGTTGGTTGGAACCATAAAAATGGTTTCAGGACTATAATTGATGACAATAATATAAATTAAAAACCTGTCATCTTTGAATATAATAAATTGACACATCTCAGATGGTGATATACTTTTTTTATAAAAGAAAAATAATAGTGAGAGGGTGATGAACTATTAAATTTGAAAATTGAAATTAAATTAATTTTTTGTTACATGAGTTATTATAAAAATTTTATTAATTTTTATGAGGTAAAAGTAAAATAATGGAACCTCGAAATATCCAAAAAGTTGAGTAATCCATTATGAATATTCCACAGCCTAACGACATCCCACAAAAATTCATAAAATATTTTGATGGGAGAAAATGGGATATCTCGAAATTATTTCATAATATGTACAGTGAATGGGATATATAATTACATATACCAACATAATACAATTGAAACTAAAAAATAATAACATAAAAAGAGTGCTCAAAAAAAGAAAAGCAGGAAAGATTCCCTTACCTTGTAGAGTAACTACTAAAACATGAATAATGGGACATTAGATGATTATGGACACCATGGTAGGACTATTATGAGGGTAAAATACTATATATTATAAAATTATTAATTTATAATGAATAAAAATTGAGGAATATGTTGGTATTAATAATAAAAAAATAGGGAGTTTTTTATTATTTTCATAGGACACTACATTAGTGGTATTTTCCAAACCATGGTCTTGCCCATGGTATTGGCCCATGGAATTGGAAACTTAGAAAAACAATATATTTTTCTCATGTTATCATGTATATTAAAATTTTATATTAATTATTTCATCTTTATTATTTCATTAATCATACTGAGTACTCAAATTGTTTTTCTAGAATTCACAAAAAACTATTTTTTTATTAAATTGTCATATATTCTGTCTAAAATAATATTGATGTTCTATATTCAAAAATGAACTACATTTTTTGGAAATAATTATCATATTATTATTAATTTTACTTTTAAATAAAATCATACTTTAGCGAAAAAAATATCTATTTTAAAACAATAATTTGTTTTGTATTACCTTGAAACATTAATAAAATATCATTATTTTATAACCATTAGATAATAAAATAATAATAAGACATACAATTCATAAGATTCGTATTAATATTAATACTAATGTTCATAAGGGAATGTTACCATTCAAAAAAATTATGAATGTCTTATCAGAATCTATATATCTTACTTAATGGAACTGTGTATGTCTATTTATAAAAATTCAAATCACAGTGGAGAAAAATTTATGATTACAGGGTAGGATAAAATAGTGTAGTGTTTGTGGAGACATAGCATTTCATGCTCCCAATATTAAATAAATTTATAAATATTTGTGGGGTTACATTCTCTCCCCCCTTACTGAAATATCATCCTTGAAATTACCATAATGTTACCTCGCAATTTGAGTTGTTCTTCATCATAAACACCCCAAGATCCCATGTTTCTTCTTCAATTCTATATTTTTTCCAATAAAATATAACCAATTGTGTAATATAATTCCTCAACACCTGTTACATAGATTCTAGAATATGGATAGGCTCTTCATAGAAACATATGTCTACTTCCCATTCTATGCCTTTAGAAGCAAGGACATGAATTTGGACTGGAATGTATATTCTAAATAATGAGACATAGAGCGCATTATGTACCTTGGAAAGGTTAAGATATATTTCCAAATAGTATTCCACAACTCTAACTCTTTCCATAATTTCAAAATGTCCAATGTAACTATGGTTTAGTTTCTCTTTCTTCCCAAATCTTATAACATCCTTCCACAAAGATACTTTTATGAAATCATGATCTCCCACTTAAAATTCCAAATCCTTCTTTAAATTATCAGCATTTTAAATTTATCTTCATTGAGATGCTTTGATATGGGTTGAATAGTATTTACCTTTACAATAGTTTCCCACACAAGCTCCAGAACCACAAGCTTCCTAACACTGACATCATTCCAACATGATGGTGTACGACATCTCTTCCCATAAAATGCTTTATATGGTGTCATTTGAATGTATGAATGAAAAGTACTATTATAGGAAAACTCTGCAAAATGTAAATAATTATCCCACAAACATTTAAAATCATGTGATCATGATATCATCAAGTATTATAATGTTTTGATCATCCTTTCTAATTTACCATTTGTTTGAGGTTGATACGAAGTACTCAATCAAAACTCTGTATATATAAAATTCTAAAGCCTTTTCAAAAATTTCAATTTAAATATAGAATCACAATCAGAAACTGCGGAATGTGATTCTATATAATGTCTTACAAATTCATTGATATAGAGTCATTCATGGTGTTCTAGTGGAAAATTCTCTCTTATAGAGAGGATATGTGAATTCTTCATAAGACAGTCCACAATTAACCATATTACATCATGAATTCTTAGAGTTTTAGGAAATATCGTGATAGAATACATGGTGAATTAATCTCATTTCTATAATGTAAATGGATATAGGTTGCATGAATCCTCGATTATCTCATCTATTGGACTTTACATGTGGATAATCTAAAAATATTTATACATAATAATAAAATTCCAAAATCATTTTGTCCCATAAGAAATGTTCCTTCAAATCTCTATACATTTTATTGCTACCTGTGAATATAGATAAACTGAAACTATGGGTATCATCCAATAACTACCTTTTTATCTTGGTTATATAGGGACCACAAAACCTATTCTCAAGTTATTGAATTCCATATTTATGTATGAAGTCTTGAAGCATCCCATAATCCATATCACTAATTTATTTTTGAATTTTATCATCACCAGGATAGGAACATTTAATTTTTTCCAAAAAATTTTATTTGGAAACTAATTATAAAATGTAATTATGTTTCAACTTCTTTGATACTTCTCATTTCTATCCTTACTATATCCATGAATATATTATCTTGTACAATTCTCATATTGTTTAAAACTACATGATCTGTTAGGCTCAATGCATCAGCAACATTAATTTTAATTCGTAGGTGGTAGTGTATGGAACTATCATAACACATGAGTATCTTGAGCCGTCACCTTTGCCTCATGTTGATTTCATTTTGTGAAATAATATATTTGAGACTAATTTGATCCATTTATATCTATCCTATTTCACCAAACAGATAGATTCTCCATATTTTAAGGCCAAAGGTCACTTTATCTATCTCAATATCATTATTATGATAGTTTTTCTCATGAGTTTTTATCTAAATTAATTCATAGGAAATAACAATATAATTCATCATAAGTACACAAAGATTTACTTTCTTTGATATGTCGCTATATGTCAAAAACCGATCATTCCTCGATGGTAGAGTTAGGATGAGAGCAACCAATAATCATGTCTTTAATTAATCCAAATATTCCTCACATTATTTTTCCCATATGAACTTAACTTTTTTACTTTTATGCTTGGTCATTGGGCTAGAAAACATGTGATGTTCTGAATGAAACACTGATAATTACATGATAAACCAATAAAAATATATACATCGGTTATGTTTGTTTGTGTAGGCCATTCTAGAACAGGTTTTGTATTTATAAGATAAACATATATTTCATACTTATAGACAATGTGTCTAATAAAATAATTTTATTGAACAAAAAATTCAAACTTTTTATACATCACATATAATAAATTTTTCTATGAGTCTCCAGAATACTGCGAATGTGATTTTCATGGTCTATAACGATTTTGGATTATACAAAGATTTCATCAGTATGTACCACAAAAAATTCATCATGTAATTCCTTGAAAAAAATATTCATTAGATCCATGAAAATATAAGGTTATTTAGTTAGTCAAAAAGGAATTACTGTAATCTCCTAATTCCCAGACTATATTTGAAATGTTTTCTTTGGAATATCTCCCTTTCTCACACACAACTGATGATATCTGGATCAAAGGTCAATCTTTGAAAAATATTGAGATACATGATGTTGATTAAATTAACCATCAATTTGATGTATGGGATATTGGTTCTTCAATGTTATAACTTTGATCTCCCTATTGTCAATGTACAGCCACATTTATCCATATTTATTCTTAATGAATAGAATATGGGCTCTACATGGAGACTCGTATGGGAGAATAAATACATTACCACTCAATTACTCAAGATGTTTCTTATGTTTCAGTAATTCCACATTGTCAATTATATAAGGAGTATTTGATATTGGCCTTGAACCGTGAACGAAATCAATTAAAAACTCAACTTCCTTATCTGGAGAATGTCTAGGTATATCCTCTAGAAAAAAAATAATATATAATTTCACAATAGGTACATCCATAAATTGATAATTTCTTTACTATCACATAGATATAGAGTTATCAACCTTGAAAATAATTTAATTTAGTAGAGATTATATGGGTGGATCTTGATGAAATCATATGGTGTTGTTTATTCCTTAAAGATAATGGATTTCTCATCACATTAAAAATTGTAACATTCTTCTTCATGAAATGTATTTTCTCATATTAATTTGAATTTCAATACCTAATTATGATTATATCAAATTCAATCATGGTTATGATGATAAACTGGTTGATAATTCAAGTTCATATTCTATAATGGGGTCTTTGTGACACATCTTTATTGCAACAATACATCCATTGGTAGGTTTTATTGACAACCCCCTTAATAAATCAAATTGAAAATATTTACTTTTAATATAAAACAATGGAGATATGAATGAATGAGATGACCCAGAATCAACTAATGCATTGTCTATATTGAGGAAACAATTAACATACCTACTGCTTCATCATTAGGGACTTCAATATCAACAGTAGCAATTGAAAAAGCATGGACTTTCTCCCTTGGAATTTATTTGGGAATGTTTCCTTGATGCCTAGGAAAATCATTTTCATAATTTAACATCTCCTATAAATTGTAGTATTGAACATTGTTGGCTTCATTGCTACCCTTAAAACTCTAATATAGGTGGCATTTTTCTCATCAAATGTAACAAACACCCACGCCATTTAGGAAAGTCCCAGAGTGTCTCTTCCACCATTATCAGAGGGCGGAAGGGAAAATATTCCTATATTCCCCATTTTATTATATCATTTTAAATAGTATTCAGTAGACCTCATCGTCTCTTGCTTTCCAATAAAAGCATAAGACTTAAATAATTTATTCTATGTCATGATAGCACAGGAGACTATATTTTTATATGATGAGAGACTTTAGTAGACTACAACTCTTAGGATTATTTCATTTAAACCATCAAATAATTGATCAATATTAAACATTGAATTATGTATGTAGTCCGCAACATGTATTTATAACCTTTTGAAGATAGCTTCATACATTGTAACATTATAGTCCTGTTTTTGGATCATATTCAATAACTGCCTTTCCAGATCATCTATTTGTTCATGAGGGAAGTATATTGCTAAAAATATCTCCTTGAAATCACTGCATTCCATTACTTATATTTATTCTTCCCCCTTTATGTTATGTATGAAATTCACCAACAGATCTTCATCTCCCAATAGATGGAAAAATTCCGTGAAATCTTTCTCCCTTGCAGTGTATCACAAATTGATAAATACATTCTCTAAAGAACATACCCACTCCTCATCTATGAATGGGTATGTAGTCCAATTAAATGATGGAGGTTGTTATTGAATAATGTGGTCAAAAATAACTACTCCATGTTGTGGATCCAAATGATCCATATGGGTAAGGTTATTGTTCATAACCTATGTAAATTTTTCCAGTATAGTTAACAGTTTCTCAACACTAGTCATGGCACCAAAACCAACAACATTATCTTGAATAATAGGGAAATCCTTACATGGGACATGAATGTTCACTTAGATTCCATTCCATAAACTTGGAACCAATTCTAAATAAATGCATACACTAGATATGTTTATGAATCATAATGTATAATATTAATATAGATATACACATATCATAAATTGAAATCCTATACATAGCTAATATTGTAATCATAAACAAGTTGTCTTTGATTAAAAAATTTACATTTTAATCCTTCATAATGTATAGTGACGAAAATTTAAATTATCCTAAACATATCCCTATGTAGTATCAAACCAGGTGCGTAGTAAAGCCTGTTATTTTATAACAAGATACCGTGGGTAAAGCCTAAACCTCCTTGGTTAAGATATTACATATAGGAATATATGCTCCAAAAACACATCCACATGTACTATCTCGATATGGATTTATTTTTTAGAAGGTTCTACATAATCTATTCCTTACCAAAATTTCTGGTAGTTCATATATGTTTATCTGCAATGTTTATCATGGGTATTTTCCCTAATCTACATTTTATAAATATAGTTTCCAGGTTTTCTACTAATCTTCCACTGATACCAAATATAATTTCTTGACCCCAATTTCATAGAGTCATGGCCTTTATTCTTTATATTATTGTTATTAAAATAATTTTGTATCCCAATGTAATGAATAGTTTTTCATTTTTGGAAAACCATATACATACAGTAGTTCATCATTAAATCATTAAAAAAATATAATATTCAAATTATGTTGAAAACATTATGAACACCTTGGTTATCCATGCATGTAATTTCTAATATACTTATTCATGTCCTGGGAAAATGAAACATAAGTAATCGGTGAGATAAATTCTTATTAAAGGTAATAAATACATCAAAAGATATTAAAAAAATAAAATTATTCATGGTGAGTAACTAAAAAACATTCCTTTAAAAAACATGAACACATTATGGTAGGAATAAGAGATGAATAAATAATGCCATGATAAATCATAATCATGGGTATTATACTATATGAATGACCACATGAACTTTAAATTAATAGTATCCTAATGAGGAAATTTATAATTCCATACATAATAACCATACCATCATGGCCTCGTTCCAAGACCATAAATAACCATTTTGTCAATCCCTCGTGCCAAAACAGTAGTTTGTCTCATATAACCTATTAATACATCAAGAGGCTATAGCAGGCCCTACCCATACCTTACTAAGTCGAATGAATTTAATATATTAATGGGGATAAACATAAACATCTTATAAATTTTTATTTAAACCAACACATGAAATATATATAACATTCCCTAAACATTAAGCATAAACACTAACTATTCTTAGCAAATTGGTGAATGGTTTTAAGATAGAACAACTACCATAAAACTAATCATAAAACATTAAATTAAATATATTAGATGATATTATAATATATTAATCCCTATAATACATAATAATATATAAGAGTGCTGAAATAGATGACGATACTCTTATAAAATCATCAAGTAGTTCTTGAGGTAAACACTCGTTTTATTTTAAAATAAGATTCATTTAGAGAAATCATTTTATACACCAGAAATAAAGTTATATAATAAAATATGTGATTTTAGAAAGGTATTTTTTTCTAAAAACTAATTATATAGTTCCCTTGAAAATAAGTAATAATTTTAGAAATTCCTTTGAATCAGGCTTTTATTTTAAGAAGATATATTTGAGAGATCATGTTAATACATATAACTCCCCATAAATGAAAATAGGATTCTATTAGGTACACATATATAAAATATTCACATGTAATTAATGAGGATTATATATTAATAAATATGAGTTTTATTGAGGTATGTTGAGAATATGAGTAATGGGAATGAAAATAGAGGTTCGGGTAGAAAAACCCTAACCTTAAGTCCAATGGTGTTCTTCAGATGATATTACTATCTTAGAAAACCAAATTAAATTAATTCATTAATATTCAAATTACCAATTTTTTACGTAATAAATTTATTATAGCCTTATTCCGTTCAATTATAGAATTCTTGATGGTTTTAAGAGGTTCAATTTTATTGTTTGGGTGTGTTTCCTTCTTTGGTATTCAGGATTGGTTTACTTATATACATGTATGGATAAACATATAAGATGAGAAATGTTGTCCTCAATATAAGTTTTGTAATATTTTTTCACATACAGAAGATTAGGTGGTTTTAAAATTCATTTGTTTATTGAGACTGAATATGTATCGGCATATAAAACGTTAGTGATAATTGTTTCAGTTGATTGTTAATTTTTTATCAGAACAAACTCATTTTTATTTATAAATTAATAAAATGTGTAAAATAGATTCTAGAACATTAAATAATTTATAATAGATATATAATAGTATTTAAAAACACTAAAAATTATTTCATAACAATAACTGAATATGGTAATAGAAATTGAATTCTCGACGTCCTTGAATTTGATAAATTAACACATCTTAGATAGTGTTTTCATTGTTTTTGTTCAAATGAATGAGAAATAATAGATGATGATGAATTATTACATTATAAAAAAATATTCTAATACATGTATGTTACTAGATTTATTATAAACTTTGGATGAGTGGATGAAAGGAATGAAAAAGAAATAAAAGGAAATCAAAATAAATGAAAAGTTGAGAAATATCTTACAACAATTCCAGAACCTAAATATGTCAATTAAAAATATAAAAAATATTTTTATTGGTGAATAAATTTTCTTTAATAATTATTAAATAATATTTTTATGAAGTGTGATATTTAATGACATATACCAAAATAATCTAATTAAAAGTAAAATAGAATAACATAAAAAGAGTACATGAAAAAGAGAATGGTCGTAGATTTCTTTACCTTGTTGAGTAACTCCTAAAACCTGAATTTTGGAACCTTTCAAGATTGATGAAATCATGGGAGGACTCATAGGTATGTTAAACAACCATATATTATAGGATTATGAATTTTTAATGAATTTAAATGAATAAATTAGTGGGTATTTATTGTAAAATAGAGTGAGTATTTTATTAATTTCTATGGATAACTCATTAGTGGTATTTTTAGAACCACGAGCATTACCATGGTATGTTCCCATGGTATTGGCCACATTGGACACCTCATATAATATTTTAATGTACAAATGTAGACCATCATTTTTTATTAATCAGTACATCATCATGATGTCATTAATCATACTAAAAACTCAAAATTATATTTTAACTATCAATAAAAAACTAATGTTTTTTATAAAATTCAAATAAATTCAGTGTAACCCAAAATCGACATTCTGAATAAAAAATAAACTCCATTTTTTGAAAAAAAAAATTAATTTTTTATTAATTAATTTTTTTTATAAAATAAAAATTTATTCAAAAATTGAATGTTTTAAAGTTATAATTTGTTTTATATATACATGAAACATTAATCGAGATCTAATTATATTATAACCATAAGACAATAAAAAAATAATTAGATTTATAATTCATAAGGGTCATATTATTATTCATATTACTATTTATAATGGTATTTTACTATTATAAGATATTTTCTTTGTCTAATCATACTCTAAATATCATATGGAACGCCACTATGTATGTGATTTTTTCAAAAAATAAATCACAGGGGTGGAAAAATTATGTTTGCAGGATAGGTTATAACAAAGTAGTGTTTTGTGGAGACTCAATGTTTCATGCATTCAATATTAATTTTTTATAAAAATAATTGGGGTGTTATAACATGTTTCCCCCTATTTGGTCTAGATTCAAGGGACAATGGGTGTTCCCATGATTCTGATCTAGATGGAGGCCAGTCAGGTGGAATGTATTGTTTTGGACATAGTAGGTATAGGTCGTTTGTCCCTTGTTTATGTTGAGGTGATTTATTTCAAAACCATAGGACCTACTGTCTTTATGTTGAAAAAATATTACTTCTATATGTATCTACCATATCTGAAATTACCAAGATTTATTAATATATTTGTCACAATGAAACTTTTTTATTGTTTATTTGTTTGTTTGTGTTCATTTTATTGTGTAACGATATAGTACTGATTTATTTAATTATTCAAGAATGTTTGTTTAACATTTTTAATTGTTTCAAATAAAATTTGGATAGAATAACTTTAAATGTGTAATTTAAATAAGTATTTTAGAAAAGGGGGCTTAGTACTTGAATATATTTTCAAACTGATTATTTTCATTTAATGGAATGAAAGTGTGGAATTTTTGTTAACTATTTTTCATATGAATTTCATATTTCATATTTTTATGTATGAAAATATATTTTCAAGATATATTTTAATCTATCTAAAAAAAATTATTTTTAATGAAATTGCATAAATGTGTTTCAGGGAACCTACATATTTTGGTTTTACCCCCACCATTCATAGACTCTCTAGTAGATGCATTTATAATAGTTTTATTTTTTTGTCATTACCCTAGAAATGATCATTGGTTAGGTTATTTTTTATTGGTTGGTATGAGAATTATATTTTGAATAAAGGTACAAATTGAGATGACTTGAAGATGACTGATCTGGGATTTTATTTATTGACTTCTTGGGATGAATTTTAATTATACATTATCGACCAAACATCTTATTGTTTATTTATATGGTAATGATTATTATTTATTTTTCATATATGGTTATGTTAATTGTTATTTAATACTGTTTGTTGGTTTTGTTGTTTTATTTATTATATTATTTATACTATATTTGGTTTTTTTATATATCTTCCCATTTTTTACATTGTATTTTGATATACAAATGAGGCATGGTGTATTTCTTGATGGAATTTGTGATGAAATTAATTTTTTATAGAAAAATCATCCAAAATATAATATATTTGGATTTTCTATAACTTTTTATAGATTGAGATGTTTCAAAATTTATCATAAAATCCACACATTCCATATCATTTTTATGGTTTATGAGTGGCTAATGCTGGTTTGAAAAAATGGTATCAGATCCCCCTCTCAATATTTAGTGTCTATCTAGATAGAAAGGATACATGTAATTTTTAATTACATGAACAAATATACGGATAGATATTTTTGGATATCTCTTATTCACAGTAAACCTTTTATAACCATTGTATTTTAGGACTTGTGTTTTTATTTTCAATTATTTATTGATTATCATAGATGAAATTTATTTTTTTGTGTTTTTAGTGTGATCCTAGATAATTTATTAAGGGATTTTTAGGGTCGGCATAATTATTTGAAGATGATGTGGAGAAGGGACATGATATACATTTATATCACTAAATGTTTGGTAGATCATGTATATCCCAAGAATAATGGGAATTAACCCATCATAAGACATTTTTTAGAGTTGGTTCATTATTTACATGGTCTTGCAACCAAACCATGCATAATTTTGTTTCTCATCAAGTACTTTCATTATTGTTTTTCATTATTTCCAAAATGACCCCAATGGTGCTTAACATTAGTGTGAGGTTAAATAAAGAAGTTTTGTTTGTGTAATTTATATTATTGAGAATGTTTTGAATGAAAATTTTTAAACATTATTTTTTATATAATTAGGATGACTATTAAATGTTTATTAAAACTATTTTTTATTACAAAATTGATTTTTTTAATTTTTTTCTATTTTTTATCTTTTTTGGGAATAGTTAAATTAGTTTATTATAGTTTTTCTAGATAAATTAAATTTAAAAATATAATATTGAAATTATTTATTTTAATAAAATCATTGATACCCATGAATTTCAATCATGGTTGATGGGTATTAAAATAAAATATTTTGTATGTTTGGAAAGGATAGAGAATTTTCATGAAAAGTTTCATATTTATGATGATTTGAAATTGATAATAAGTCATACTAAAAAATAAAAAATGGGTTGATATATTCCAATGGGTGGTTTAATTTATAGACATTAATATTTGGAAAAGTATATTATTTATAGTGTGATTGTTTTGGTGAATGGGTGATTTTTGTTCTTCCATTTTGTTATATGACTTTTTGGATTTAGTTTGGAACATGATAAGTATGGATAATGTTTTTTGTCATTTTTTATATTAATTATACAGTGTTTTCCAAAAATAAATGGATATTCATGCATTTTTTAATGTTCAGTGTAGTCATGCTCATTGTTTATTAAATTTTTCATTCATGCATTGAATCTATTAAACTCGTGATCGATTGGTGGAGCCAAATTTCAATGAACCCTATGAAAATTATTACTACTTCAAGAATTTGAGGACCCTATTACAAAATCATTGAGTCATTGTGGTTGACTGAGGTGATATCGTTAATTGTTAAAAATCTGTTGAGGTTGGTTGGAGTGTTTATTTTTGAGATATTAGGGGTGTTTGGTTTTTTGTAAAGTCAAAATTGGTTGATGTAAAGATTAATAACAAGGTTTTATAGTTTATTTTTGAGATAATTTATATTTTTCTATAGATAATTTCATGGATTTTCATCCATGGATGGGAATGAATTATGGATATGTGTTTTTACGACAATATTATGGTTGTGTTTACATGAGTTTTATGTTATGTTGATTATTTTTTGATAATTGATTCATGAATGGTTGAGAATCAGTATCCTTTGGGACCATTCCTTGGTAAGAAGGTCATTCTTCCATTTACATTTCGAATAGATATTATTGTGGGTTTACTCTGGTTGGATTGGTTTTGGGATGATTTATTTATAATAATTCCTATTATATCCATTTATTATGGTGATCTTTTTTCTATTAACCATTTTTTACGTTATTATGTGTTTCTATGAATATGTCATCACGATATTCTTAATTGAGATATAAAATTGATCTTGGTTGTGTTCTTTGTGTTTCATATGTTTTTATTCCTTTGTGTTGTGTTTACATTATGTTTTTCTCCTTTGGAATATTTCTAGTTTATTGGTTGGTTATTCTCAATAGGCATAAATGCATTTTTCTTGGGTACTTTTAATTTATTTTGTCTCTTATAATTATTTTTTGGGTTGGTTTTGTGTAATATATAAATATCCACCATTTTAAATAAATATTAATTAGGGGGATACATTTTTCATTATATGAATCTCTTTCGATTCTTCTACAAAATCATAATCTATCTGCCTATTGAGATGTTAGTTGATATTTATGGATTCATCAAATTGAGTTTTTAGTGGTTTTTCCCATTAGATGGTATTTTTTCTAGGATTATATTTAGTTTCAATCTCTACACAACCATACACTTTCCATGGGGTATTATTGTGTCTTGTTCTCTAATATATATGTTATTATTTGAAACATTTATATGGGAATATATGTAATTTTTTAGAGATTTTAACTCTCATATTTTCATTATATTCTGTTACATTAAATAATTTTGGGTTAACATGTGTTTTAATCTGTTTTGTTCATAAATTTAGTTTTCTCAAATCTCCCCCTAAACGTTGTTACAAATTGTTCACCATATGGTTTAGTAAATCATAAGGATGACTCTGATGTAGTAATTACTTATATGAATTATTATATTAAATGGTAAGGATTACCATATAGGGAAACAAATCCAAAAAGTTATTTTTTTCATTATGAATGTGGATGGGTTGGAGTGAATAAGTATCACATGTTTTGGGGAAACAATGTGGATATCACTAAATAATATGCATGATATCCTTATGTATTGCTTTTGTTGATAATTAATTACACATATTTAGTGGAAACCTTGTTACAACCATGATACAAGAACTATAAACATCACTGAGAAGTTTTTAATGGTTATTTCATGGGTTACCAAACCATGCTGCCTAACCATCAAGGCATATTACGATGTTACTTTTTTTTGGAATTTTTCCACATTGATTATAGGGGGTCTCCCCTACTTCACTTTTAATTTTCATGTCCCTAGGTCTAATTCATGGAGAAAACTCAATCCATTTTTAATCATTATAATCACTTCATCCCCTTCACAAGTGGATTTCTCAAAGTGAGATATTCTGTCTACCTTATTTAATTATCCTCCTTCCCACATTCCCTTTTTTCCATGGTTCCTTCCCTCCAATGATAATTTAGGGAATCTAGGTTTTGATTTATGGTTTAAGGTATTTTAATCATATTAATTTATATTATTAAGATATTTAGAGGACCTCTTATGGATTTTTCCCTTATTCACCATTGAATTAGATGACATCCATATTGATATCTATTTTATCATGGAAGGTATTTTTTCCCAATTATTTATTTGAATACAATTATCTATATAATTTTTTAATGTTACTTTTTATTAAATTTTAGTTATATATGTCAATTTACAATTAATTTTATAAAATATATATACTGACATATCACATGGGATATATAGTATTTCATGGTTCTTATTGATTTTCAAGTAATTTTTTCGTTTCATTGTATCATATAAATGTTCAAATTTATTTCCTCACTGATTTTTTATCAGAGTGGTTTAACCCAATTTGCGTTGTGAAATAATTTGAGGAGTGGTGTTTTGTATTGTTGGGGATTTTAAATAGAAAAGATAAATTCTTATTATAATTGAATTTTTAATAGTTTTATGTGAATTATTATTGATTGTGTTTTGGAAATTAATTATAAATTAGTATAAGGGACATGACATTCTATGTTTTTTTTCAAAAGAGCGTGTTTAGAACATTAAAATGTTATTAATTCCATGTGAATGAATTGAAACCTCCTGAATCCATTTTTATCTATTGAACAATATAGATTATAACACCGTAGAGTGACATAGATTATGACATGTTGATGATGTGATTTGGTTTTTTTCTGAGGTTACTGGAGGTGATGTGTGATTTATATTATGCCTTAATTTTGCCTACGTTGCATGTCTTATTTCTTAACTCCTAAAATATATTTATTCTTAGGAACCTAGGTACTAAATAATGATTGTAGATTTATATTAAAATATACAGTCTTAATCTAATAGGGACCACTTGTTGTTTTATTTTCAAGGATAATGGGGGGTACCACCAATTCTAGTCTAGGTGAACAATAGTTGGAAAAATAGTATTTTATGGATACAATAACTTCAAGAAGATAGTCCCATGTAATTTTTATGGTCTAAAACCAACTCAAAATTTAACCTAGTGCATTTCTCATTGCAATAGATAAATTATATAGAGAACTCAAATGTCTCGTGTTTTCTTGTTCTACTGATATATACAGAATTGTGGAAAAATCATATACTTTTGAATGTTATTTTTTTTCATTATAATTTTTCAAGGATCCATGGTTTTTAATATTAAAATTAATAAAATTTAGATAATTTTTAGTGAATTTTATTTACTTTTTAATGGTTAATTCATATTAGTTTTTTAAAATGGGGGATTTAATTTGTTATCATGTTATATGAGGTTAGTCCATAATTTGTTTTTTAAATTGATTGTTTTAATTCATAGAAAATTAATATAGGAAGTATTATAAACTGTTTGTCATATTATATTTTGTTTTAAGGTGGATACATGGGGAGAATTATTTCAAAAACAATTTCAAACATGATCAAATGAAATTCAGTATTTTTTGAAAATTTCACAAACTAATTGGTACAATCCAACTTGGATTGGTTTTTATCACACACTTCACCCACTGTTTAGTGTATGATGTACATGTGGTTTATTTCTAGGTGACATGATCATTGTATTGGTCATTATTTAATGGTGACTGGCTTGAAATGGGGAGAAAGAATGAGGTTTCATATTGTGATAGTTGATATTCATTTGATTTGTGTTTTAGTTAATTTATTTATTGGGAATCATTTTTAATTACCTTGAAGGTATAAATCAATTATAATTTAATTATCTAGTTTTGATTATTAATTATTATTCTATTTATTCAATTATTTCAATTTTTTATTGGAGAATGGGTTTTTTATTTAAAGAATGATGATAACACAATTTGGATTTGTTTATTTTTTATTCTCCTTTAGTGTGCGGGAATCCAATATAAATATGATTAATGAAGGATTACAACATAGAATTTATGAATACAAAACTATTTCATGGGTGAAATAGTTCACATATGATTATGTTTTGATACACTAATACTGGTTTCATGTATGGGGTGATTATGAATACATATTCGGTATGTCTTGGGCCAACTTACGTACCATGTTTACAGGTGGGGCCCCAGTAGTTTTTTGACACATCCTCTAGTGTAACATTAGGTTTATTAGGTGAATATTGTCTAAGAACATCCTAAAAAGAACATTGAGGACTACACATATACATCAGTATTGGCTAGGTTTCTAAAGAAGGAATCTGGAATCCTCTAGTAAGTGGACCACCTTCTATAGATGCACTGAATGTGAGGACATAAGATTTTGGTTTTATAACATGATATTCCAATTTTATAATTTAATCCAATAATACTAAATAAATTGATAAATAAATGGACACATCAAAGTTAATGTTATGTTTTCTCCTCTTTTGGTATTCACTAGTATAAACATTTTTATGATCCCATTCTGGGTGATTATAATCTACAATGTTTGGATAAATGTTAGAAAAAACATTTGGATTATTGTAAATACATAAAATTTCTTTCTAATGTGATTTTGTTTATATATGATTTATATGTTTATCTATAGTGATGATAGATCTCAAATCACCATTCCCAATCCAACTTATTGATAAATTATGAAGGAACCTTCTTGGGAGGAACATAAGTTATAGGCACAAAAAATACTCCCATAGAGTCACAAAATACTACTCGGAGTTGTTCCAACTAAAAATGAGAAGGTTCCTCTTCTAATATTTTTCTAGAGTATGAACATTAGCCATGTAATGTGCCTCTATCCTTGTACTTTGAAGATATCATGGGATAATTTCCATGATCATTTTTCTATTTACAAAAAATTATAAACTCTACCTGATATAATAATTGAGAATTTGATATGAATACGAGCTATAACTTGTAATATTTTTTAATATAACTATTTTTATTGGAATATAAATTATTTTAAAATAATATTAATATGTAAAATTTTGAATGATTTATTAAAACAACTTCAATATGGCGATTTTAAATATTTTTATGTATAGTAGTTTGGTGTGTTTCATTAGAATTATTTTAAAAAAATTCTATTTATTTAGTGAATTTTAAAATAAATTATTCATTAAATTCCCTAAAATTAATTTTTTAACATATCTTTGGAAATTTATTCATAATTTTTTTATAATTAATACGTGGTTCCTATTTTTTATTTTATTTTCTATTATTTTATCTGTTATATTTTTACTAGAAAATGTTGTTTCTATTCATGGAGGGTCGATAGAATGAAAATAAGCATGGTGTTGACACGATTACCTAAATGATCACAAGAAACCAAATGCATGATGGGAGATGTGGTCCATAAAATGATGAAAAGGCTATTTTCAACCTACCATGACTCACAAAATTACCACAATGTTTGAATTTTAACAGAATTAAATATATAAAATAAAATGGTAATGATACACTCTGACCGATAACAATCTTTTAGAGAAGATTACAGTTTTAATTGATAGTGATAATTAATATAGAAGTCTCATGTCACCATATTAAGTAAATACCTACCTACCATGAATTATCCCAACATACAACATGAAGAGGAAGTGACCATGCCTATAAGAAATATACTAAACTTGAAAATGTTTTAGTTAACGTGACATGTTTCCTCTTTATCCTAATATGAGATTAGTGATAGTGGAGATGTTATCTTGCATGCCCATATCTACTATTACAAATTTATGAAGCACCGGAATTATCTCATGTTTAGGTGATTCCATTGGACGGTGAGTCTAGTGGAATTGTAAAAAATCTCTAGGGGAATTTTCACTATTCATTAGAATGGTGATAGTTCCCTTTGGAATTTGAGTAGACCGAATATGAAAAAAAAAATTGTAAACATTGATCTCACAATAAAAGATAAATAATAAAGTACCTAATATTGTGATCGATGTTTCACCCTATTGAACATATGAGGTTCCAACCTAGCCACAACATTCGAAATCAGATATGATGAATCTATTCATGTAAGAAGGATATCATATGGCCATTGAATCTAATCATTGTGTTTTCAGAATAAGACATGTTGCAACTGTTATTCACAACAGTTCAACCATCACAATTTGATAATGAACCACAAATCCCATTAGAATCTGTTTCCAATTGAATAAGCCAATATCCTTATCCATGCTACCCATATTCAATTACAAATTAAGAAAATATAAATCCAACAACACCTACTACATGATTTGGCGAAAAAATCACAAAATATTTTTAATATACAAAATTAGAAACATCTAAGAAAGTTTACCCTGAATCAATTGCTCCAAATCTTATGGATGATTCATTCATGAATAAATGTGAAGAAATATCAATCATCTACATTCATCAATAAGTTCTATTTTCTAAGTATACACCATGAAAATAAGAAGGATCCTCGTACAATGAAATTTCGAAGAAAACTACTAATTACAATGAGATTAACCACTATAACATGATGTCTCTAAGTCGATGCCACTACTGGACTACACATAGATAGTAGTTGTAGAGTCAATCCTGGGGAGAATGCCAATTATGATGAACAAGAACCACTAGTAGGGGATGATCCCAATTTGAACATGTTAATCGAGAAGGATCTCAAGCCTCACTAAATGATGAGTACATCTATTGAGGCTTGATATTCTCAATGATGGTTAAATTTAATTAGGTTAATTCATTGAATTAATTTTGATTGAATATTTGAAAATCATTCGAGCTCTATTATTTAATGATGACATGTAACATCCCAAGTAATTAATGAATAATAGATATTTTTATCCATGTCTATTAATGATTAAGATAGTGTTTTAGAGGCTTAAAATGAAAATAAATACAATCTTATGCATGGAATAAACTAATATTCTGAAAAGATTTTTTTACTGCCTTATGATGGAAAACCCTTTTTAAATATATATTTTGACAATTTTATAAACTATTTTTGTCAAAATAAACTTATTCATTATGATTGGGACATCAAAATTTACTTTGTGTGAATTTTTGGTATTTTTCTGACAATGTTCATTTTTTAATTAATAGTGAAAAATACTGCATTTTACATCAAAAATGCTTTTTAATCTAATTTATTTATATGATTAGATTATCTTTTGAATTGGTTTTGAATTGAAATTAGAATATATTTTTACCATTTAATCCAATGGTGGTCATTGGAATCAATTTCACTTTGAAATTGGACTTAAACTGGTGTCAATCTTTTGATACTTATTGTTTCATAAAAACACGCTATTTGCTCTGACAGCGGGAATTAATTATTAAATTAATTAATGTGACTTATATGTATTGAATTTTGTAAAATAGACTTAATTTTTGAATTCAGAATATCAAATATATCTTAGGGTGAATTTTTGATAATATTCTGAAAAACTTCAATTTTTGATGAATAGTGAAACCACTAAGTGGTACATATAAAAATTGATTTTTCGTTTAAATGAAATTTTGCTATCATTATGTTTTGAATTTCAAAAATCCGACACACATGGTTGTCATTAAGAAGTAAAATGTGGTTCAATGGGATTAAAATAATTTTTTGGTGAATAGTAACTTATTAAGTTTTTAATCGCGATTAGTGGTAATTAGTGTAGTTTAAGGTAAAAATAATGAATTAATAAAATGAGATGAGCTTGACACATGTCCTACCCTTATTGGTTGTGTCATGGCCGACCAAGACAAACCATGGGTCAACGTTGGGACCCCATGGAGACACTTTGGTTGGGAAATGACATAAATAACTTTTTATTTAATGTAAAAGTAAAAATGACACAAACATGATATGTTTTACTAAAACAATTTTTAAATGGGGTTATACAAGTAATATTTTTGATTATAAATAGTCATTGGAAAGATAAAAAAGATTTCATACATTATATTATTTTTTTTATAATTTTTAGACACTAATATATTAAATTATTTATGACATCATGATGATGCAGCGATGACCTCATTATTTTACGATTTAAATAAAATGGAAAGATAATGTAAAATTTATGAACTACACATGTCAAAAACTTATTGGATGGGTGGATTTAGAACCCTTATCACCTTATCCACGAATTATATCAATGTGGGACCTTTTAAAACCGAAAAACATTTTCAAATAAAGTAATATTTATTTACTTTCCAAAAGTGCCCATCCTCTCCTCTTATAAAAGCCCCCCACCTCTACCTCATTTCACACACTCCTCAAGCCTTTGGCTCGGCCAACACCTGCCCATTTACTCTCTCCACATCTATCTCCTCATCCTAGAGGATTCCCTTTGGGAAGAATCTTTTCAAAGGAAGCCTTTAGGCTGAAATCAAAAGGAGTTACACTTTTAAAGGTAATTCATTCTCTCATGTTCATTTGTTTTATTTTGCTTTTCCAACACCCTAAACTCTTTTTATTTACTTCTTTTGTAACAAAACCAGTATCTTCATTATACTTGGATGTTTCTATAAGATATATTTGTGCTACACTCTCACACAACTACATCAAATGGTTAAGGAACATACGGTTTCTGTGGATGGCGAAATTCTGCCTCCCGAAACGATGATTGTTCAATACTCATTTAACACCTTCAAAGGTGGCCATTATGATGTCACTATTTTAATATATGATATATAATATGTATATTGTTTCCTTAAGATTCTGTTTTTTTCATTTTGGGCATACCTTTATGGTTTCCATTATGGGTAAACACGATATCTTCATTTTAGGAAGTGCGGACTACCGCCCCCTGAAAGTGATTTGATTCGTTAATACCATATGTGGGATGTGTAAAGGATAAAGTTAATGATATTATATATTTTATTATACTGGAATTATAATATACTCTTATATCATTATGATTCCATTCCAGAAAATACGAAATAGAAATGGAAGTAGCGTTCATGCGTACGTACGGCTTACCGTCTCCATGAATGGTGTATTTCATTTCTTACCTCCAAATGTGATGTAATATTATAAATACATGTATATGATGAATAAATATGATATATATGTTATCCAAATCATTAATATCATTCTGTATATAACGAACCTTTGACCAAATTAACAACATGTAAGTGTAAGAAGTCTATTTTTGACTTTAGAACCAAATACCGACAAAATGAACATTATTAACTTAAATGATTACATGATATTCATAACATGGTATAAAAGGAATAATGAACTTGAAAAAGATTCTTAAGCAAGTAGAGATTAACTCAAGTATATTATTCAGGAGATTAAAGAACGGTCGGGTCAAGTCGGATACGAGGTATGGGACTTCGTCTCAATCTCCTTTCATTGAGGCATATTTTATATTATACACAACTTTCTTTTATACGGTGTATAAACCCCTTTGACTTTTACGTTTATTCAAAAGGAATATTTTTTATACGAAGCGTTTACTAAACGACAAAAGGGAATTTTTTTGTCGCACGTATGCGGCGACAACGACTTCTCTGCCGTCATGACTGTTATTTGAGTTTCGGCTTCCTCTACAAGCCATACCTTCTTTTTAAAAGAAAAATAAATACCATGTTTTACTTTTCATTTATTTTGGTATTGAAAATGGTTTTCACAATGTTTTTTGTGTTGTATTGATATCTTGTGATTGAAATGTGGAAATGTTATGTTTCCTTTATGCATGTTTTATGTGATACGATTATGTTATGATTCTTGGGCATTATTATGAAGACGGGTGGTTCCGTGATAAACTAAGGGCGGGTGAGCCCGATATAGCTCTCCAATGCATTGGGTAACGTGATGGAGTGAAACATTATGGTTTCTCTGAAGAGATTTTAGGGAATATACTGTGATGGGTATTCCAAACGTAACCAAGAGGGTTACTCCCTACGCAAGAATGTTATGAATGCCTCAAGTTACCTTTATGTCTTATGATTTCTATGATTTATTCGTGATTTTATGAGGTATGTTAAAGTGCTTATGTTCTATGGGTAAAGTATGATCTCATCCTTATGTACATATGTACCCATGTTTCCTTTCCATATTTTTATAACCCATACTGAGCTTTTTATACTCATCCCAAGTTTTTTGAAATGTTTTCACAGGTCAAGGGAAAGGTACATGATATGATGATAGTGTCAAGGAAGTGTCAAGAATGAATACATGTTTTATTTTAAATATGTTTCCATTGATGGGAATGAAGAATACTATCTTTATGTAACCACTTTGTTTATATGTGGAATGTAATGCATGTTTTATGATCTAATTCTCTAAAACTCTAAACCTGAAAAGATCTTCAATGTGTAATCTTGCAATAACTCAAGATTTAATAAAGGTTTAAGGATGGGGCCTTATAGTTGGTATCAATGGTCGGTTTAGATAACTTTAGGAGTTAGAATTCTATTAAATGATTATCCAAAAATATTTATTTTTAAATGATATAGCATTTAAAGATTACCATGTTTCTTCATCTATGACATGTTTGTTCAGAATGGTTTTCCGCAGAGGAAATAGGGAAGCAGTGCTAGGAAGGCATACAGAAGGAAATAACCTTCCGAATCAGCATCCCGAGATGGTCGGAATTGGAACTGAACAGTTTGTTGCAGTAATGGTGCAGTTGACTCAAGCGATAAATGGTGGTGGTATCCATGCACGAGATCAGCCAGATCAACCGCAGAGGAACATGTCAGTGGTGGAACATTTCATGAGGCAACATCCACCATCATTCAGAGGATCATCTGACCCTGTGCTAGCTGAATGGTGGATTAAATCACTGGAGAAGATTTTTGATGTCATGGGGTGTTCAGACCATCAAAAGGTTAGTCTTGTTATTTACCGTTTGGAGGGTGAAGCAGATCGGTGGTGGTCTATGGTTAAAAATATCAGGGACGCCGATGAGATTGATGCTCTCGACTGGGATGAATTCAAAGGTATGTTTCTTGAGAAGTATTTTCCTAAGGCTGTTCGACTTAGGATGGAAAAGCAATTCTTGGAATTGAGGCAAGAGGAAGACTCAGTGGCTGCCTATGAAGAAAGGTTCACTCGATTGGCAAGGTATGCTCCAAATTTTATCCGAGACCTTGATAGTAAAATCAATCATTTTTACTCAGGATTAAAGACAAAATATCGAAGGGCATTAGCTTCTCGTGAGTTTAATAGTTATGAAAAGCTTCTTTGATGTGCTGAGAAGGTGGAAATGGAGTTTTCCGATGACCAAGTGTTCTATAACAACTAGCAGAAGAAGAGACCAAGGTGGCAGGAGAAAGGTAAGAAATCTTCAAAAAAGGCTGATGGTAAGAGAACTAAGTTTCCATTTTGTGATAAATGTGGCAAAAGGCATGCTGGGGAATGTCTTCTGAATTCTGGAAAGTGCTACCGATGTGGGAAGATGGTACATAAGGCTCGTGATTGCACTGAAAAGGATCAAGGTGAAGGTAAGAACAAATTTGATTTACAGTTGGTGAAGTGTTATATGTGCAATGAGATGGGTCACTATTCAAACAAGTGTCTGACAAAGAGCTTGAGTGATGGGAAGCAGTTAGACTACAAGCAGAATGGGGTGGTGAAATCCATTGCAACTACTTCAGCAGATGTCGGGCCATCAAATGAAGTTGTATCAGGTACTTTGTTTTTTTTTCAGATTATGCTAGTGTGTTGTTTGATTCGGGGTCTACACATTCTTTTATCTCTGAAACCTTTTCTAGTAAAATGGGAATACCATCTCAAAAAATGACTTCTGAACTTTTGGTAAAAACACCTGGGGGAATTTTGAGGCAAAAAGAATTTATAAGAATCTTCCTATCCTTATCTGTGGAAAGAACCTACTTGCAAACCTTATTGTTCTATCTCTAGTAGAGTTTTATGTTATCCTGGGTATGGATTGGCTCTCTATTTACCATGCTAAGATTGACTGTAGAGCTAAAGAAGTATTTTTTCAGAAATACTTTCAGTTTGTTTACAAGAATGAACCCTTACTTTTGATAACATATCAAGAGGCCGAGAAACTTGTAAAAGATTGAAATGAATGTTACCTTGCACACGTCGTTGAAAATAATGGAACTGTTCATATTAATGATGTGCCAGTCGTAAATGAGTATCCTGATGTTTTTCCTGATGAGTTTCCTGGAATAATACCAGATCGGGAAGTTGAGTTTACTGTTGACTTAGTTCCTGATGATAAGCCAATTTCAAAACCCCCTTATCGAATGGCACAAATTGAACTTTTAGAGTTGAAGGTGCAATTGCAAGATTTATTAGAGAATGGTTTCATTAGACCTAGCACATCACCATAGGGTGCTCCTGTTTTATTTGTTAAAAAGAAAGATGGTTCTATGAGACTTTGCATTGATTATAGAGCCTTGAATAACATCACTGTTAAGAACAAATATCCTTTGCCTCATATCAATGATTTGTTTGATCAGCTCCAGGGAGCTCAGTTTTTTTCAAAGATTGACCTGAGATCAGGGTACCATCAGCTGAAGGTAAAGGAGATAGATATTCCGAAGACTACGTTCTGTACGAGATATGTCCATTATGAATTTGTAGTAATTCCTTTTGGGCTAACCAATGCATCTGCTGTATTCATGGACTTAATGAATAGAATTTTCCATGAGTTCTTGGATAAGTTTGTGGTGGTTTTCATTGATGATGTTTTGGTGTTTTCTAAAAGTAAAGAGGAGCATGAAAGACATTTAAGGGTTATCTTGCAAACCTTAAAAGAAAAGATATTGTATGGGAAATTCAGCAAGTGTGAGTTTTGGTTGCAACAAATTTCTTTCCTTGGTCACATTGTTTCTAAAGATGGAATAACTGTTGATCCTGCTAAAACAAAAGTTGTGGAAGAATGGCCAAGACCCACAAATGTAACCGAGATTCGTAGCTTCCTTGGTTTGGCGGGCTATTACCGAAGGTTTGTTAGAAATTTTTCATGGTTATCTAGTCCAATGACTAAGCTAACTCAGAAGGGTGTTAAGTTTATCTGGACAAAAGAATGTGATGATTGTTTTCAGGAGTTGAAGAGAAGATTGATGAATGCTCCAGTTTTGGCACTACCTTCCAGGAATGGTGAGTTTGTTATATACAGTGATGCTTCATTGAAAGGACTTGGTTGCGTCCTAATGCAGAATGATCAGGTAATTGCTTATGCTTCACGACAGTTGAAAACTCATGAGGTAAATTACCCTACACATGATTTGGAATAAGATGCTGTTGTTTTTGCTTTAAAAATTTGGAGGCATCATTTGTATGGAGTAAAGTGTGAAATATATACCGATCACAAAAGTTTAAAATATATATTCACTCAGAAAGAATTGAACATGAGACAAAGGAGATGGCTAGAATTAATCAAGGATTATGATTTTACAATTCATTACCATCCGGGAAAAGCAAATAAAGTGGCTGATGTTTTGAGTCAAAAAAATAATGCTTCATTAACAATGTTGCGTTTGGAACGGGATCCTTTGGTTAAGGATTTGATGAACTTTGGCATAGAAGTTGTTGGTGCAGGAAGTCCTTCTATTTTGTTTCAGGTATCAGTGAGATCTTCTCTATCAGATAGAATCAAGCAAGCACAGAAGCAAGACAGTGAGTTGCAGAAAAAGGTAGAGCTGGTTCAGAAAAGTAAGTTGCCTGAATTCAACATTGATAATGATTGTGTTTTGAGATTTTGGAAGAGATTTTGTGTGCCTTGTGATTCACAGTTGACGAGAGAGTTGTTATGTGAAGTTCATAGTTCTCCGTTTTCAGTTCATCCGGGCAGTACTAAGATGTAGAGAGATCTGTGGGAGTATTACTGGTGGGATGGAATGAAAAGAGATATTGCTGATTTTACTGTGAAGTGTTTGACTTGTCAGCAGGTTAAAGCAGAGTGGCAGTTACCGAAAGGGATGCTTCAGCCTTTTCCAGTTCCAGAGTGGAAAAGGGAGAATATATCCATGGACTTTGTTGTTATATTACCGAAGACATCTCGAGGTAATAATGCAATCTGGGTTATTGTTGATCGCTTGACCAAATCTGCTCATTTCCTTGCTATACGAGATAATTTCTCTCTTGATCAACATTCCCGTTTGTATCTTAAAGAGATAGTTAGGTTACATGGATTTCCTCTCTCCATTTTATCTGATCGTGATCCCAGGTTTACTTCTAACTTTTGGAAAGTCCTTCAGAAGTCGTTGGGTACTGAATTAAATTTTAGTACAGCTTTTCATCCTCAATCAGATGGGCAGTCAGAACGAACAATTCAGACATTGGAGAATATGCTACGAGCTTGTTCTATGGATTATCAGGGAAGTTGGTACCAACATCTTTCTTTGGTTGAATTTTCATATAATAACAGTTTTCATTCCAGTATACAGATGGCACCATTTCATGCATTATATGGGAAGCGGTGTCGAACTCCAACTTTCTGGGATGAAGTGGGTGAAAGGAAGTTGATGGGACCAGAATTGGTAGAAGAGATGGCAGAAAAAGTTCAGCTGATTCAGAAACACATGAGAACAGCTCAGAGCAGGCAGAAGAGTTATGCGGATAACCAGAGGAAGGATCTATCTTTCGAGGTAGGTGATCATGTTTTTTCTCAAGGTTTCTCCATGGAAAAGTGTGATGAGATTTGGTAAGAAAGGAATGCTAAGTCCAAGGATCATTGGACAATTCGAAATTCTAGAGAGAGTTGGATCAGTTGCATACCTAGTGGCTTTACCTCCGAGTTTATCTCAGGTACACAATGTTTTTCACGTTTCGATGTTGAGAAAGTATATGCCAGATCCATCTCATGTTTTGAGTCCAGAGGTAGTTCAGCTGGAAGAGAACCTATCTTATGAGGAACAACCGCTCCAGATACTTGACCACAGGGAGAAAGTGTAACGGAATAAAGTGATTAAGCAGGTAAAGGTTTTGTGGAAAAACCACATGATTGAAGAAGAAATATGGGAATCTGAAAATGCAATGAGGGATAAGTACCCCCATTTATTTGATAAGTAAATAAATTGCGGGGACGCAATTTTCTAAAAGGGGGAAGGATGCAACATCCCATGTAAGTAATGAATAATAGATATTTTTATCCATGTCTATTAATGATTAAGATAGTGTTTTAGAGGCTTAAAATGAAAATAAATACAATCTTATGCATGGAATAAACTAATATTCTTAAACGATTGTTTTACTGCCTTATTATGGAAAAACCTTTTTAAATCTATATTTTGACAATTTTATAAACTATGTTTGTCAAAATAAACTTATTCGTTATTATTGGGACATCAAAATTTACTTTGTGTGAATTTTTGGTATTTTTCTGACAATGTTCATTTTTTTAATGAATAGTGAAAAATACTACATTTTACATCAAAACTGCTTTTTAAACTAATTTATTTATATGATTATATTATCTTTTGAATTGGTTTTGAAGTGAAATTAGAATATTTTTTTACCATTTAATCCAATGGTGGTCATTGGAATCAATTTCACTTTGAAATTGGACTTAAACTGGTGTCAATCTTTTGATACTTATTGTTTCATAAAAACACGCTATTTACTCTGACAGCGGGAATTAATTATTAAATTAATTAATGTGACTTATATGTATTGAATTTTTTAAAATAGACTTCATTTTTGAATTCGGAATATCAAATATAGCTTAGGGTGAATTTTTGGTAATTTTCTGAAAAACTTCAATTTTTGATGAATAGTGAAACCACTAAGTGGTACTTATAAAAATTGATTTTCCGTTTAAATTAAATTTTGCCATCATTGTGTTTTGAATTTCAAAAATCCGACATACATGGTTGTCATTAAGAAATAAAATTTGGTTCAATGGGATTAAAATAATTTTTTGGTGAATAGTAACTTATTACGTTTTTAATCGCGATTACTGGTAATTAGTATAGTTTAAGGTAAAAATAATGCTTTAATAAAATGAGATGAGCTTGACACATGACCTACCCTTATTGTTTGTGTCATGGCCGACCATGACAAACCTTGGGTCAACATGGGGACCCCATGGAGACACTTTGGTTGGGAAATGACATAAATAAATTTTTATTTAATGTAAAAGTAAAAATGACACAAACATGATATGTTTTACTAAAACAAATTTTAAGTGGGGTTATACAAGTCAGATTTTTGATTATAAAGATTCATTGGAAAGATAAAACGATTTCCTACATCATAGTTTTTTTTTTAATTTTTAGACAATAAATAAATTAAATTATTTATGACATCATGATGATGCAGTGATGACCTCATTATTTTACGATTTAAATAAAATGGAAAGACAATGTCAAATCTATGAACTACACATGTCCAAAACTTATTGGATGGGTTTATTTCAAACCCTTATCACCTTATCCACGAATTATATCAATGTGGGACCTTTTAAAACCGAAACACAATTTCAAATAAAGTAATATTTATTTACTTTCCAAAAGTGCCCCTCCTCTCCTCTTATAAAAGGCCCCCACCTCTACCTCATTTCACACACTCCTCAAGCCTTTGGCTCGGCCAACCCCTACCCATTTACTCTCTCCACATCCCTCTCCTCATCCTAGAGGATTCCCTTTGGGCAGAATCCTTTCATAGGAAGCCTTTAGGCTCAAATCAAAAGGAGTTACACTTTTAAAGGTAATTCATTCTCTCATGTTCATTTGTTTTATTTTGCTTCTCCAACCCCATAAACTCTTCTTATTTACTTCTTTTGTAACAACAACAGTATCTTCATTATACTATGATGTTGTTATAAGATTTATTTGAGCTACACTCTCACACAACAACATCAAATGGTTAAAGAACATACGGTTTCTGTGGATGGCGAAATTCTGCCTCCCGAAACGATGATTGTTCAATACTCATTTAACACCTTCAAAGGTGGCCATTATGATGTCACTATTTTTATATATGATATATTATATGTTTATGTTTTCCTTAAGCTTATTTTTTTTCATTTTGGGTATACCTTTATGGTTTCCATTATGGGTAAACCTGATATCTTCATTTTAGGAAGTGCGGACTACCGCCCCCTGAAAGTGATTTGATTCGTTAATACCATATGTGGGATGTGTAAAGGATATAGTTAATGATATTATATATGTTATTATACTGGAATTATAATATACTCTTATATCATTATGATTCCATTCCAGAAAATATGAAATAGAAATGGAAGTAGCGTTTATGCGTACGTACGGCTTACCGTCTCCATGAACGGTGCATTTCATTTCTTTCCTACAAATGTGATGTAATATTATAAATACATGTATATGATGAATATATATGATATATATGTTATCCAAATCATTAATATCATTTTGTATATAACGAACCTTTGACCAAATTAACAACATGTAAGTGTAAGATGTCTATTTTTGACTTTAGAACCAAATACCGACAAAATGAACATTATTAACCTAAATAATTACATGATATTCATAACATGGTATAAAAGGAATAATGAACTTGAAAAAGATTCTTAAGCAAGTAGAGATTAACTCAAGTTTATTATTCAGGAGATTAAAGAACGATCAGGTCATGTCGGATACGAGGTATGGGACTTCGTCTCAACCTCCTTTCATTGAGGCATATTTTATTTTATACACAACTTTATTTTATACGGTGTATAAACCCCTTTGACTTTTACGTTTATTCAAAAGGAATATTTTTTATACAAAGCGTTTACTAAATGACAAAAGGGAATGTTTTTGTCGCACGTATGCGGCGACAATGACTTCTCCGCCGTCGTGACCGTTATTTGAGTTTCGGCTTCCTCTACAAGCCATACCTTCTTTTTAAAAGAAAAATAAATACCATGTTTTACTTTTCTTTTATTTTGGTATTGAAAATGGTTTTCACAATGTTTTTTGTGTTGTATTGATATCTTGTGATTGAAATGTGGAAATGTTATGTTTCCTTTATGCATGTTTTATGTGATACAATTATGTTATGATTCTTGGGCATTATTATGAAGACGGGTGGTTCCGTTATAAACTAAGGGCGGGTGAGCCCGATATAGCTCTCCAATGCACTGGGTAACGCGAAGGAGTGAAACGTTAATGTTTCTCCGAAGATATTTTAGGGAATATACTGTGATGGGTATTCCAAACGTAACCAAGAGGGTTACTCCCTACGTAAGAATGTTATGAATCCCTCAAGTTACCTTTATGTCTTATGATTTCTATGATTTATTCATGATTTTATGAGGTATGTTAAAGTGCTTATGTTTTATGGGTAATGTATGATCTAATCCTTATGTACATATGTACCCATGTTTCCTTTCCATATTTTTATAACCCATACTGAGCTTTTTATGCTCATCCCACGTTTTTTGAAATGTTTTCACAGGTCAAGGGAAAGGTACATGATATGATGATAGTGTCAAGGAAGTGTCAAGAATGAATCCATGTTTTATTTTAAATATGTTTCCTTTGATGGGAATGAAGAATACTAACTTTATGTAACCAATTTGTTTATATGTGGAATGTAATGCAAGTGTTATGATCTAATTCTCTAAAACTCTAAACCTGAAAAGATCCTCAATGTGTAATCTTGTATTAACTCAAGATTTAAGTAAGGTTTAAGGCTGGGGCCTTATATGATATCCGTTTATAATGAATACACATTTAGGTAGAGTATTTAAAAAATGTATTTACTAAAAAATTATCACCTCTATTTTTGAAAAATGATTTTTTTGAAGATCCATGAGGTGAATATTTATCCCTAGTTGAGATGATGATAGGTCTAGGCTGAGAGTTCTATTGTTGAATAAATTATTTTTTACTATATATTTTCCTGTTTGAAGGAACAAAGTTATTCTAATTAACATATGATGAAGGGAGATGACTTGAAGGGAGAAAAAAGAATTTATTTAAACATATAAAAATGGTTACAATATACCCCTCCCATACCTCCCTTGTTTTTATCACACATGTTGATCTCAAGGATCCCTTTGGATAGTAGAACTCTCTTGGATCCAAAAAAACAATGATGATATCTATTTTTGTTCTAATGTTGGTAGGAATCTCTACATGGACATCTTTTATTTGAATGGTGGAAGGTGTCAAGATTTACACAACTCTCATTAATCCCCCAAACAACCATTGAACTACCCATATGGGATTCCTTATACGATTGATAACTCACATGGATGTTAAAAAGAGTAGTTACTACACAAGAAGAATGTGTAGAAGCATGGGTTGATGTCCTAGGTAGGAGGAGTTTGGTGCAAAACCTTTGAAAATGTGTCATGTTGCTAGATGTTTCGATCAATTTTCCCCATCCAGTAATAATCTATTAATGTATCTATAAAGTATTATCTTTTCATGATAAACCTCTTTTGTCAACTTATTTTATAGGTTCTCCTTTATCAGATCTTTATCTGTAGCATCAGATTTTAATCAATAACATTTCATATCCAATGATTTAGAATATCGTTGTGCTTCATTCGGGAATATTACATAGTGTTCATTCTCAATTACTAAGAAATTTGACTCTCTTATAGAAACCCTATACTCCCTTTGGATGAATATGACATCATGGAGAAAATTATTTTTCACAACATCTCTTCTCTATCTTCTGAAGTTGAAATTTACTCTACATTATTCATTGATAATGTAACAAACTTTTTCCACCTTTCCTACCATGATACAGATCATACTAAATTTGTATAGATGTATCTTGATGTACATTTCCTACTATAATAATATATATCCATATCCACATCTATAAATCCCTCGAAGAGTGTTTATATTCCACCATCAAATAGATGAGAAGAGGAATGCTCACTGGTTTGGTTCTTTCCATGTTGAAAAATATCAAAACATGTTAAACATACATCTGCTAAGATATCCATAACAACCTCATATTTTTGGCATGAATGATTTTCATCCACAAAATCTGATGATCTACATGCAATTAATTCATATCAAATGATTTGGATAACTCATTATATGTCTAGATAATCCTCACTAATTCCTTAAAAATGATCAACATTTCATAAACATATAGTTAAAGCGAAACAAAATTACCCTCTTGAAATATATGGATGTAAACACACTGGTCTTTCTATTTCTAGATGTAGCCATGGATCACCATGAATGAGCCATCATTCTTGTACCATTTTCTGGGAGCTTGTTTCAGTTCATACATGATCTTTTTCAATGTGCATACAAGGTTTTCATGTCTTGAAACTTCAAATCCTTCAAGATAATTCACATATATATCCTCAAAGATTTCATAGTGAAGATAATCTATCTTCATGTCTATCTATTTAATCTGCAAGTCCTAGCTTTCCACGTATCTGAAAATGACTCAGATTGAATCCATATTCATCATTGGTGAAAATATCTCATCAAAGTCAACTCCATTACTCAAGAGAAATATTTTCACAACTAACAAATCATTTTAATTTACCTTATTTTCTATTACTCCCTTCTTCAGAATGCACACACATTTTTTCATTAGTCCATTTTTACCTTTGGGTAGTTCCACCAAATCTTATATCTGATTCATCATCAAAGACTCCATATCACCCACCGTTTCTTACATCGACTGGTGTTTCTCTGTTGAGAAAATTGTCCTTGTTATCCATATACACCCCTCATCTATCAAAAATAGGTACTCTAACTCTGAATTTTTTGTTGAAAAAATCATTCCACATAAAGATACTCAAACCTCTGAAATGTAATGTCTTGGAGCCAAAACAACACATGTCTCCTACAATTTTTATACATCTTGTCGTAGAGAGGATTTAATCACCCCTACTGAATGTTGTGTTCCTATTCCTCATGTACTACTAAAGATGTTTTATATTTCACCTCATTCTATTTATTTTTAGGAGGTGGTTTTATAGGTGTTGGATCATGCCTTTATTCCTCAACACATCCCCTTTGTGAAATTCAATGATTTGGAATTTCCATGATTTTCTGGTTCTCATAGAATATAACATATATGCTTCGGATAATGATTATCTCCATTGGGTAAAAAATAATGTATCCAACGTCCACATCTGCATAACTAATGAAGTTCATATAGTAGATCTCATGTTTATACTCTTCTTAAGATCACCGGATACTTGTGAAAATGAAAAAAAACTAAATAATAATAAATGAGAGTAGAGTGAATTTTTTCACATCATATATTTGGTGTAATATCAAAATTCATTGGGAATGACAGTGATCTGTTTATTATGTTTCATGAAACATGAATAACTTATCCTCATAATGCCTTAAAGAGGTTAACCAAACTCATTATGATTTTGACCTTTTCTATGATGGTTTTATTTATCATTTCTTCTACTTCATTGGGTTTTGGGGTTTGTGGGACCATCCTCTCATGCCAGATTCCCTAACTCATGAAATAGGCATCATATTCCCTAGATGTGTACACTCCTCTATTGTTTGAATGAAGAAACATTATCTTTCTTCTTGTCCCATTCTCTACCATGTAGTCGAACACATTAAAGTAGTCTAGTACATGTCACTTAATCAACATGAAGAACACTCATATCCATCAAGACACATATTCAATAAAATATAGGTAATATTTTTTATGTCCCAGTGAATCCACCTCCATGGGTCGTTGTAAATCATAGTGCACTAGATCCCAAAACTCTGATATATGTAATAAAGTATTAGTGAATTATACTATATCCAAAATCCCATTAAAGTAGTATTTACAACGATCCATTGATGAATCCATGTAAATACTGATTTACTTCTTCATTATCTAGGTAGATAACCCTCTTTTACACATGTGGAACAGAATCTAATGCCACATACTAGAAGACAGTTCTCTAACTACCATTATGAGGTTGTCTGAACATATCATCACATGAGTTTTGAAAAACATACCACATATATTTCCTTGGTAAATGATCATGGATTATTTTCTCTTCTTCAACGTTCAATTGCTCAAGATTTTCTCATAGCATTTTCAATCAAAGGATATACCTAATTATCTGTTGAGTCAAATGCTTGGAAAATTCCAAACATCCTTCAGGGTGATTAAATATACGACATTATTCGTCACTTGGATATCACTAATTCTGAAATTCATTACCGTACAGTTATTCCGCATGTTGACCAATCCAATGTCCCCATCTTTATAAGTCCTGAAATACTCACAATGTAGAGTGATGTTGTATGAAATTGTAGTATTGCCACCCAATCTATGTCCTGTCCTGATGTATGAAACGATCTATCTTCTTTTTCATTTGAGAAAATTTTAACTTATCTAGTGATTCCCACATGTTCATTTCAATTCCTTCTTTACTAGTTTAAACATTGACCCTTTTCTTGTTTAAGATTTCAGAAGTTATTCATAACGAGTCCCTTCATGACATAATGAAAGAATTTGTATGTTTGTCTCCTTCCATTTTCTAATCATCCTCTATTTATTCTTTTTCCTCAGGATCCCATCCCTCGACTTAGACCTTATTTCTCCCTCGCTTCTCTAGAATGATAGTTTATATTTTGTTGTAACTTGCATCCCTCCTTCAATCCTCCACATTGAATAGTACATCCTACACCCTTTATTTTGTATGTTATTTTTAGAGGGATGAGTTTTTAAGGGAGATAAAAAGAGTATCCTATTTATTAAGATGTGTTCAGAGTAGGTGGTTCACCTGATCTTCATCATTTATAATTATACCTTCATCCACCAATTGGTTCACCATGCTTTGGAACTCGCTGGTGTGTTTTCCTATAGAGCTTCCATTATGTAATTCCAAAATGTGTCAACCACTTCAATAAGAGGACCTTTATTTATGATATTATAGACCAATTCTTATTACTAACTTCATAAAATCGTTATAAGATCATGTATCTTATGAAATATAGCGATAAAATTTTTATTGATCCATTGGAAGATTTCACCGATCAAATTATTATTCATCCATTTCCACTCCACTTCTTTGGTGTCATCAATGTTGACTCCCACATTCTCAATGGGATGAATAATATCTATAACACTAAGATGATATTTCATTAGAGACATCAAAATGAAGTAGTTCAAATAAATCAACATGATCATCCCTACAATGGAATTTCCATACATTGAGTTTTAATTATTAAATATTCAATGTAGAATCAAGAAAATTGATATCACAGTGGCATCTTGAGTTGTTGAAAATGGTGGAATATACTCTTAGATCATCAAAATCAAACACCAATTGATCAAGATATTACCAAAATAGTGTTTACTACCAACATCAACTAAAGACATTATGATGATGTGTTTCTTACATGGCACATTGGAGAAGCTTCTGGAAACTCATATGAAATATCAGTTGCATGAAAATAATACCTACTTTTACAGAAATGGGTTACTGTAGCACCCATGGTTTAATATAACATTTATTGATCCTATGAAGAATGGTTTTGATCTATTTTTTTAAAGAGGATCCGATATTTCAATCATTATTCCATATACATTCAAAATATGACAACATAATAGGATTATGGTCTACTTCATTTTTTTGGTTACCCAAAAAACCGATTTTCACATCATCGTTTCACCAAAAATTGATCTAATACCAATATTGAGATTCACTAATCATTATGGGAGATGAATGGAGGTAATAAATCAAATTTAATTACCACAAGAATAAATGGTTACAATGGTCCCCTCACAAACATCACTTGGTTTCTCACACATGGTTCTCTCATGGTTCTCTCTACATAGTGGAGCTCTCTTTGATCCAAATAACAACGATGATCTCTAAATAGTATCTGATGGTGGAAGGAAGATCAGCATGGGAACATTATGTAGCCATGGTGGGAGGTTTTATGTTTCACACAACCCCCACCAGTCCCCCATCAAACTGTTGAACATACAAAATTGGAATCCTCTTATCATTGACAACTCTCATGGTTATCAAATGAACAGTTAATAAACATTTAGAATGTGTAGAATAAAGGTTTTACGTCTTAGATATGAAGAGGTTAGTGCACTTCATTTTAAAATTTGGTGTGCCGCTAGACATTCTCGTCAATAATGGTGTTTCATTATTCATTTAGGTGTGTCATTAAAGAAAAATGGGCCTCATTTTCTGCTAATTGTCCAAATAAAGATTTGTATTTTTATTCACACATCATTCTTGTTGAGGATACCTTTATTATAATCCTTACATGGAATCATCATGTGGTCCTAAATAAATGATTTCTATGCTTTAAATATATAAATCAAGCTTCATGAAATGATTTAACTCTAGATCTTTAGTTCTCAAGAATTTTATTATAAACTTTATAGTGTGACGCAGATTTTACCACGTTGAAAATTTATGGAAAATCGTGTTCAAATAAAGAATGAAAAAAAACATGTTGTTGAAATGTGAATGTGGACATTGTTGAAAAGTTGAATATTTCAATACTTGAGAGGTCATAGTTGAATGAAAAAGAATAATGTTACACCTGTTCAATGAAGGTTGGATTTTACCAACTACATAATTAGAGTTTCAATTTTGGAAATCAACCTTAATATATGTTTTGGATTTTCACATCATATGGTGATTTAATTACTAGAGATCCCTAGATTTAACAATTTAAATTTGAATATGAGATGGGAAATTGTATTACAAGAGGTACATATCCCATTATTAGAGTCTCCTAGGAGATATACATGAATACCCTCAAATATTTTTACTTTTTAGAGACATTACCATGTAGGAAAGATAAAACTTGGATTGGGAAATAGATTGGGTCCACAATTGGGTTTTTGTATAGTGGAAACAATCCACATTCATGCTAGGGGGATACAATTAGAATATTTACAGTGATTGATGTTGGGATTTTTGTGAAACATAAAATTTACATAGTAAGAATTGTCTAAAAGGGGATTGAAGCCATGTCACTAAGACAAAAAATGTTTTCTGTTAAAATACCATGGAATTGTCCAGAACTAATTGGATAGATGAACATATTTTATATCACAAGGGAATAAAGATCATTGAGATTAATCAAGAAGGATTTATTGGATAAAAAAGATAAATATATCTAATACACTATTTCTTACTCAATTCATTATGAACTCTCCTGTGTTAATTTCTTCTAATATTTTTAAGAATTTTATTATTCTCGAGTAAAAATATTCATGGGGGGGAGTATACACTAGATAATAATATATAAAACATTTATTTATGAATCTAATTAGATTATAAAATAATATTCCACTGAGACAATTTTCTTAAAAAAATTCATATTGTTTGTGTAACAGAAATATTGATCGAACATTATTTTCGATTTTTTTCCCATCAAAAGATTTTAGTAAAAGGATAATAAAAATCATTAATGTAGTACCCTATGGTCAAATTAAAAAATTTACTCTTTGATATATAATTTATCATTTTGTGATTGAGTGACATCTATAGCTAAAAAGAAATATGAATCTGCCATTCACATGATGCTCCGATGATAAATCTTGTTATCCTATTTTAATAAAATCTAATAATTTTAATTAAAATTATTGAATGAGGTAATGTTTTTATAAAAACTATCCAATTGATCCACCATAATCTACCAATAGATTATTATTTCTACCTTTAATATTTTTAATTTCTACTATTTGATTTTCTAACCCTGAAACATTCATTCATAGAAATTCATCACTATCGTCATTATATTGTCACCAAAATAATTATCATTTCCCTAAAATTATTTTGAATTTATTTATTCATTTATTTTTTTACACATAATTACACATATGTGAGTCCTTCCCAATGGATGAACCCCTTATCAGCAGCAAACAATCATTCAGTAGGGTTATATATAATTAACTCTACGTGATTAAAATTAAATCAAAGAAAAAATTGGATCTATTTTTGATGAATGGAAATGTGACCATAAAAAATTAAAAAATTAAATATAAATAAATAATAAAAAATATAATCTAAATAAATTAGATATATATAAATTTGATTAAAAATATACACGAATAGTAAAAAACATCCATCAATGTTTTTGGTAAATTTATAACAGATCGTATATTGTAAATCCAGTGTCCACCATACCATAATCTATGATGAAACATATGTGTTTTATAAATAATATATAGGAAATTAGAATGGATGATAATAGTGATGCTGAGAATCGGAATAACAAACCACCATGATGTGCCAATCCGACAGGATATGAGATTATAGAGTCATAGTCTAACAAAAAAAATTCTAACTTTTTATAATATTCCATCATTCATTAGGCTTCCAACATGGTGTATGAATTATGAAATAAAAAAATTAAATGTTTCCCCAACTACCTACCTTCAATGGAATGACTATTAAAGACTATCTTTACACCATTTGGGCCATCTACTATAGTGTTCATCGGCTTCCACTGAGAGACCTATGTAAAGAAGAACATAAACTAAGTGAATTTTCATTTTTTCTTATAGGAAACTCTAAATATAGGTTTCAACAATTATAAGATGAATTATGTGACACTTGGGATCAGGTTTACTATAAATTCACCTTCAAATTTCACAATAGGATAATAACATCATAAATATGGAATAAAATCACTAGTTTTATAATATATGAGTAGGAATTATTTAATGAATTTTGGGATTGATTTAGGGAATCGAATCAGAGATTTCTAAAACACCAATGATATCACCAATTCCTTATTGATAGTTTCTACAAAATCCTCACTCGTTAACACCAAACGTTAGTAGTGAAATTGATTAGTGGAGAACTCACTAATAGTACTTCTGGGGTGTTGAAATAAATTATAATCATATTGGCATAAAACAAAATAAACAAATTCTCTCGAAGAAGAACCATTTTGAGGGTAGAACACAATACTATTCCACTAGATAAATAATTATCTACTATATTATTTATAAAACTCATTAAAACCAACATAATAATAAATTCCACCACTATGATGTGTTCTACAATTCAGAATCATGTTGTCCCAATTTCTATATGACATTCTGAGCTCTGTAAAAATTATTTTTGAGGGTATGGTCCTATGATTCATGACACAGTATACATTATTTAAAAGACATACAATCAGTGGTATTGAAACGACACATATCATTCGTGTAGAGATGTGGCAGTTCTTAAACATTCTTCTCAATTTGGTTTTCTTTAACAATCATGGAAAAAATTTAACCCCCAAACAACAGTTCAATTATATAACATAAAATATGATGTTAGAGGTATATTCCAATAGCTGATTGGTTGGTTTGATAAAAAAAATTCAAAAAATGATTTTGATAAAATTCAATTGGATGCAATAAAGTGGGGAAGTATTCATGAGATATTGGTCATAGGGAAAAGGGTATGCTTCTTATCCCAAGAATAGTTAACAGTAGATAATATTTCATGGCATTGATAACAATAACATTACCTCAAACCCACCAAGTTGCTAAGAAAATATACCAATATGGTCAAAATTAAATACTAGAAGAGGTTGGAAATTTGAATATGGAAAATTTTCTATCTAAATATATTTAGAGTATCACTAGAAACACATTAATTCCATCTATTATTGTTGAAAATAATGATGATGATATAAATGAAAACATAGAGAATAAGTGGAATAAAAATAAGTATGAAAAAATAATGTAATTAATCAAATTATGATAATTTTTACTTTATTCGATCTATTTCCTAATAGAATGAAAATAAAATACTGTAATTATGAACTCTTAAAATATCTATGTGTTTTTAAATGATAAAAATTGATATTCCCTTCATTTCAGCCTTAATTAATAGTAAATATTATCTAAAATAAATCAATAAAAAATATTCAAATAAGATAACCATGGAATTACCAGACCCAAGTGTTTCCCTTTGAGAAAAACACCTCAGAATTTGGATCTCAAGCCCATGACAGATCATATTAAATATTCATGTTTAGGTGTGTTACCAAAATTTACTGTCATTATCCGACACAGATTTAAGGAAGTCGAGATCAAAACATATTAGGTGTATTTATGAAATTAAAAAAATCACTACATAGACTATTATATATATTATAGGAATAATTGCATTATATTGCATATATAAAATTATTATATAACCTGATTGGAAACAATGAGTGAAATCATAGAAAATTTTTAACAAAAACATGAATGTGTTTGTGTGAGATCAAGTGATCATGTTTCTTGAGGCAATAATAATATTTCAAATATATTATAGTCTATGGCTAATTCCTTTCAATGTACTTCCAATATATTTTTTTAGTGACAATCATACTAAATTAAAAGAATGAGAAAATTCAAACTGGAATTGACCACAAGTAGAGGGTAAATAATTACTATAGGAAACATAATGCTTCCACATGGAGGATCCATTTTGCAATTCTATATTTATAGCCAATTCTATATGGTTTATATAGAAATGGGTACTTTTTCTTCCATTGTGGTTATTACTGTTACTATAATATTTACATTCTTCATAAGGATCGGGAGAATACCATGGTAACATTTCCATTTGGGAAATTATCCTATGAAAAAATACCCTTCTCTTTTTGTTGTTTCTAGAAACATTGTAGATATACATATATGAAATTTACCAAGACATTAATGAATGGGTAACTGATGTTTTCATGGATGATATTTATGTTTTTAGAAATATCCTTAAAAAATATTTGACACATATAAATAGTTTTAAAATGATTCTATGAGACCATACATGTTTTAAATTAGGGAATGTACTAGTTCTTGGATTAAAATGGAAATTATTTTGGTCACAGTTTTTTTAATAAGTGACTATAAGATGAAAATTTATACATAGAGGTGATTAAAATGATTCCACCACCTATAAATGTAAAGGGGATTAGGACATTATTGAAACATAAATGTTTCAACAAGTGATTCCATAATAATTCTCTAAAATCACTAATCTGTTATGCTAACATCTTATTAAGAACACAAAATGTGTTTTTAATGAGAAAATCTAAATTTCCAATAAATTTCATATGGATAATCTCAAAATGTCACAAATAAGCAGTACCCTGGATTGGATGTTACCTCTTAAGGTGGTGTGTGATACTAGTGATCTAATTATGTGTTCTATTTTGGGGAAGAGGAAAAATAAGACTATTTTTGTCATATATTATTCTGAAAATAAAATAAATGGTTTTCAGAATAATTATTACAATACAAGAAAGTGATAGTTATTTTTAATGTTTTCTGCTTCAAAATAAATAAAATACCAGATAGGATCTAATAATTTTTTTTATATTTCGTTCAACCCTCATGTACCTACTGGCTAAGAGAGAATCCGAAATAGATCATGTGGTGGACTCTTCACTTGTTAGAGCTTGATCTAGGAACCAATGGAAAAAATGGGGATTCGAATTTGGTTGTTTGATATTTTTATAATAATTCAATTCTTAAATTAATCAAACATGGAAGCTAAAAACCATATTCTCAGAGAAAATATTATATACTGGTTATATAGGGAAATATTTTTGCTTTATATATTATGTTAGATTTTAACTACTATTTTTATCCCAAAGAAATTTCATAGGACTATCGGATGAGGTTTATATCTATGTTAAAATACAACTTCTAGTATTACCCTCTCATATATAAATGTCAATACCAAGAAATTCATAAAACATATGCATTTTTAGATGAAATTATCCATATTATTAAGAGTTATTATTCATCACATTAGGGTGGACACCAAATATGATAAATAACATACAAATAATGTTCTATAGGTATGTTTTTACAAGAAAACATTATTTAAGGATACTAGATGTCCAAAAAAAGGATGTCACAAGTATAAAAGGGAAGGTATTTTAGGTGGAATCTGTGAGATCTCAAGAAATGGAATACTAGAGTTTCGTGTTATTTATTTAAGGCCTTTTTATTTAATAATACATTAAACACTTTATTATGTAAATGAATATATTCTTATGGATGTGGATGATGGGTCCTTGTGGTATATGGTAGAAGATTTTCCAAAAATCCAGATACTATTGTAGTTGAGTTCATTAAGAATTAAACATTTTCAAAGATTGGAGTTCCATGGAATTCATTACATCCAATGAAATCCATTTAAATAGTTAAATGTTTAATAATTTAATATTGATTTATGGTAATTCATTCGAAACTGCTAAAACATACAACCCATAATCCAATTTGTAGGAAAATGTTTCTCAAATAGTATTCAAAATGATTTTGTTAAAGATAGTTTCTAAATAATGAAATGATCGGTATATGAGGTCGGATGAATATCTATGGTTTTACAATGCATTTTATAATAACCTCATAAGGATTTATCCTTATAAATTTATATTTGAAAATACTTTTCACCTTTTTATTGAACTACACTAAATGTTTTTTTATGTAGTGAATGAAATAATTTTAATTCCTATCTAAAATGGAGAGTATATTGTTGGAATGGTGTTATTTGGACGAAATAATGACGGAAAATAATAAAAATGTTAATATTTACAAAGATATAACAAATTAATTTAATTATTCATTCACTCAGAATAAAGATTTCACAAATTTTAAAAAGGTCCTAAAAATAAATTATAGGATGAAAAAAAATTCCTATTAAACTCAGAACAAATTGGTGAGGACCCTAACCAACTCTATGAATTCTTGTTAATGGGGGGTAAGCGATATTGTTTGATAGAAATGAAACCCATTTTTTCAGTTTTTGGGAAATAGAACACTTCATTGAGGGGAATCTAAATTTTCTGACTACCATCAAATTGCTTGAAATAATAATTTGTATAACTCTAACAAAAGAATATTAATTTAGTGCATCATTAGAATTAACTCATGTCTCTTTATTTATTTAATTTCTCTTAATAAATATATATAAATAACGGTGATAATTATCTTGAATATATTTCTTGAAATGCTTACCATAGGTGATGTACTAGATTATTCTCTATAGGAAATCTCAATTTCTTTTCATTTACAAAGTGACTAGGAAAATAGATCTTCTGGTCAAAAATTCATGTACTCAATATTTGGATGAAATTTTTTAAAAATACTTAAGATTATTATTTTAATATTCCTATAATTTTAGTAAATCAAACACTCCAACTAGATAAATCCACTTAAGGATACACATGAGACACATTGTAATTACCTTAAATGATATTATCTTGCACACATAGGGGATTAATATTCTCATATCTGCAAAAAATTATTGATAATGTTGATATTTACTGTTGATATGATATATGATTGGGGGTTTTCATAATTTAAAATATGTTTACCCATCATGGTGTTATATTATTGAATCTTATAAAGTTCAAAATTATGATGAGCTATAGTGTAACTTCCTGAGATATGATCCACCCAACCGGTTCCCTGATCTGGGGGGAAAAATTGCCTCAAAAATGCCTCTCCGAATGTTAGATGTTACCAAATTCAAATGAGGGTCAACAGTTTTATAATTATTTATAATGGATGAACACAATTGATTTAGATTCCTCAAAAATCTCAATACACCACACAATGAAGAGATATGGGGAAACATTAGACCATTTGGGAAATAATTATAGACAACCTATATTAGAGCTGAATATTAATCATCTTCCCGTATTTTCTTCATGATTTATGTAGAATATAATAAAATGGAAAAATATTCCAATGCCCTAAAAAATGGGTGGATGATATAACTCAAAATAGCACAGCAGATGGAATAAGAAACTAAGAAAATAATTAAAAAGATTAGAGTTATTTCGAATTTATATCCAATGTGATCGAAAATATTTAATTTGGAATCTTGATTGAGGAAAAATAAATGAACCTAGAATAGAAAAGGATAGAACAACGAGAGAAGGGACAAAAGGTGGTCTGATATAAATGAAATGCAAAAAGGGGTCATCTATTAAAGACTATTAATCTAAAGAAATTAATTTCATATTAAAAAAATGGTCCACGTGGTTTGTATGCATAGTTGGCTAAACTGTGCACCAATTATGTGCCTCTGTTTTCTTATGGATGGACCCCCATGATCTTGGAATACATTTTCCCTACCATGTGTATTCATGTGAATCCTATATATTCAATGATATGAAATTTTCGCATGATATTTCTCAAAGGCATGAACTATTTCATAGAAACCATGTGGTCTCATACATCATACTGAGACGCCCCACAATGTTAGGGGTTCCAAAAATCCCCACACACCATCAAGACCTCCATGACTCAATTAGGTAACATTATAAGTGTCAAACCAAGGAACCTAAATCAAAAAACAATGAAATGTACATTTTAAGATAGTTGGATCATTATAAACTCCCCAACTAAATGAAAATAATTTTTCGTTGGACTTATATTGGTAATGACAGATCATATATAGGAAATTTATATCCATTGGGATCATATATCGGCTTCCCACTCCAATGTATTGCCTTGTAATTAGTCGTGGTACCTTAGCTACCATACAAAAGGAACTGACTAACATCAGAGTGTCTTCCTGCTTTAATCCACCATAAAAACTAAATTACCCCTAAAATAATGATCCATTTATAACTCATCCTCATTATGTAAACCATGTTATGGTTCCTGGTAATATCTTCGATTCTGAAATACAGAAAAGACATGATATATAGATCGGTATTTATGTGGTATTCTTTATCCAATAAGCCAATGGTCTAATTCATTTGGAAACCTCATATAATCTAACGAAACAATGAGAAATATTTCCCTAGCCTTGAATACATCAATGGCACGACATTGGATAAAAATTAAATGAAATCTAATCATCGACCATGAACCCAAGAGGTCATTAATATCGATTTGAATAAGATTTTTATCCATACTGAGATATAATCATGAACTTCAAAATAAACTATAACTACAATATTTTCTTCTAGATAAGATGATATCTAAGAGAAGATACATCCCCTTCCTCTACCCACCACATAGGTGATTAGAAAGGACTACATAAAAGGATTCATAAGGACCCTTCTCAATACTATCCCCAAAACTGTTACAATAAACAAACTCAACATGGAGTATATATTTCCACCATGATCCCCTAGAGTTAAGGACACATACAGTTAGAATGTCTTATAATACATGAATCATACGCCATGTCTATCAGTCTGAGGGTGATTGGCCGATCTGAGAAGAACTTGTGTAGGCAAGGAATTTTCAAACCCCAACCAGAATTAATAATTGATGTTATAAACCCAATTGTAAATAATATATAGAAGAAATCCATCAATACGTATGACCACCCTAACATGTATTATCCAATGATCGTCTACTGAAAAGTCCTATTGAACATGTAAAAAGTGTGCATCCTTTTTCATATAGCCTATGACGAAAAAAAACTATATCATTTCCATTAGGTGAGCTGAGAAACCCATTCACAATGTCCAGCAAGACATCATCTCACCTCAAATTAGGAATGTAAAATTACTGTAAAATTCATATCAGAATTAAGTGTTCCACTATCACCTACTGACTGTTGGAACACTAAGTGATAACACTAGAATTCTCCCACTTTATAGAAGTCCACCTATATAATCGATGTAAATCTCTATAAATCATGGAAGCACAATGACATACTTCTCTAGTTAAGACAATAAATTCCCACATTATCCCCTCTTGGATTTTTTTGGGGACCAAAACATTCCCATAAAATCATAAAGTCTCATCATCATCCATGGTATAAATAGAAGATGAATCTTCATATGATATAATTTTACATAATAATAATCCCTCGTGATTTGAAATATTCCCCATTCATACCCATTTTATAAAATGGTATAGATCATTACAATGTATCAGATGATAATCTACCCATGATACCCCTAAACCTCCACATGCATATCTATGAAAAATTCCCAAATATTATACTCGCCACGTTCCTCCTAAACATTCTGTCAATAACAGTTTCAGCTCTTATCATTAGCTAGAAAACTTCATTTTATATTCTTATAGAAAGGAACAAAATCCATTGAATGTATATAATTCACTAGTATAAACTACCTAAGATTCATATAACACTATGAAAATATATATTTGAGGTTTTTGTGATTGTTTTATAACACAAAATGTTTTCTATGTAAATAGTGTCTTCAACAGCATAACTCCTGAATAAGCATAGATAAATCGAGGATCTGTGTCTGGTAATTGTACTCAGGAGGCCTCAAATGATGAGACTTATACACTATGTCTCACTCGTCATACATTATAATATCTCCCAACCAATAATATATTTTTCACATAAGTCTATATAGATCCTTCTGAGCAATGTAGGAATCTAAAATGGAACTAAATATATGTATACCTTAAGCTTGTGAGAAGATTATTTTGAATATATTGACCAAATGAATTTCACAACATTCTTATTCATGACTGTAAATGGCATTTCAATCTCTGATAAATCCTATATGAAGAACTTATAATAGTCAACAAACCATATGAAACTCCATATATCTAAGACATTATTGGGTTTATCCTAGAAGACATCAACTCTGACATTCTCATGGCCTACTCAAACCCTAACTCGGGAAGTGGACATTTTCAGTCCAAAAGAGGAATTTTTTAGAATTGCATAAATATGGTTATCCCAGAGTTTATTCAAAATGATCTCATGATGGTTGGAATGGTCGTACATAGAATGAGAATACACTAAGATTATTTCCACAAATACTATGAGGAATTAATACCAAAAATTGATGAAACACGAATTCATTAGATCTATGGATACCATAAGTGTATTTGTGAGACTAAATGAAATTATCAGGTACTCGTAAAGACCATACCAGATCCAAAAAGGTGTATAGAGTACGTATAGATTTCTTACACGTAACTGTTGATAATGCATCCTCAAATCAATCTTTGAAAACACTCTTTATCCCCATATCTAATAAAATAAATCTTATATTCAAGGCATTTGATATTGGTTCATTACCATAAAATGGTTCAATCAATGGAAATCTATACAAATACCATGGGTATCTTCTTCTTTTTAGTCATAAAGGACTGGAAAACCCCATTGATATATTCTTGGTTGGATAATTACATTAGAATACATGTCTTTCTACTATTTATTATGCTCCAAAATATGCATAGGTTCCATTTTTAAAGGAGGAATGGGCACTGGTGTTCCTCTTGGAATAATATAAATAGTGAATTCTACCTCTATCATTGTAGCTTGATTGGAAAATCGCAACAGAATACGTCCATGAAATGATCCACTACAGGGGAAAAGTGGGTCATAACCCTTGATCATCCAAGAAGATATTTGTGAAATGATCAATCACTCTTCCTAGCCCACGATTCTTAGTTACGACTCCAGACACATGGAAATTCCACTCACCCTTCTTTATATGTATACCTCCCTCTAGTGATGGTAATGTCACTCTACATCAATAAAAATAAATATGAGATCGAAAAGGAACTAACCAAAACATCCTGATGATTAAATAGAGTCATATCCTGTCAATGGTGAAAATATTCCATACGAGGAGACATCCCTATATCTTAAGGGTAAAGTCATCGAACCGGTGAATTATATCAAATTAGACACAGAATGGGGTATCAAGCATAATTATGATATAGAATAACTCTTTCATGATCCCTAGACATTCTAAAAGTTCCTCATATATAAAAGTGAGTGATTCACCTATGTCAAATGAATCAAACACTAAATTAGAGGATACAAGAATAGTACCTCAAACCGTAGAAGGTTTGATACACATCTCATCTTGCATTTCTTGGACTACATATAATAGACCCATACCACGACCTTGAGTCACATCACGACATCATTGGGAGAACCAAGTCTAATGGTGTTTAAATTCATGAGTATGATTGAATTTTCCACAAAAAAAAATTCTTGGTATTCAATTGTATTACTTCTACATAAAAATAGAGATACTATTTTATCAACTCCAAAATGAGGGGTAAGTGTAGATCCCTTCTTGGAAGGGATTGATGAAAATCTTCTGAACAAGTGCTGGATATAACTTACCCTATTACATATTATATATTATAATATTCTTATAAACCCCAAGGTTTAATATTTCTCAATTTTCTGCAATGTTGGAATATATTGATGTTCATAGTGTACACTTTTTGATAGCTACCACCCCCATAAGGAACATCAAAATTCCACATTATCCCACAAGAATAATAAATTCCAGGTCTGCGTGATGAACCACCCTAGTTACCACAATAGTAATCCTTAATGTTACAGTTAGTAATTAGGGCTTGGTTGACTATCGTAGAAATAGTTGTCATCCTGAAAAACATTGACATGTAATTTTATAGAGTATATTATTCTATCCTTGAATCGCCTCACATACATAATATTGTCACCAAATAACGTAAGAATGAACCAATTCATATTATAAAAGCGATGAGACTACACTATAATAAACACGGTTCCCTACATTAGGCTAATAAAATCTCTATCTATGTTATCCCTATGAGTATGTGGAATGAAGTAGTTGTAAAATAGTGATTATAACTCTACCCAGATCATATCACATTTCTGATCTTCTTATGTAATAAAATCCCACCATCACATGGATAAAATGATTAGAATATGTAGTGAGTTTGACCCTCCACTATAGATTCATTTCAAGATGCATGTATATTGAATGAATGGCCACTATCCATAAATCAGTTGTATGTTGTCTTTTATCCAACGAAAAGGTTGTAGTATACTCTATTTGGAAAACACATGTCATCTCTTCTATATTCTTGGTAGGTAGAGAAAAACCATTCATATAATTGATCATATTGAAAATATCCTCTCTAAATTGGGTTTTGGATCCCATATCATGAATAATAAGTCATTCCATAGGTGTCACTACAGGTGGAATCAACTCCAACTCAGTGCCCAACACCTTTGGTGTATCGTTGTTATCACCCTCTTATCATATGAATTGAGGCCCCCATTTTGGCATGAATATAAAATTTCAAACACACAACTAATAAGAGAACATAGATGTTATTAAAATCACAAAATTATAAATGTATTGGTACGAAACCATACTATTGAAAATATAACACCTCTCTGACAACTCCAAAATCTAGGTCCAACTCATATTGAATTACAATATTTGGTCATAAAATTATAAAAGGATCCCAAAAACACACTAATATGGCTGGGTTTGGTTCTAGATCCCATATCACATGAATGGGTTTCAAATATACGGAGTTCCAAATATAATGTTTCGAGGAAAACATGTCATACATCATAATTCACATCCCATTAGCGGTAATCATTTCAAATTTTTATGATTTAAATTTTATTTTGTTCATAATATTGTTTTATAGTACATGTATCCCATATTAAAACGGTAGGGCTAGAACCCTCATTATGATATAATTTCTTAATTAATGTTTCATCACAAATCTATGTTAGAAAACACCATTTAGATTGATATAGGATAATAAATTAATCCAATTATACTCTCTCTATACGAAATGACATCAAATATCAGTATATAATAATAAATAACTTCTTATTTGAAGAAGGTATCTATATGTAGACTTAGTCCAGGAATAGAAAAACGCATGGCATATTAGTCAAAATGTACCTATTCTGATGTATGAGATGGCACACCTTTATTTAATCTATCCAATGTAATGAATCCCATTGCAATTATAATAATAATATTTAAATAATAAGACAAGTGAATCACCTAAAAGTGAAGTGATATTAAATATAATTGGCATAATCAATATCTACAACATCACATCATATGAATTTTTTTCTCTTATATGTGGGTTAGCTACGACCAAGAAACGTCTCATTTAAAAAATTATATTACCTCCCAGTCTCTTATCTAATACAAAAAACATTGTGTAAAAATGAATATTGTTCTAATACAAAATTGTAACATCCCGTCTCGGGATCTACTCAAACGATTCCCCGAGCCGATGGGTGACTTGGCCTCTAACGCACCTCCTCGTATGCCATAGGCTACATAATAGCATTTAGAGTCTATAGTGGTTGAGTGGGGATACTATACCCACATATAATAGTGGAAAAAATTGATAAAGTAAATAAATAAAAAATAGGGAAAGCATGATAAGATATGACACATCATAAAAAATAAAATAATCATCCATTGAATTATACATAACCATGAAACTACAATAATAATCAAAACCCATAGGATGATTCATATACATTGATATCATGGAATGTTGATATAATAAAAGGAAAAATAGGGGATATTCATATACAACATGCAATACAAAATAATGAAGGCTCAAATAGAATTATAAACATAAACGTGGTCATCTTCTACAATGATTAATGCTATAAGAAAATTAGAACCACCAATTATTGTAGGGCTCATTTTCAACTCCATTCTTAAAAACACAAAATATACTCGGGTACAAAAGGTAGATTATGTAGGGTTTGATATATAATCATTAGGCCACCACCAATTGTGTTTATAAATAATCATGATATTTTAAATTTAAAATATGATTGATGAAAAAATGAATAATAAAGTATTATGAATAAATAAATTTGAGGCGGTTAGGTTTATATAGGACGCATCTCTATCTCTACCTAATTCAACAAAGGCCGATTTATGATTCGGATTGGTAACCCCAATTAGTAGTCATATATATGAATATATTAAATTGTATATAATACATGTATATGAATGCTAAACTTGTGGATGTTTAGATCTATATAAATATATACTATGGGCTAGTTATCCCCAGGGCGTAACATAGGAATATATAACTAATCTAACAAACCAATTGATCAAACAATGGAAAAAATCCAAGAATCTAATTAATAATGTGATATTTCATTCATATCACTTGAGAGAGGTGGGTTGATACATCATTCCCAGCACCTATTTTATAGGATCATTGAAAATTATTCTCATCAACAAATTAAAAGTATAACTATGTGAGACATCTTGATAGAAACCTGATGTAAGAGATGGTGGAACATCATTCCCAACAATTCCCCTATCCACTGCTCAATATTTTGTAATAATTAAATAATAATTATAATAATAATAAAATCATAAATCACACCTAAAAAAATTTTAATCATTAATACCTAATTCAACCAAGGGAATATCAATTCATACAATCTATTTATAAAAAACATGAATCACTTGTAATGGACTTTCCACCAATTATCATTGATTAATATTAATACATTTAATTGATCAATAAAGGAAATAAAAGGCATTGTTAACCCAAACACATATAATGTGTACTTGTTCATAAAATAATTAGATAAAGGATGAAAAATATATTTTGAAGATAAGAAGAACACTTTGGCGTTGTTTGGTCATTTAATAAATTAAATAATAGAGAAAATTTAATTCATTACACACAATGGGATGTCAATTATTGGGGTAACCATATTATAAACACTTATAAAAGTTTAACAAGAGCATAACAAAAGATGTATACTTGTTTGGAAAGGAGTAATACACTTTAAGGTGATGCACATAAATGTAAAGTATGCCACACAATGGAAAAATATATTGAAACATGAAAAAATTTGGGTAAAAATTATAGACCACCTTCCATAGGTACATAGATTACTCCATGTTCAATATCATCACCATGATTGAATTATAATAGAAGAAAATGTATGAATGGTTTAACACCATAAAATAGGATGACTTAGATCACACCAATATAACATCAAATATGTGATGTAAAACTAAGAAATTGATCAAGAATATTATATATCATATCGATGTATATCCAACATGACCAATATCTTCCTATTTAGATTCTGAATGGAGGGAAATCAATGATCATAGAATATGTAAATGGAATTCCAAGGGAAACGTTTGGAAGGGTTATACCCTAAAAATGATTATAAAAAGAGTAGTTAGGTATTATGGATTGTTAAAATAAGAAATTTTCCTTTCAAATGAGTGGTCACATAGCTTGGCTACGCAGTTGGCCAAAATGGGTTCTACATGTGTAATGTCTGGAAATATGGAAATCAATAATTTGCCTAGAAAGGGATGGTTTTGAGAACTCAAGTGCACCTCCCCATATGCTTGAGGCTGGGGACTAGAAGGGGTATTAATAGTATAGTAGAGATAATATCACCCTGGTAGGAAGTGAAATATAAGTATAAATAATTCATAACAAAATGTACACAACAAAAATTATAAACTTTAAGACGAATAAAATAAAATCAAATTGAGTAATCCATTAAATAAATAATGAATAATTTAATGACATTCTGGAATGAAACAAATATTCATGCTAGGATGATACAATAAAAATCCTAGACAACTCAAATAAAAGACAAAATTTCTACGGTCCCAAACCCCATGTTAATCCCATATCTAAACTCCAACCCATATAAAAAAAATCTATAAATGACCATTTTCCTATGTCAAAACATTCACAAGAAAATCATCTCAGGTAGCCAATGGTGGCTTGAATAAGGTTTGAGTATAACTATTTAGGTCAAAACCACATTAGCGAAAAAACCAGTATAATAAAATGTTTATGCAATAGAGTTATAATAAGTTGTAGTAATTTATTTTACAATTAATAAAATACAATAATAACTTAGTTCAAATTCCTACCATAGTATATCGTACCATGTATTATGACATTTCCAAATAAATCCATGTAATGAAGGTAAAATAACCTGCTTTGGATCCATGATGGAATATCTCAGAGCATGGATTATGACCATGTCAACCATAACCACATACCCATGTAAGAGTTCCAATAATATGGGTCAAATACCTATAATAATTAAAACATCAAGGTTAAAATCCCTATATTAATTACATCAAAGTATTCGGTATATCCCACTCTGTAAAAGCTTTCTAGAATGAGACTATGATTAGCCCGGTCAATATCATCATTCAAATATATAAGCATGTTTGTTTTGGGGTGGAGAATTATATAAAATCATTAACAAATAAATCACAATCCCTTTCAAATGGCTTGGATATCACAATATAAAATTACATTTAATAGTGGTTAATTATTAAAATTACTATTCTTGTTTCAAATTCCAATTACAATTTATTTCAAAATTGATTAAAAATTATATCAATAATAAAAAATCCCCTATTATGGTATTCTATAACATGAAATCACACTAGGTCACGTGTCGTAAAAAACAGACGTTATGATATTTTCTAATTCTATTATAATAGTCTTTCAATCTTCCCATGGGATGTCACAAGACCATCAAAAATCATTTTGAAACCAAATGACACCAAGGATAAATTTTTATTTTTTATTTAATTAATTTTGGCACACACAATGATGGAATGGTCACAATATTCTTGAAATATGGAAATTATAAACCATTTTCATAATATATAGACACCATAAAATTTAACAAATAATCCATCAAAAAATTCAACTACCAACACCCATGAGAAAGAATGTGAAGATGATTTCATGGAGGATCATAGATCAAAACTGACCATGGTAAAATCGAAAAGCACATTTAGTTAAGAGATTTAATTGAAATAGTTTTAGAAAAATATGTGAAGGAATAAACCAAATCAAATAGACATTCTAGGGATTTCTCAGACATCAAAATTTTCTAGAAGGGATTTTGGGACCCAAATATCACCTGGAGAATTCACTAGGGTAGAGATAGAGGAGTTTAAGCCTAAATAGTTAATAATTTAGCTTCAAAACATGTTTAAACAAGAATTTCAAGCATTTACACATTTTGAAATGTGATTATTAACCACATAAATGTTTTTAATCTATTATGCTAAAAATATAATCACCTCAGAATTGTTTTATTAAAATAATTAAACAATTACAAGATTTATAATCCCATTATATGAATTTTAAATGTTCTATAGTAAAATATTTAGATTATATTACTTTAAAACAATCAAATCCTTTTTTAATGTTTCTTTTTTCACTAATAACCTATCAAACACTTATCTCATTTATACTCGAACACGATTACTGGAAAAAGCATACTTCCCTATACATTATGACATTTTCTCTAAAAAAATAATATCCTTCATTGATACCATCCAGTCTTTCTAATGTTCACACGAAACAAATGGATACATTTAATCGATTGAATTTATTTTGTGATGAAAAAAAACTGAAATAAAAAATTAATGAATGGCTTAGAGAGAGATGTACATGAAAAAATGGTTTCATAAAACCTCATCACCTTATAATAATTCATCTATGAGGTAAACCATGTGTCCGAGTTTGGTATTAGAAAAAAAGTCCATCCATTGTGTTCTCATATCATACTCCCTCTCCAATGTATGATACTGAACCCATCCATGCTTTGTTTGAACTCTAAATAATAGAATATTCTTTACCCAAATATATTTATCACTACGATCCACAACCCATATCAGATTCCCCTCAGTAGACACATCATCACGATACTCCATGTGTGTTATGTCTATCACATGGGAGGGTTCCAGATGATATTATCATAGTTATGACATGTTTATCTTGCCTTATATAGCAATTTTGTTTTACAGAAGGGATAATAGAACTCAAATGGACCGGCACTTGAAAATATTTCAAAAGGTATGACAATCCAGATGCAAGCTTCTATTGTTTAGTAACATAAATTTGTCCCAACCATGGTTTCGCCAGAAAGAAAACATGATGACTAACATCAAATTCCAAAGGACATCTCCTATAGTTAGAATATAATTTCCCCTTAATCTGTGTGATCACCAACCATTTTCTGGTCAACTAAATCATTTTAAATGTCTCGTAAATGTGAATAAGACCAACAAGTGATCAATCACATACCTCAAGAAAAAAAATGAGGTGAAAAGAATGGGATTCCATAAAAATTCTTTAAATTTTATATTTGGAATAATTATTTAAAGGTATTATTATATTAAAACTCATTTATACATATATGATAATTCCATAGAACACCAAAATCAAAAACATAGGCTCGTAACATATCTTCCAAAACCTAAATAGTGTGATCAGATTGACCATCAGTCTAAGGATGATATGTTGTGCATAAAAATAACTCATGATATGAGGAATTTCTGAAGACCTTCCCAGAATCATGATGTGAAATAAGGATCTCAATCTGAAATGATACTCCACAAAACAACATGGAACTAAAAATCCTTGCACACATAAGTATTACCTATATACTAAACTATAAAGGATTACATAATAGATAATAAGTAGCATATCGTAGTAGTTTAATCCAAAAAAACCCATAAAACATCAATATATTTGGCTGTTCTGGGAAGTCCTGTCACAAAATCCACCCTGACATCATCCCATTTCCACTCCATAATAGGTAAAGGCTACAAAATCCCAACTAGAATCTGATGCTCATTTTTCACCTAGTGGAAAGTTAAGCATCTAGATTTGCAGCTATCCACCACTTTTATAATTCCAAACCACCAATACTATATATAAATGACAAGATGCATATTTATTAATCCAATTTGCACCGCCCATCTAGAAGAATAAAACTCTCTCATCATCTCCTTGTGAAACACTGTATGAACCCATACTCGGCTAAAAATTAATAGAATTCTCATTAACATGTGACTATCTAGATTGTATATTCACACAATATATTTTTTCTCATTGAATTGAGTTCTCCATATCTAAAAACCAATTTGTTTTAATTGAGTCCAAAATAATTTGTATAATAAATTTATAAATCAAGGATACTCATCCTTGAGTCCCAAGAACATCATGATATACATCTTCAAAAAAAGGAAACTATCTCAACTCATAAAAATACCCTTATACTACATCTATCTATGATTTTGGATCAAGTCATCGATAATGAAATTTCTATTTCATGATGTATAAGGTAATTCTATGATTAAAGAGTGTAGATACATGACCAACATCCTCTATCGATGGTTCATGTATTGATGATAAAAGATAGACATAGGGATTTTGGGATAAGTGTATACCACAAACATATCACTTATGAGACATTGCCTCCCACGTCATAGGGAATGTACCACTATTTCCAACTCTATATCATGTGTTGGTTAATTCCCCTCATGTGGTCTTAGAATAAAAAAAACATAAACAAACATATGATCTTCATGCATTATAACTACTCAGATTCCAACTATTGATGTGTCTCTATACACGGTATAATTTTCTCATGTCACATCTAATGTGTGGAAAGTTTTTAATGTAATTCTTCATTTAACCTACTAAAAATCAACCTTAAAAGAATCATGCCAATCAATATAATACCCATTCATGTTTTTCCCAAAACATGGTGATTATAAAAAGGATAAAATCATAGATAAAATGATGGTAATAACCATATAATCATATAATGATCTAAATTTTGAAGACATACTGTGGGTGTTTCCAAGATATCACCTCTATGAAATTCTCTGTAACTATTAACACACATCCATCAATGATGGCATGGCCTAAATAGTTCAATCATTAATCGGGAAACTGCATTGTGTTAGATTACCATAGTGTTGATTCTCTCTCAATGTACTCAAGAGGATGTCAAGATTTTTGGAGTGTTATTATACAGAATAATAGTATGCTATTATATAATTGAATAAATCCCCCACATATTAGTCTATAAAAGGTTCAATGAACCTATTCATCGTGTCCATGAATACCACAGGGGAATCACTCAACCCAGATGGAATCGCTAATAATTCATATAGGCCAAACCTTCTCCTAAATGAAATATATTTATATCGGATCGTATCACACATAACTGATGATATCTATATCTCATTTAAACCATAGATAATATTCATTCAACTCTCAACTAATCCAAAATATCATCATTTTGTGGAACATGTCCTCTGTTCTAGACCATTATCCAGATCAACCACTGATAATTCACACATATGTGAAAATATCCATCAGTATTTTTGGTGTAAGGAATTGGAGAATCCAAAGGAGATGTACTTGAACATATGAATCCTTTATATTATAGATATTCAAACTAAACATTAAAATGTTGAATCTCTTCATGTGCTATTTAATAAAGTTGGATGGAATCAAGTTATGCTCTCAACACCAATTGGACCGTGAAATCGGAATCTAATTTTGGAATTAAATTATAGAACTCATTATGAAAACCATCTTGAAAATGGTCTACCATTTGAGAAAAAACATCCTAATATATTCCACAATTATCATGGGTAATATTAGAGATCTGAGCTATGATACAATCATATTTATAATGTATTGGTCAAAAACATACGTCATAAAGACCCCACTGTCCTAGGTGAAAATAAATTATTTCTTCAGGGGATAGGAAAGTAAATCTCTTCATATAATAGTTGATATGATCATGCTGTAGAATAGACCAATCCATTACTAGAATCAATTCAAATCCAATCATTTCATGCATGAATGGTTCCCAAAATTAATAATAACCACCTATCTCTGGAGAATTGATTTTACAATTATTGATATATTTTGACCAAATGCCATATGGTTTGTCAATGGTGGAAACACCATTTACGATTTCCAGACCCACGACCAAACCATTTTAAAAAATAGAAGATAGAAGATAATTCGACACACTCATATAACAAAATAGAATCTATGGAAGATGATATAAGAATAAATCCTAAGATGGTATCTACTAATGTATCCTTGTTAGATGAAGTAATATAAATAATGTGAAACTGACTTGCCCCTATTCCATGTGATCCATTATGAAAAAACTGTGATTTTCCAAATCCTTAGCAATATATCTCCTTAACTGGAGTACTATGTCCCTTTCCTCAACCTGAACTTCTTAAGTATCTCTGGCTACCATTATTTTAAGGTATAGCTGAGCCCCTTCCTAACATTGGTGACTATTCTAATCATATTAAAATAGAATTATGAATAATCACCAGATAGAAACATATAAGATGGCCAAATATTATATAGATACAACACTAAATTTTGGAGTAAAGTCATCGAGGGATCGTGCGCCCAAACATTCCCACTGAAAGACCTAGAAAAATAAATAATCATAATATGGTTTCTATTAACCTGGATTCTCTACTGAATACTTATTTCATATAATATATCAAAATGGATCTTCATAAAACAAAAATGAAATTTCCCAAATCACCCTACTAAAATAGCCTAGCAGCTTCTCAGGTTGTCTCTCAGATTCCCATTCATGATGAGTGCATGTATAATCACTTACTAAAATATGCTTAAACATATAATGTTTAACTATGACTAGATCTTTCAATAAATTCCACCCATGAATGTTATTTCACTAAAGATATTATCAACTTCCAAACATGGCCAAATTTTTTGCCAATATTTAAAACATCAAACATAGTCTATATTTCAAAAACCCACCATGTCAGATGCATGACCAAGGGGGATTTGCCCGTAAGGGGCTCTGAGCAGCGAGGGTTCCCTCAGTCACTTCCTCTCTTCCTCCGTGAAGGAAGGATTTTTTCTCTCTTTGGATCTCCTCTATGGCTTGGTTTCTGGCATGGGCTCCCTTTCGTGGTTTCGAGTTCCTGCTTTACAGTCGGATCTATATCCACAAGCAAAAGACCATGTTGCGACAAAGTCTCTAGAAGTTTCGGCATGCACCAAGGGCAGGTTTGTGGGTACGATCTAGTCCTGGCGTTGTGGAGTCGGTCCTTGGGTTGAGTTTCCTTGGCTGTTTGGGGGTTGCAGCTTTGATCTGGGGTTGATGTGAGTGCCTTGGGGGTTTTGGGGTCTTCTCCAAGGCAGATGAAGGTGGCTACGAGGTTCGAAGTTGAATTTATTTTCATTGTAATATGAGCTTGTTTTGATGGAGTTGCGTGTGGAAGGTTGTTCGGGTGATGTTTCTTCCATTTCGGTTTTTTATCGGTATGATTTCCCTTTTTGTTGTGATGTTTTTGGGACGGTATGGAGGTGGAGGGTCCGTTGGTGACTCTGGTTTCCTGTGAGCGTGTTGGTAAATATGAAGCTGACTTGGTTGCTGATGATGGTTGTCCAATGTTTGGGCTTAAATTTTATTTTTCCTGCTGTGATGTATTGTTGATGGTGATATGTTGGAGGCGGCTGCGTCAGAGGCTACCTGTGGTAGTGGGCGACGAAGCAGGGTGTTCGTCGGTGATCTGCTTCGGTGATTTTTCTGGTGGATGGTGTTGCCAACGACCTGTGATATTGTGATGATGAAGTCACGTGTTGTTAGGGTTCCCGACTCGAGGCAAATTTGTGTCCCGAGGAGTCGTGTGGCATGCGGCGTTGCATTACCGAGGCGCGGAAAAGATTTCACTTGATATTTGTGATTTGAAAATTTTGATGATTGGATTGGACTTCTCAGGTACCGTGATGCGATGTGTGATTTTTGGGTTCTCCTACCTACTTGTTCTGTTACCGGTAAGCCTTAAACCGGCTTTTTAGAAAATGGAAAAAAATGGCTTTCAGTCAGATGCATGACCACATGAGAGTTGGCATCCCCCAAGGAAGCATGATAGAAATTGATCAGGAACTTCATCTCGATGTCCACCCATGAAATCTCATATTCCATCATATGTTTCTCCAGAATATCCCACAAATAGTGAATGGTATATAAATCATATATGAAGAATTAACCACCCTCTTATATGCGGGTGTCTCGAGATTCATGAAGATTGTTTGGATTTATTCAATTCATAACTCGGCTTCACCGGGTTCCCCTTTCCAATTATACATAGAAATATTTCCCCACTAAAACTCTTTTATTAGAATAGACACCAAAGGAAGATTACAAATAATCACTCGTTCCATGGATCTCAAGGCCCTCATGGTGATTTCATGTAACATAACATTCATATGGGCCTTGTGATCTATATGATTTTTTTGTTTAGGTGTGTTAGGAGTGTGCTGATTTCCACTCTCCAAAATCATATGTTGATTATGATAAGGATAAATTTACCCTAAAATAAAAAAACAAAACTTAGATAGATAGCTAAAAACAATGTAAACCCCATAAATTAACCACAACTGAGAACCATTACCTCTTAGTTTCCCTATACGTTCTATACATGTATTTTGGCAAGATAGAGGAACTCATTTTATCTATCCAAGGCAGGATACATCTCATATCACACTTATACAGAAATGTATATATCAAATGGAAAAAGAGAAATGTACCTATCATCAACAATTCATGTCAATATTTTACTTTTTTTATATTATGATTCATGTATTTTAATATCATGACAGACTAGGCCACATGTACAAATGACAATAAACAATTAGATTATAGATCATTAAACTCACAAAAAAAATTGAATAACCCATGTTGATATAAGATCAACTATAACTAACACACATAAAAAATATTTTTCCCATCCTAGGGAACTCATATTTTACCATACATGGTTTAAAATCTCCCATCAAAAATAACATTAACATTTCATGACACAATGTAGACTCCTTTAAATCTTTCTTAATCAATGTGGCAGAAAAAAATAGAAAACCATATCCTTTGATACCACATTGTAACATCTCCGAATATGGAACTCTCTAAATTGGGAAGAAAGGGTTTGATATGAGACCTCTATAATTCCTCCACATACACCTGAGGATTTACACTAGAAGAACGTGTCTGAATAGTATAGTGGGGAGTGTTTACCCATGTCCTGATGTGTAATAGTAGTAGAAAAAAATCATAACAAAATATAAATAATTAGAGTAAATATATAGATAAAAATAAAAATAAAATACTATTGAATAATCTAATAAATAAGTAATGAATAATGTAATAATGTGATTGAATGTAAAAAAATTTCATTCTAGGAGAATATATGGAAATGACTAGAAGACTCAAATAAAAGACTCAATGTCCCAGGTCCCAGACCCAAAATAGATCCCATCTCTAAAATCCATCCCATCTGCATACAAAAATCTACTACATGGTATTTTTCCATTGTCGAAACATACAATCATGAAGTCTTCTCTGGTACCAAATTGTCTCCCAAATTGTGTTTTAGTATTATAATGTAGGTTGAAAACATTATGTCTAAGAAAACCCAATTTTTATTGGAAGTGTATGTAATAAATCAGTAATGAGGTGTATCAATTAATTTATTTAACAAATAAAAATATTAAATAACAACCTCTTATAGATCCATGTGATGATATCTCTTAGTGAATCTTAAAAAAATTCCAATAACAACCATAGAACTGTGGTAAAATAACCTGCTTCAATGTCATGTGATTATATATCACGGAATGTATTATAAAAATTGAAAAGAAAATCATATAACCTTGTTAATGTCCAGAAAATCATTGTCAATGACCTATAGTAATGACTAAATCTTGTTCAATTCTCTATAAGCATTACAACATTGGACTGGGCATAACCCACTCTCTATATGAATTATAGCATGGGAATGGGATGATCCCTCTAAATATCATAATTATGGCATATAAGTGCGAATGTTCTAGGTCCTAGCCCAATATATTAGCATTAAAACATTTAATAGAGTCTCTTTCATAAAAATTTCATATCACGATATCATATCACAATTACCATTGGTTAATTATGAAAATTACCATTCTTTATTCAATTTCTACCTGAAATTTATTTCACAACTGATTAAAAATTATATCATTAAGAAATAATAAATAACTTATGGATTCAATAATAAGAAACCACAATAGGTCAAATGTCATGTTAAAAATACATTAATAAATTTTCTAATTCAACTATAATCATTGATCAATCACCCCATGGGTAGCCATAAGCTTGTCACAATCCCATTTAAAACCAAAAGTATTCATGTAATAATTCCAATTATTTAATTAATTAATTTGATTTCATACCATGATTTCACTATCATAATATTGAATAAAATTAGAAATTATCAATCCAAGGATTACGATTTAGACCCTAACATTAAAATGATGATCCAACAATGCATCCAATAGCTAATGTCTATCAGGAGAAATGTGTGGATATTTACAATGAGGTTCCTAGATCAAAAAAGGTCAATATCAAAAATAACAATGCATTTGGTCAATGAATTTGAACAGAACAGTTATAAAGGAGGAAATCAAATGATGAATCCAAAAAAGGATTTACCAGTGACTTCTCACATAATTGGGACATCCAAAATGGATGTTGGCACCCAAAATTTCCACAAGAATGCCCTAGGGTTGAGAGGAGTAGAGTTGCAGTAGAAACAGGGATATTTAAAATAAAAAATGTATTTAAAATTTTAGCTCAACCATTTAAATTTCATGTAATTTTATTACAAATCGTTTATATATATTTCATGGAATATTTTAAAAAAACTTCACCTATGATTTATTTTATTAAAACCCTAGAACCATTACACAACTAGTAACCATTTTACATGTTGTGTATATTTTATACATTTTAGCAATCAACCCATTTTCATTTTATTCATTCCAAACCTCTTTTCAAGTTTCTCAAATCCCCAATAAATCGTGAAACACATAACCCATTTATACTTGGACAACATTTATTCAAAATTCATACCACCTCGATCTTTATGTCATCTTCCCCAATAAAGAGCTTTTCACTAATACTCTTAAATATATCTCAAGTTTCCTTGTAATAAAATACTATGTCTATTCAAAAAATATGTTTTCATGATGAAAACATAGCCGAATGAAAGGATTAATGAAAAACATAGAGGGAGACATACATGGAAAAAACAGGATCTTAGAAAGAGTATAACACGTTCTTTTTAAAGAGGGACCCCACACTGGTTATGTATGTATTTTCCCTTACCAAGTGCAAGATGTGTGAATTCATCTCTCTCAAACCTTTAAACATTTTATATGGGAATCATCGTATTGATGCATATTTGTAGGAAAACACTGAATCCTCTATCTTCCCAAAGAAAATCACTCACATTGTTTGAGGAAATAGTGCGGGATGGACAACATTGTTTCCACTATCCATGTAGCCCATTCTATTTTCCAATATTAAAATGCTATAGGAACCAATAATTCTCAAGAAAAAAAACATTCTTTAACTCCTTGAATCGAATAGGTAACATTTCAAAGGACAAACTAATGATTTTATTATGAAAAATTGTTATTTTCCATCTTTAAATGTCAGTTCATTACATCTATTATCAATCCAAATTTCACCGATTAAAATACTTTTAATTCAATTGAAGATGTAAAAAATTAATTATCAGGAATATTTTTTATTCTAATTTATAATTAATTGGTCTATATAGAATAAAACAGATTCATATTTTTGAAAAAAATAATTGCAATAGATGCGGATGATATGTGGGAAATTTGAATCATAAACATTCTTGTAACCCATTAAATATAATGTAAACTATTAAATTTTCAAATTTTTGTTTTTTATAAAATCTCTCATAATATAATTCTTAACATGGGAAAATATTAAGTTTTATATGTGGGAGAGAGGTGACTTTATCTATTCTATGTTGTTCTAAAATTCCTGAAACATCAAAACAAACATTAACTCATATCTAGAATATGACAAATTTTTAAAATTAAATTACAAATTTTGAGTCTATATTATTATATTTTCTCCACAAAAGTGTCATAAATTGTGGATAATAACAAGTTAGTTGTAGTGGTTTTGATTGATTTTGAAATATTTTGGGGAAGTATGATTGTTGAGTGATGTTGCCATCATTTTTTTAATATTATTCTATAGAAACAAGAAATGAAATGAGAAAAGATAAATATTTCCATTAATAGGATTATAAAATGAAAAAACTATAATTTTTTTCTAAAAAAGGGCACTCACCATTTTTAATATAAATCACTTAAGTGAGCCAACTCAAATGATAATCATAAAAATATTTTTAATCTGCAGTAAATTGGGAAATTAGGATGGCACAGTGAATCTAGAAGATATCAGGCATCAGGTGTGGGTCTAATCCCTCTATATATGTCTTATAAGTTATTCTTTACTGTGGATTGGAATTACATGTTTTGAAAAAATATGAAACAAACAAATAAATATATAAATAATTAATGATATTAATAGAAAAAATCTATTAACTAGGGAGATATGGATACTAAAATCAAATGAATAAATAAAAATTCAATTAAAATAAGATTATTTGAGTTGTATAGATGATGTTAAAAATAGTTCTATGATTTTTTAGATCCTAGGAGAGAGTAAAAATTTATGGATATTTTTTAAGGATTTAATAGCACATACATTTATCCTATAATAACTGATACATTTAAAACATAAATTAAAAATGAAAAAGGGCACTAAGTGACTTCAAAAAAAAAAGGAATTATATTTTCCATAGTTATTTTATCAATTTTTTTTAGTGTGTATTTAAATATAATATGGAGATTATATAAAAATTCCTTTAAAATCTAGACCCACCTCATAGTTTTTTTCCTCTATAAATAAATTTATTAACATACTAAATTTTTACCTGATTATAAATATACTTCAATATATATTACAATTAAAGGGCATGGAATTTTATAATGATAAACAAGTATTTATGTGTGGGGGTTTTTTGTGGGTGTTTACACGTTTTTCTCCATCCACATTGATACAATAACTATGAATTTGTTCTGAAGATGATATTTAATTGAGAATATATAGAATTCTGAATATTTTATTATAGAATTTGTATTATTTTTAATTATTATTAGAATATGTTTTTATGGGGGATTAAATGAACATTATTTCATGGATGTTTTTTCACAAAAATATGTGAATATTTTTTGGCAAGATTCATTAAAATGTTCCTTATCAAAAAATTATTATCAATTTATAAATTTGTAACAAAATTCGTTAATTAAAGCCCAAAATTAATTTCATTGAAAATTTATTGTGGAATTAATTATTATTTTTATTTATTTTGAATCAAATGTTTCCCTTATTCATTTATTTAATAATTTTTTATTTTGACAATATTTTAAAAAAATATGAAGTTGTTTTTCATGTAGGGAATGAGGAAACAAATTTAGAGTGGGATGCCACAATCACTTAATTGATCTTCAGAAAACAAAATTATGAATGGAGGCATGGTCAGTATACATACCAATAGACAATTTGAATCCTAACATGAGACACAAACTAACCATAATGAAAAAAAATCCAACTATCTATAAAAAATTAGTCTAACCACGAGACACTCCAATGGTTAGTATACCTACCAGGAAGATTCTTATTTGAAATGCTGGTGAAAAAATGGAAATGTCACGAGTTACCATATGATCTAAATATCAACTTACCAAGTATGCATCCATCCTGTTGCACAAATAAGTGACCATGACTCTTGGAAATATACCTACTACGAACTTGTTCCATGAAACCATGTTTGAATCAACTAAAACCTACCGTGAGATCCATAGTATATGTGATGTGACTGTTCATTTCTATGACAGTTGTGCCTGATTATTCAAAACCCATGGTTTCCAAACCATATCTAAAATATAGTGAAAAATCATAAGATAGAATTTTCCCCAAGTAAAGTCTCATATATTTAATAGAGACACACCATCCCAATTAAGGGGTAATGAATTAGTTCATGTGTGGAACATGATCATAGGTTTGTTGAATTTAATGACCAACCACGGAGGATGATCCTATCTACCATAATTATTTATACCTATTCTAGATCAAAAATTATTTGAGAAAACACAAAGACTATATAAATATTTTTCCTCATGATGATGTTGAGATCCATCATCATAACACCCATATGCACCATCAAATATAGTAATTAAGAAGATTCCCCCATAATCATTGTGGATAATGAAAAAAAGGGCTAAATATTTTTAATATACAAAACTGACCAAATATAATGAAGGAGATGTTGCCTCTGACATTCCAAAGTATTCATATTAATCATATAATCTTTTCACATGAATAATAATCCTTTATCAAGATTCATCAGGATGTACTGACACTGAGGATTAAAAATCTTTGAGAATGTGAAGGAACCTCAAATGAAGAAAGGATAATGAAAATTCCAAATAACTATGAGATGGATAACCACATGAGAATTTATCCAAGCTGATACAACTGATGGACTACACTGAGTTGATTGAAGTAATATTAACGACTAGTGGATAGTCAAATTGAGATGAACATTATCCGCTCAACTAGGGGTGAAGCTAACATAGACGAGATAAGGGAGAAGCCACCCATGCCTAGTGGAATGATTATGGATACTATTGTGGCTTGATCTAATCAAAGATGGTTGAACTATATTAGTTGCATTCTCATCGATTATTACTATTAAAACATTGAAAATTAAATGATATATATGTACTAATAATATCCCTAGTTGAATAAAGGATGTAAAATTTTGGTTGTGAATTTTCCAAACAGTCACAACTGAATAATTTTTCACCACATATTTTGAAAATTAAAGTGTTAAAGATGCACGATATTGATGGTCATCTTGATCGGGATTAATATTGATTGTAACATAGAAAATGATTCATGAAAAATTGCTTATAGGATACCTTTATTCATTATTGTAGGATCAAAATTAAGGTTAATGGTGACTAAAGTAGTTCAATTCATATATAAGGAGACTCACTTTATAAAAATTCAATGATGGAAGATTTCAATTTTTATTTAAACATAATCTGAAAAAATTATCCTTTTAAATTTTTTAAACATATCACAATCTAGCGGTTGAAAGTGAATTATATCCATGTTTCACCAAAATAACCTCATCATATAGAAACATATCATCGTAACAACATCAATACATAGGTTTTTTCACAAAATGTTTAGATATTGGGATTAGACAGAGTATATTGAAGAGTTGTGGAAAATTTCCTTCAAGTCAATTATTACAATAGAAATGATTGTTTAAATTTTAATTTCACTGTATTTGAACAGGTAAAATTGTATTTAATTGATATGGAATAGCCTATATATAATAAATAATTTCATAACTAGACAATATTGGTGAGTTTATTCTAGCTAAGGATTTATAGTGCAGGTTTGGAAAAGTCAGATCTAATAGATGTTTTTCATGTGCACATCATAAGAATATTTAATTCAAATAGAGCCCCAAATTATTGAATTGATATTTGATGATGATAACTACTATTTTTATAAGAGATAGAACATTCACTTGATCAGACATTTCATGTAGATTTGATGGAATAATATAGAATCTATTGATTTTTTTGATACATTCTGGCATGTTCATGATTTAATTTTGTCAATGTATTATCTTCGGCCACTATTTTGGATGATGTATAATGAAAAAAATTACACAAGGAATCCCTGAGGATAACTTTTTAATAGTGATTAGGAGATTTAATTGGGGATTATTATGAAACAATAGTATTCATATAATAAGATGAGTATATAAGAGAGATAATCCATACCCGTAAAACCATTGAGAGATACAAGGCTTGATACCAGGGGATTGTGAAGAATATATCAGAGTATACTACCTGATTTGAGATTATAGTCCACTAGGGATCATTGAGAGGAATCAATAATGTGTTGTATGTTATATAAAACTCTTCTATAATTTCCTTTATTTCACACTCCTTTGTATATGGTTCCTTTTTATTGAATCCATTGAATATTTAAAATGTAGTTATGATCATCTAGATAAAAATCATTGTGGGAATATTTTTATTTGGTTCACCATTTTAACATCATTTGTTTATCGTAAGTATAATATTCTACTCCGAAATTATTTTCAAGTGAAAATTATTACAAATAATCATGTATATGTAAACATTTATTATGATCAAGAATCATTTGATAATATTTTATATCTACATATTTTACTAAAATGTTAATAAAAATGAAGAGAGTGTAGGAAACATTTTTCGGCTTAAAAATTTTACAAAGAGATAACTGCTTTATCATTTTGTGATTCAGTGACTTCAAAAGCTCGAAATATTTCGGTATCATTCATTTATGGGTTGATATTATAAGAAAATTAGTTATCCATATTTAATCAGTTTCAGGAAGTCTAATTTAAATGCATTAATGGATGAATATTTTTATAAAATACTGATAATAAATTCCCCTAACATTATCAACTTATTTTTATCACCACATTAAGTTTACTACTACTCCTATTGGTTTTCATAACATTGGTACTTGAAAATAGAAAAATTCATCACTCCCATCATAGATTAATCACCAAAACTATTTTAATTTCCCTCTTATTATTTTTGTTTTTTTTTCATTTTGTTATCTTAGTTACACAAAAATAACAATTATGTATGTCATTACTTGTGGATCAACCCCTTACTAGTAATAAAATTGTTTTATGTACTATTATATATGATTAATTTTCACATGTTCAATGACATACTCCCTATCCCAATTAATATTCCAATAAATTAAATATTTTAGTTCAATAGGGATACCAATAATTACATTTAATTTAATAATAAGATATTATGATACCTCTTCAGAAATTCTTATCTTCACAAATTCATCAATGCTAGTCATATTCCTTACTTCTTGAGGACCATCATTACAACTATTTGTATCGCTTATTGACACAACATCTATCATTTTGATTACTCAATTTAATAAATTTTCTTAACCATTAAAGGATAGTACCATAACATTGAGATCTCTCATGGATGCTTTCACTTCTCTTGGATAATACACATATGTGACACCAATGGGTTAATTGACTTTATTGAAATCGCAAAATTAAATCATAATCCTAAAGTGGATCATATAACTTCATTAGAGATTACGTAATCCTATAATAGTCTCATTTCATATATAACTCTTTAAAACATATATCATTAAGGATTATAATAAATATAGCCACCCCTATTTTTAAACGATAAGTCTCCAGGTTCCTCACCAATTTCTTTTTCTTTTAAGATACTGAATGTTACACCTTATAACATAAATAATAAATAATTACTTGATTTATAATAATGGTTTCACATTCATAGTCGTTGTTGATATTATTTATTTAGAGTATTTGAGAATAGGATGTATTGTTATATATGAATCCCTTAAAAATCTTGTCACATCCAATCCAATTCAATTTTTCCCAAAAACATTATTATGTTTAAGATCTGGTATCATTCATTAATATTTTCTTCTATCACGACATATAGACATTGACTTTGTAATGAAATATATATATACTTAAGATTTGTGAAATAATTTTAAAACATTCTTGGAGAAAAAAAGGTCTTTATGTGATATAAAATGAAAATAAAACCATTAATCAATTATAAATTCATGAAAACCCATATGGAATTTTTTTCTTTTTACATAATAATTTTATTTTCACAAAACATGAATTTACATACTCATGACAAAACAATAAATTCCCATAATATTTCAAAAATTATTTTTATGAAATATAAATTTTAAATAATTGTCATGAAATTTACATTGGAATTATTGAGAACACATGAAAAGTAATATTTCATAATAAAATGATCCTATTATTTCCATTAATCTGGAGTTCATTTTAATAACTTATAAAATTAATATAAGTCAATTAAAACCCAAATAAACTATTAAAAACTGTACAATTAATTTTGTAAAATATAATTTGAATCCATCTTATAGTTGACTCACATAATGAGATAATTTCCATATGAATTATAAGTAACCTATCTCTGATAAACATAATTACATTACCCAATGCATTGTTGAGCAATATTGGCTAACCTTCTATCAGAGCAATATATATGTCACTAATCATTCATATAAAAATCCTTGATCCCTAACATTAACAAAACAGACATATATTCCAATTGATCTATAAAAATTATTTGAATATAAATATTATCTCACCATAAGTAAAACTTCCAAAATTATCAAAATGATGAGAAAAAAATTCCATTTCAATAGAAAATATTACTAAAATAAAAAAATTTAGATTATTAAAAATTGCCATTCTGTACATGTAAAGGATACATCAAGGATACATTTATGATTGTCATAAAACCAATTCATTTGAAAATTGTTAAAAGTAATATTATTTTTACACTTTTTAAAGAAATTCCGAAAGAATATTTATAAAAATAATTAAAATTATTCCTTATTTAATAATTGTAATGAAAGTACTGAGAAGTCAAAAATTAATTTAAATACCATCAAAGGGAAAACTATATTCTTTAATTTTTTTAAATAACCTTATCATTTAAAAAATGATTCATAAAGAATAATTTAAAATAATATTTAAAAAATAAAGTCTCTAACCTCGATTTCTGACTTATTTCATTCATATGTAGACCCTACTAAGTAAGAAGATTAAATTAATTTTTATATTAATTAAGAAACATTATCATTTTAATTACACTATCATTATGTTCTTTTATGATATTTTTTAAAATGTTTAATTTAGTTAAAAAATCATCACATTGTATGTTTTTTGGAAGGTTTATTTATTTGTAATAAATGGAATTGTTATGGTGAATATGGTAAAAATGATCTTGTTTATTTATTTTCTAAATCTATAATAATGTTAAAATCATTATTTTGGAATAATGTAAATTTTAAGATCCTACCAAGATGGTGGATATGAAAAGTGGAATTCATAGTATCTTGGTGGTGGTATTCTGCATGTAATCAATATTGATATTCACATTTTTCTACTAGATGAATGAAAAATATGTTATAAAGTATATGAAATTCCCAAAATCATAATTGTGTTATACCTTACATATTTATTCACTATTTCCATCAATATGAGCAACCATATGTTATTTTAATGAAATATTTATCACATAACTTCATAGTGGTGGTATTCCACAAGTATGCATGAGAGATGTTATAAATTTCAAACATATGAAAATGGAAAGATGGTATATAATATTTTTTATTTATAGAGATATAATGAGATAATAATTTTCTTTGTATCCAATAATTTCATTTATATAAACAACCATAAAATCTATATATTTAAAATGGAACACATAACATTGTGGATGTTGAAGTCCACAAGTATGCACGTGCGACATTATCAATTTTCATATAATGGAAAAAGAGTTTAAAAAGTTTTTTTAAAATTAATAAAATAAAATTTTTGTATATTAATGATACTAGTTTTTTTGTTTGATAATGATTATAGAGGATACTAATTAGGTATAAGAAAAAATTAACATGAAATCACGGAGGCTATGAGTTATACCTTTTAATTGAGATACCACCTCTAGCATGCACCTTAAGCATCTTAGTATGGTATTTTAATGAGACTGGGACCTATGGACGATTGAAAGTAATTTGAGAATTTATTTATTGTGTGACATTTTTATAAAATGGATAAATATTTGTGGAAAATACAGGAGATGATATTCCATTTTATAAGTGAATTGGTTGCAAATATGTAAAAACATGAATTATTAGTATATAATTTTTATCTAACATAATAAAATTGGGTCTTAAATTACATATATTCAAATTGATTGAAAATAATGTCAATACGAAATAAAATAATTTATTTTGAACAAGTTTATGTGTCATTTTAAACATTATGTTATTTTTTTATCTCCCATTAATATTGATTAACCACAACCATTTTAGAAAATGTTTCAGAAGTTCAGAGTAATGAAAGAAGTTATAAAAATTAATTATAAAGATAACATGAAAAATAAATTATCAGTTTGAAACACTAACATAAATTTGAGTAATTATTTATTTACTTTATATTATAAATATTTTAAAATATATTTATTAATGAAATACCATTTATGGCCATTTTAAATACTATTCATATATCATGACTATAACAACATCATGATAATAATTGAATTTTAATATAAATTCATATATAATAAATTATAAATTAAATATACCTTATATTCATGTGTAACCATAATTTATCCAAAATATATTATTTTTAATTTTTTTAAATTCTTTTATTTGATTTTTCTACAGTTTGTATAATTATTGCATTAGTGTTGTTTAAAAATTTATGAAACTTATATGATCTCTAAAAATGGAATATAAAATAGTTTAAAAAAGATAAATTATTTATATTAAATATAAACTCTTGTATCCATTCATATATTATTTTTATCCAAATAAAATTATGTTAGAGACATTAAAATTAGTAGGGTGACATTATGTATTTTATCTTAATGTAAAATAATATAAATTTAATAGTCAATCTATAGGGAAGTAAAAGTATATATTTAAAAAAAAATGTTTTTTATGGAATAATTAATATAATACAATGAAAAAAAGTCAGGATTTTGGTTTATTTATGAGACCATATATCATTGTTTTAACCGTAACTATCTGGTTTTAACCATTACTGTGGTGATATACTCTTATTGTGGTTACTAATAATTATGACTAAAAAAATACCTAGTTAAAAAAATTGAAAATTATGATTATAAATAATAATAATTTTCTAAAATTTCAAATCCCTAATTTGGTAGAAATCTATTTTAATATAATTACCTAAAACATCATGAAAACATTTTCTCAATTTTTTTTATTATTTCAATAATCATGTACAAAAAAAAATTTATTATGGATTAATCTAATAGAAAATATAGTATTTTTAGTCAATGGTATATTTATTTCCACTCTAAAATAAAATCAAAAATTGAAATGGGATTTTAAATTTACTGATATAATGAAAAAATATGACAGTTTATTAAAAATTAGCATTTTAACTATTAATTCAATAATCGGCCTTTTTTGAAAAACCAAAAAATTTCACTATAATGATAATTTAAAATTATAATATCAAATAGTATATTAGCTTCTTTAAATAATATTTAACATATTAGAATATATTAATTAAAATATTTACATAGATATTTTAATACATAAATTTTAGTCAAAATGAAATTTTACATCAGAAAATGACATTATTTTAATTCCATTATAAAATATAACAATTAAATAAATAAAAATTGAATAAATTTGGTATTGTTATCTTTATATTTTACTGTATTATTTAATCAACTGTTATCAATTTAATTTAATAATATTAAAATATTTTTCACATATAAACACAATTTTATGAAAACTATTTCTTTTACCACCAAATGATAATTTATTCCCTTACAAAAAAATATTAACCATTTTATTTTTTATTTAATTTTATTAATGAAAAAATTAAACATATAATTCATAAAACAACTGTTTCTATTTTTATCCTCCAAACTAGCTATTAGCTTGTAACGATCAAAATAAAATAATTATTTTCTTAAATTATATCCCCTTTCGTTTATGCTTGATGTTTATTATACCACACACTACCAAATATACTATTTAATGAAAATAATTTTGATAATATTGGGGTGTTAAAAAGGAGGCTTTTATTGTGTGATCCTTTTATTGTTATTCTAGCTTCCATTTTCTAATTTAGTTCTTCTCTCCATTTGACCGCTAGTATTCCCCTGAACAGATGCCCCAATTCATCCAACATTCTACTTGGGTATTATCATATTTGGGTAAAATTTCGTAATAACACAACATTAACATTAATCAATAGGAAGGTGACTTGTCTGTATGTGCCATCTTATGCGCGCTTCAACCCAAACTAGCGTTCCACCCTGGGGTTTCATTCAACTTGTTTTAGTTGGGGGGGGGGGGTACATTTATTAATTAAAAATGAAATATATACATAAATTATTTTGGTGTTTACCCATTATATATGGTCTCATATTTTCTCCTATATACTTGTACACCCTCCCATATAGATGTCATGTAAATGTCCAATGGGTGGGTTTTATTGTTAGTTTCATATATAACAAATATCATGGCTTGGCATGACATGATGCTAAACCATTGGTAAAAGTTCATTATATTTCTCACTTCTCATTCATCAAGTGGGAGTGTCTTTAACATACTTACATTTTGGATATATTTCATGAACCGAGTGAACAAAATAATTATGTCACTGATTAAATCATGTCCACCTATATGGGCTCTGATCTAATGTTATAAAACCTAAATATGAGAAATAAGCATGAATGTGTCCCCCTAATATATTTGTCCAATAATATAATATAACTTATCAAACATAAGCACCACTAGGTTTATCCACCTTTGGATTTCCTATCGAGCCTCCATCAATAATTTATTTGTCCTTATCTTATTGTTGGATTCACGAATTGAGTGGAGGTACTAACTGATAAAAATGAAAAGTAAGGATTCCAGGAGAAACATTTATTTTCCCATTGATATGGCATCCAAACCCAATTTTATATATCAACCTTCCCTTAGTGCTATCAAATAAGAACATGGATTCTGATGTGTCCAGTAGTTTAGGAAGTTATAAGTCCTCCTTATATATGGTTGTCATCTATTCATTATAATAAAGAGATCAAATAAAATGTATAATCGAATAACAATTTTTGGGTGAAGATCATATAGTATGTTATTTCTATCTAACCAGATAACATTCTTTGCATGTGGGGTGGTGTGGAAGGGGGGGGGGGGGTTCCACTTTGCATCTCCCCTTACAGTGGTAGAGTGAATGAATTTCTCATAAATATATATTATAATTAGAGCACCAATAGTCTTGTGTATTCTTAGAAGATTATCATGAGCTTTCTATACACCAAGTGGAAGGTGTTTGGGATCCACCTACTGATTCAATATGGGATTATATTTGTAATATAGATAAAGAACCATTGTGATACCCATTCTGAATTTCATAAGAAAACTACACAAAGAATCGCCTTAAATAATACATTGGATCACCTAGAGTGGCCAATCATAATCCATACTAAAATTTAAATTTAGGGAAAGATTCCATATTAATGAATATCTCAATATTTAATCTATGGTCAATTTATAAAGGATATAACAATACCATTGTATCTTAGGATCCTCCAAACATTTTCCATTCTATGGTGACAAAGGGACATACTAAATAACATATTCCTCCAAATAAAAACCCTCCCTAATAACGCATCCATCCAAGGATATATTATCTATAGTTTTTGTGTAGTATTGTTCTATCCAAATTATATGTTTCTTGTATATTCATGGTGTCGGAATGATTGTTTTACTCATTCATCCCACTCTTTAGATATGTTATCTATCTAATATGATTTTTTCCTAAAGGTATGCTCTCACCGCCTAAGAGAGTAGTAAATTTATTTTATAAACACACTTCTACTGAATCTTGTCAATATTATTTACCATATCCATTCACATCGTATTGTGAGCTCAAACAATTTTTTGAGTTTCATTTTGGGAAAATTACAAATGCATTCAATACTTAAAATTATTTGGATAAATGTTATAGAATGGGAAATACAAAAAATTTCACATAAAACTTATGTGATTGAATTCTCATCACTTATAAATTATGATAATTAGTGATGTGTCTGTAATGGATTTTATAACAATGAATCCTAGTATAAATACTCAACAGATACCAAATAATGTTTATTTTTGATGTTTTTTATTCATAGAAAATATTTTTTAGGAAATTATTTTTTTGTTACCTATAAAAGTTGTATCTCATATATGAACGAGATATTCATTGAATGTATCAAATAATATCAAATGAGGCCCCATCCTTGATTATTCTATTTGATAAAAATATCCAATGTGATACATTTTACAATTATTTGAAGATATTTACTTATCCATGGAATCAAATCGACTTCATTTTAATAAAATATAAATCTAAGGTCATGAATTTTTTGAATCCTATAAAATCATTGATCACCTCTAAGAAGAATATTTATAGGAAAAATATAAAAGGGGGATATTAAATAATGAAATAAAAAATTTATTGATGAACAAAAAAGTATTCTTTAAACACCCATCATTTGTGAATGATTAAAAATATATTGATTATGAATCACTTTGTGTTAGTACAATAATGGTCATTCATGGGTTAGTAATGTCATTAATGGAATGGAATCTATTTTAGATCATTGGATATTTATATTTGAAAAAACATCTATTATTACCTTATATAGATGAATGAGATTTTATGGGTTGCTACATCAGTCCATAGTGACATCAGTTATTCCAATTTTGGGGTAAAAAGTATCATGATGATATTATAAACACCCAAGATACACTTGAAGAGGAGATAGAATTCAAAGAGGATTTTTTTAGAATTATGTTAGAGAGAAAAAGGAAATAAATTTATAAGTGTTATTTTATTGGGTCTTGAAAAAAAAAATATTAGATATTTTCTAAATGAATCCAATGTGTGGTGGAGGGAACCAAAAATAAGATTCATGTTAATTTCCTCCAAATGAAAGAAATTTTATATTCTCCCTAACAATTTACTTTATAATGGAATCCCAAGAGATATATTGTAATAGCATTATTCACATAACTGTTTCATGAATAGAAGACATTAACACACTATTGGGTTAGTGATGTTTACCCACTATCACAAAACCAAATTATTTTGTGAATTTATGGTTTCCAATGGTGCATATTATCCTCATATAAGTGTTTTAACACCATAATTGTATAATAAAATTATTAATTACTTTGATATGTATCTATATTATGGGTAATTATGACTCTTTTACATCACATATTTTTCATAGACCATCATCCTTGTTTGGATTAACCCAAATGAACTCATTATCTTCCTTTCATCATGGTTATATACATGAATGTCTCGTATATCCATGGAAACCAGAATGATGTTGGATTTTTAGCATTACGAATACATTAACACTTATGGTATCCCCTTTTTCGAATATTTCATACATAATTGGTCCATTTTAAAAAATATATCTCTAACTAATTGGACTGTTAGAGTGTTAACTTGCAGATATTGTCTTAATAAGTAGGGTTCATATGGTAAAATTGGTGGTAAAATCACCATACACTTATGATGTTCATCATAAATTACCAATACATGGAATCCTACCATATTAAGATAATTTAGATAGCCACTTTGGTTTACTCATTGATCAAGATGTTCTTATATTGTCCTCTAATCTAGTATAACCCCAAACCCCTTCTAACCAGGCCACATCATCTATCATACTAGTATTCATTCCTCATATAATTGTTAATAGACCAATGGTAGGTATGCACATATTTTATTTTATAAGGATTATGAACCAATTATATCCTCTCTTTTATAGATTCAAATATTAATGATGTTCTAAAAAATTATTATTATTCATATTCCCCTCCTAGTTTCCTTTTGTCTCATGACACATGCGTCCTTTCCACCCAAACCAATCTTCACATAAAAACATCAAAAATAAAAAATATATTATATGGGATCTGGTTCATTTTAATCATAATAATTTGTAATCTTATATAAGGTACAATCCTAAGACTCCACTTTACATAGTTACACGACCCTAATATGAATATCATTAGTCGTAGAATAATTAACTTAAAATGATACACTATTGAACCTGTAACAAGAACTCTAAGGGTAGAATGTATCATGTTTAGTGGATCCAATATATGTGGATTATAATTCCCTTCATAGGGATACATATGATTCTTTCTCATGGAGTTTATCACAACACCACCAACCAACCACCTCCTTAGAAAGTGATTATTTCAATTAAAACTCAAATGTGTAGCATTAAACTACAATTTAATTATGAAAACAATATATGATAAATAGAGTACATCTGAAACATTTATATTTTCATATATATTATTGGTATTGATCAGACACAAAAATAAAGGTATAATATATTTTTACATTGATGTATAAATAGAAATTTTTGTAAATATATAATATTCTATTTAAATAAACTGTAATTCCCCTTACAGTGTGGTCTATAATTGAAGTGCACTGTGTTGCATTTGTTGTCAATGAGGCATGAAGTTGTCTTGGAATGAATGGATGTCAAGGAGTCAAGATGTGAATGTCAAAGGATGTGATGGTGATGGTGATGAAGGAGAATGGCCATGGAACTTAGAGGAATGTCACTTAGGAGATTCACTAAGTGGCATAGGAGATTATGGTTGAAACATTCTCCATGAATATCTGACGATTGTTGAGCTGCTCTTTAAGTGCAAATAACTTGTATCCTGATGATACAATGTCACAACATTGATTGAAGACCATGCATTGTCTTCACAATGCATGAGGAGTTGAAAGGAGTTCCATCCACAACTACTAAGTGGATGATGTGCATTAATGAAATCCATGTACTAACTCTTAGTGCATGAGAATCAGACGAAGATCCAATTGATCTCTGATTTGATCAATGAAGCACATTGAATAATTTAAGTGATTCAGGAGTTCGGTTGAAGAAGAAGAACCTTTTGAATTCCATATTCTAAGTAGAGATCATATGAGAGGAGAAATGATGGAATTCTTAAGAAGAAGAAGAAAGGAAGAAGGCTTGGAGTGGCTTGGCATTTGGTATTTGATATGGCTTGATTTCATGGAGGACTTTGTTTTTTGACAAAGTCTTATTCACTTAGCCTAAAATTTGGCCAGCCAAGGCACCTTGAGGGTTCAACCCCAAGGCATGGGCACTAGGGCACCACGCCCGGGGGAACCCGTGGGGCGAGCCAGGGCGGCAGGGCGCACCCGTAGGACACCGCATGGGCGCCTGGGGCACGCCCGGAGGAGCGCGGCAGGAGGCCGTGTGTAAGCCCCCGAGGACACGCGGTGGTGAAACCCGCGCGCCCGAGGTGCATAGTGGGCGCTAGGAGCGCGCCCGCAGGAGGCATGAGTGGGCGCAGAGCGCGCCCGCAGGGAGAACACGGTGCGGGGCGGCACCGTGGATGGAGAGGATTCAACTGAGCCGGCTGGGGGAGCGCTTTGTTGATAAGGCGCGGAGAAACCGGGCGCCGTTTCGATGTGGGACGCGGAATTTTTCCGCGGGAGCGATCCTGGCCGTCCGAGTGATCGCGCGGCAGATCTCGGCCGCCCGATGCATCGCGCCATTCGCGATCAAATCCAGGCCGTCCAAAGACCTGATCTGACGGCTCCCCGTCCATCTCCTTCCTCCAGCCATGCCGCTGCCACCCGCGTGCCTCCGTCGAACCAGGAGCAACCCAAGCACCGATTTCGAGCTCCCGGCCATCATAGTTTGATCCGAAGACTCCATTGAGCTCGTCCGGCCACAACGAACACATCCATGCTTTAAAATGAGCTTGCATGCTACCAGTGGAGAAATTTGATGAAGGCCGAAGGCAAACGAAGTGCCGAGGCCACACGGTGTTCATGTTTTGCATGGGATGGGCCAAACAGAGGCCATGCATGCGGTTTCAGTCGCATGCACGTAAAGAAAGGGAAAATAAAAGAACCCGCGTTTGAACAGAGAGGAAATCAAGATTTGGAAGATTTTGAAGATCCGAAATCTTTGGGAGATCAAATATTTCTCACGCGGATGCACCGCCTCACCACTGCCTATAAAAAGAGAGGCTGAGCTCTCGTTTTTGTTTGCTGAAGTTCTTCTTGAAGATTTGTGCCCCGCGAAGCCTCTGCCTCGCGAAGTAGAATCCCCACGCAAGTACCTTGCGTGGCTGGAGTCCCTTGCGCGCAACCCCTTTGCGCGACAAGAAGTGGAGGTTGGGCAGCACAAAGTTGTGCGCTCCCTCTGTGCACCGTGCCTCCTGCGCGGTTTGCACTAGCGCGGCCAAGGTGTCCTTGACACACTTGCACGCCCTTGTGGCAGTGGCACTTGCGCACCCGAGCCTCCTTGCACTCAAGTGCTTGAGGACTTGCGCGATAGTGGGAAAGAAGAGGAGGGCTGCACCACTTGCGTGCTTCTTTGGGTTGGTGTTCGGGTGTGAGCAAGAGAAGGTCAAGGCTTAGTGCCTTTGTGTGCAAATTGAACAAGTAAAGGCCGTAGCCTTGTGGTTGTGCACATTTGAAGAACAAATAATATTTTGTGTGTGTGCAAAGTGAAGGAGGAAGGCTAAAGACTTACCTTAGTGGTGTGTGTGCAAAGGAATAAAAAAGGCCGAACCTATGTGAGTGCACTAAGTGTAGTGTGTACACACTTAGAAGAAGAAGAATAGGATACTCACACAAAGTATAACACACATTTATGTGTGTGTAATCAAAAGGAATTAAACGTGTGAAGGAGTGAGTTGGTGTGTGCTTAAAGTGTTACACTCTTTGTGGGTCTACTGCACCAAGAAGAGGAAAGGGAAAGTGCATGCATGCACATGCGCACGTAATCAAAGTTCAAATCAGTGAGTGTGCATTTGAGTTGTCCAAGACTTGAAGGTTCTTGAAGAATTTGAGAAGGCCATGCAGTCAGTGCATGAGGATGCAGAGTTGCCATGCACTCAGTGCATGAAGTAGAGTTGAACTGAGACTGGACCAGACTGAATTTAAAGACATCATTTGTCTGAGTATTCAGTAATTGAGAAGAGCCTGATCAAGTGAAGTGATCAGAAGATTGTTGAGCAAGACCAATAGACCTTTTCAGAGGCTATTGAAGATTCTTGAAGAGTGAAGCCAGGTCATCCTAAAGAAGGAGATAAAGCCTGAGCTAGACGAGAAGCCCTGATCAACCACAAGTGATCAGAAGAGAAGAGCAAGGCCAGCAGCCTTTATCCCAGGCTGCTGAAGTTACTTGAAGAACTTAAAGTGAAGAAGAGCTACTCGTGTGACTCGAGGAGCCAGGAGAAGACCATGTGGGACTCAGGGAGAAGAAGTCTTCAGTGGGATTCTGGAGCAGGCCAGTGGGACTCTGGTAACACTGTGTGAAGCAGTATAAAGACCCTCCTGTGGGACTCAGGAGAGATACGGTGGGAAGCTGTATCGACCATTGTAATTCTAACAAGTTATAATGGGAGAATCCATGCTGGGAGAGCATGGAAAGGATGTAGGCCTTTGGTGCCGAACCTTGTAAATCCTTGTGTCCTGTGCCTTTTCATTACTGCATTATCCGGAAAAGGTTGAGAGATACAAGAAGAGTGCATCGAGGCTTTAACTAGCCATAGAGGTTTAATTGATAAGGAATCAATTAGTAAAAAGTTTTAAGGGATCACTGATTCACCCCCTCCCCCTCTCAGTGATTCACACTGATCTGGGCACTTCAATTGGTATCAGAGGGACGTTACCTCTAAAAGATCCAAGGGAGTCTTTATGAAGTGCAGATTTGAGGAAACGAGCGACCAGCCTCAAATGGAGATATCTGCCAAGACTCAGAAAAATAGAAAGAAGAAACAGGCCAAGAATATGAAGAAATCCTGTCCTAGCTGTGATGAAGTTGGAACAATGAATAATCTTCAAAATGCATTCAAATATCTTCAGAAGACTGTCCCCAAGGAAGTGGCAATGTGTATAGCTACAGGCCTCCTTGATCTTCAAGAAGAAAAATTATAGCTAGAAGATGAAGCCAATTCTCTGGAAGTCCAATTGGCAAAAAGGGTTGGCATAACCAACACTCTCAGAAAGCTGGTAAATGCCAAAGATGAAACAGTATCTATTTGCAATGAAAGATATGAAGACACTGCTGAAGAATTGCAAAGAAGCCTTTCTGAGAATGAATTCTTTAAGATAATGGTCAAAGATGTGTTTCATGCACTGGAGAAGTTGCACAGAGTTTCAATGATTGTCAAAGATGCTCAACTTGAAGACAAAGAAAAAAGGGTAAAGGAGCTTGACAATTCATTGCTTGAATTGAAGACAGTGCATGATGACCAGATGAAGCAGCTGGAAGAGAAATGGGAAGGAAGGCTAAGAACTATTGAGGATGAGAAGAACTCCCTCAATATGAAATGCTTAGAATTAGAGGTGATATTGAAAAATCAGCAATCACCCAAAGCCAAAGCCTCCCAGTCAACTGAAAGAAGAAATGTTGCTACTCAAGTATGCTTTGAGAAGGATGATTCTAAGAGAAAGACATCCTCTAATAAAAGTGCAACATCTTCTAGAATGAAGGTACAATCCATACCATCTTGTACTGATGCTTCTAATTGTGTTTCCACAAAAAGTTCAGGATGGAAGGATAATTCCAAACAAATATGGATGAAGACAGTAAAGAAGCAGAGCTCTCCTGAAGCAGCACAACAATTCAAGACAAGTACCCTAAAATCAGAAGGACTGAAGAAGTCAAGATTTGTGGGTCAATGTTGGTGTTGTAATAAGTATGGGCACTGTGCAAAGGATTGTTGGTACAATCCACTAAATGTCAAAGCACAAAGGAAGCTCATGCCAAGGGGGAGCAAGCCAGAAGGAAATAAGCAACATCCACAGGTCCAGAGACATCTGTTTACTGCAAATAGATTTGGATTACTTGACAACATCTGGGATGATTGAAAAAGTGGTCAAAAAGATACATGTCAATCTCCAACTGTATCCAGAGCTCAAAAGAAGAAAATATCACTGAACCTGGCTAAGAGAGATTCCTTGGGAAGCAAGCAGAAGAAAGTGGAAGATGCTCCCAAGAAGAGTTTGAAGAATGAAGAGAAGTCCTTGGAGTCTAAATCCAAGAAGGGTGATGCATCCAGAAGGACCACCAAGAAGAAAACATGCTTCTACTGTGGAAAGAAAGGACACATCATGGACCTTTGTAAAGAATCCATGAAACTAAATAGAAGCAGACTGAACTCCAAAAGACAATCAATCCAGAAGAAGAAGGGACTGATTGAAAATAAGTTGCCTAAGAGAGGTAGCTTAGCAGCATCCAAAGAACCATGTGGAACTTCCAAAACTGAGGCCACTCTTCCAAATGATTTACTTGTCATATGGCCACATCAGTTGCAACTTCCCAGAGAACTACAAAGAGTTGAAGATGAAGCTCTGGCAATTGCTAAAACAAAAGGGAAGAAGAAGGTTTCACATGAAGATGTTTTGAGATCCACACCAGCACAAACATCAATGAAGATCAAATATGCAAGTGTGAAGACTGGTGAAAATGGGACATCTCGGTTGAGAGAATCTTCTCAACCTTGTTGTTCACATTGATGAACCAAGGAGGTTCCATCTTATTCCCTTATACTCTTGGTATATACATGTGCTAACATTGCAGGGAATTGAAGATGATGATCATTCTCATCTGGAGGATGGTTTGGACAGAATGGAGTGCACCCCTTGAGGGGGAGCAAATCTGAAGAAGATGATGTTCTGAGATTAATATCATCTTAAGAAAATGAATGAATGGGGGAGATTTATCTTTTCACCTGAACTTTCTAATGTGTTTTGTGAAGTATGTGCAGGATTCAGCAATTCATTGAATATCTGAAAAAATTCAACCCCTAAGCATGATCTCACATGTTTATAGTGAATGTGGACAACATTGAGTTCCTTGGTTATATCACTCTTGTTTTCTACACCGGGTTAGCCCAAGTAGACTTAGAGTTGATTTACTAAAGGTTCTTTGCTAAAGAAGAACATGTGGCATCATCCCTCTCTTAGTGTTTTTCAAGAAGATGCTATTCGAAGGGAGGAAGAGATATTTTTTAAAGTGAACCACACCACACCTTTGCATTTGATTGCCAATAAGGGGGAGAAATATTGGCACACATATTGACCCATTCATATGTGCTAAAGGAGTGTATTGACAACAAATACAAAGGGGGAGATTGAAGTGCACTGTGTTGCATTTGTTGTCAATGAGGCATGAAGTTGTCTTGGAATGAATGGATGTCAAGGAGTCAAGATGTGAATGTCAAAGGATGTGATGGTGATGGTGATGAAGGAGAATGGCCATGGAACTTAGAGGAATGTCACTTAGGAGATTCACTAAGTGGCATAGGAGATTATGGTTGAAACATTCTCCATGAATATCTGACGATTGTTGAGCTGCTCTTTAAGTTCAAAGAACTTGTATCCTGATGATACAATGTCACAACATTGATTGAAGACCATGCATTGTCTTCACAATGCATGAGGAGTTGAAAGGAGTTACATCCACAACTACTAAGTGGATGATGTGCATTAATGAAATCCATGTACTAACTCTTAGTGCATGAGAATCAGACGAAGATCCAATTGATCTCTGATTTGATCAATGAAGCACATTGAAGAATTTAGGTGATTCAGGAGTTCGGTTGAAGAAGAAGAACCTTTTGAATTCCATATTCTAAGTAGAGATCATATGAGAGGAGAAATGATGGAATTCTTAAGAAGAAGAAGAAAGGAAGAAGGCTTGGAGTGGCTTGGCATTTGGTATTTGATATGGCTTGATTTCATGGAGGACTTTGTTTTTTGACAAAGTCTTATTCACTTAGCCAAAATTTTGGCCAGCCAAGGCACCTTGAGGGTTCAACCCCAAGGCATGGGCACTAGGGCACCACGCCCGGGGGAACCCGTGGGGCGAGCCAGGGCGGCATGGCGCACCCGTAGGACACCGCATGGGCGCCTGGGGCACGCCCGGAGGAGCGCGGCAGAAGGCCGTGTGTAAGCCCCCGAGGACACGCGGTGGTGAAACCCACGCGCCCGAGGTGCATAGTGGGCGCTAGGAGCGTGCCCGCAGGAGGCATGAGTGGGCGCAGAGCGCGCCCGCAGGGAGAACACGGTGCGGGGCGGCACCGTGGAGGGAGAGGATTCAACTGAGCCGGCTGGGGGAGCGCTTTGTTGATAAGGCGCGGAGAAATCGGGCGCCGTTTCGATGTGGGACGCGGAATTTTTCCGCGGGAGCGATCCTAGCCGTCCGAGTGATCACGCGGCAGATCTCGGCCGCCCGATGCATCGCGCCATTCGCGATCAAATCCAGGCCGTCCAAAGACCTGATCCGACGGCTCCCCGTCCATCTCCTTCCTCCAGCCATGCCGCTGCCACCCGCGTGCCTCCGTCAAACCAGGAGCAACCCAAGCACCGATTTCGAGCTCCCGGCCATCATAGTTTGATCCGAAGACTCCATTGAGCTCGTCCGGCCACAACGAACACATTCATGCTTTAAAATGAGCTTGCATGCTACCAGTGGAGAAATTCGATGAAGGCCGAAGGCAAACGAAGTGTCGAGGCCACACGGTGTTCATGTTTTGCATGGGATGGGCCAAACAGAGGCCATGCATGCGGTTTCAGTCACATGCACGTAAAGAAAGGGAAAATAAAAGAACCCGCATTTGAACAGAGAGGAAATCAAGATTTGGAAGATTTTGAAGATCCGAAATCTTCGGGAGATCAAATATTTCTCACGCGGATGCACCGCCTCACCACTGCCTATAAAAAGAGAGGCTGAGCTCTCGTTTTTTGTTTGCTGAAGTTCTTCTTGAAGATTTGTGCCCCGCGAAGCCTCTGCCACGCGAAGTAGAAGCCCCACGCAAGTACCTTGCATGGCTGGAGTCCCTTGCGCGCAACCCCTTTGCGCGACAAGAAGTGGAGGTTGGGCAGTACAAAGTTGTGCGCTCCCTCTGTGCACCGTGCCTCCTGCGCGGTTTGCACTAGCGCGGCCAAGGTGTCCTTGACACACTTGCACGCCCTTGTGGCAGTGGCACTTGCGCACCCGAGCCTCCTTGCACTCAAGTGCTTGAGGACTTGCGCGATAGTGGGAAAGAAGAGGAGGGATGCACCACTTGCGCGCTTCTTTGGGTTGGTGTTCGGGTGTGAGCAAGAGAAGGTCAAGGCTTAGTGCCTTTGTGTGCAAATTGAACAAGTAAAGGCCGTAGCCTTGTGGTTGTGCACATTTGAAGAACAAAGAATATTTTGTGTGTGTGCAAAGTGAAGGAGGAAGGCTAAAGACTTACCTTAGTGGTGTGTGTGCAAAGGAATAAAAAAGGCCGAACCTATGTGAGTGCACTAAGTGAAGTGTGTACACACTTAGAAGAAGAAGAAGAGGATACTCACACAAAGTATAACACACATTTATGTGTGTGTAATCAAAAGGAATTAAACGTGTGAAGGAGTGAGTTGGTGTGTGCTTAAAGTGTTACACTCTTTGTGGGTCTACTGCACCAAGAAGAGGAAAGGGAAAGTGCATCCATGCACATGCGCACGTAATCAAAGTTCAAATCAGTGAGTGTGCATTTGAGTTGTCCAAGACTTGAAGGTTCTTGAAGAATTTGAGAAGGCCATGCAGTCAGTGCATGAGGATGCAGAGTTGCCATGCACTCAGTGCATGAAGTAGAGTTGAACTGAGACTGGACCAGACTGAAGTTAAAGACATCATTTGTCTGAGTATTTAGTAATTGAGAAGAGCCTGATCAAGTGAAGTGATCAGAAGATTGTTGAGCAAGACCAATAGACCTTTTCAGAGGCTATTGAAGATTCTTGAAGAGTGAAGCCAGGTCATCCTGAAGAAGGAGATAAAGCCTGAGCTAGATGAGAAGCCCTGATCAACCACAAGTGATTAGAAGAGAAGAGCAAGGCCAGTAGCCTTTATCCCAGGCTGCTGAAGTTACTTGAAGAACATAAAGTGAAGAAGAGCTACTCGTGTGACTCGAGGAGCCAGGAGAAGACCATGTGGGACTCAGGGAGAAGAAGTCTTCAGTGGGATTCTGGAGCAGGCCAGTGGGACTCTGGTAACACTGTGTGAAGCAGTATAAAGACCCTCATGTGGGACTCAGGAGAGATACGGTGGGAAGCTGTATCGACCATTGTAATTCTAACAAGTTATAATGGGAGAATCCATGCTGGGAGAGCATGGCAAGGATGTAGGCCTTTGGTGCCGAACCTTGTAAATCCTTGTGTCCTGTGCCTTTTCATTGCTGCATTATCCGGGAAAGGTTGAGAGATACAAGAAGAGTGGATCGAGGCTTTAACCAGCCATAGAGGTTTAATTGATAAGGAATCAATTAGTAAAAAGTTTTAAGGGATCACTGATTCACCCCCTCCCCCTCTCAGTGATTCACACTGATCTGGGCACTTCAGTAATCCTAATATATAATCAAACACATAAAACAATGATCTAGTTGTATGTTATATTGACTTCTTGGATTTCAAAATAAGGTCTTAATTGGCTCAAAACATGCAACCAGGGGTGTGTATTAGATATTATTATAAATTTGGATTAATAACAAATGCAATCCCATTTGGTTTGGATTTGACATTTTCAGGATTAATTTTATGTTGTCTCACTTAAAATATAATTCAATAACTCATATTTGTTATTATTTAACTCATCACATATGTGATTATTAGAATATGTCGACAAAATATATAATATAACAAATTAATGGGTACTTTTGTCTCATAATTGAAAATTAAGGTAAATAAATTTTATAATATTTTGATTTGAATTGAAAAAATGGTGATAGGTTAAATATAAATATATTCATATACATCAACAATAAAGTCTTATAATTAGATATTATGTTATTTTGTTTTATTTTTTTGATATTCTATAATGATTTAGTGATTTATTATTTTTAATTAATGACTAAAAAATAAATTGTTGTTATTCTATATTTAAAAATATATATCTATTATAATTCATGTTTGAGACATCAATTAAATATTAATTATATAACAAAAATAATTTTTCTATTTTAAAATATGTTTATAATAATAAATTATATATCATATCGAAATCTATGATTTTTATTTTAAAAAAGGGATATGCTAGTTGAATTTTTTTTATTTGTATTAGTTATGTTGAATTTAATTGATTGTGAATTTTATAAGAAATAACATTTTCAATTTTAGGCATTAATAGAATATTAATGTCAATAGTAATGAAATTTAGTCACACATAAAAATTTCCTAGTAGATATGAAAATTTATTATCTAACACAAATATTATGGTGGAATTTAGTTTTATGGCTAGTAATATCATATTTAAATGTTTTTGAATACCTCAATAGAAAGATTTTTTTTAATTTTAATTATAGTTTTTAATGATTTCTATTCTAGTTTTATGTATTCAACCGAAAATGTAATTATGACTTTTTATTTATTGTTGATTGATTTTGTCAACAAATAATTGACATCAAGTAAATTATGTTTTAACTAATATCACATGAGACAAAATCAAATTTCGTTTATAATTTGAAATAATTATAGCCTATAGAGAATAATTCCACCATCTATCACTTTGATATAAAGTATAAAAGATAAAAAAACCCGTATAGATTTTTTTCAAAATAACTTACATAATAAAATGTTACCTTTAATTGAAAAACAAGATTGAAGATGCAGAATTATTTTTTTATTGATATATATTTATCAATGAAAATGATAACAAATTATATAATTGTTTTGACACAAAAAATATGAGGTTATTATTCATCACTATAAGTCTTTGAAATCATTAAGGAGTAACATGTGAATTTTTTATAATATTAAAGGATGAATCATTATGTAATGACCTAATTTTTCCCATTGAATTTATAATACAATTACTTTTTACTAGTCCTTAAGGGATATCCCCAATATTCTAAAGGATGTAAATAAATGCAAAAGGGTTTCATATGCATGTGGGTGGGGATTTACCATTTAATAAATAAAATCTTTAACTAACAACAATTCTATGATGCACGATTAAAACAAGGCTAATCTATAATTAAATTTATAACAAACCCACACAAAAGTTTACTATAAAATAAGAAAATAAAACTATAAAAGTAAACATCAGTAGACAACCACAACATAATTTATGAAAACTCAACGGCTCCATGCTCTACAAGCTCCTTACTCCAACCACCCAACAATCAATGTATGAAGAAGTATTTCTTAATACATGTGATACATTACCGTTCACCATGTCTTAGAAGATATCATCTGCAAAAGAACCACTATGCCTAACATGGGTGATTATAAAACCCCATAGGCATTCCCCAATGAATTACTTATATGTTATAATAGGAAAAAAAACGTTAGAAACATTTATATAAAATGGTTTATATAATAAAATTATCAAAATAGTTTCTAACTAAATATTTACAAGCATCGAAACAATTTAAAACAAATAGTTCACAAGTTCTATTTAAATTATTTTTCAGTAAGTTGTACTTCTATAAAAATCACCAAATAAGCCTTTAAACCCATTTATCACTAAGATTTTTAAAAAACCACTCCATTCCTCTTATTCACACATCAAATAATTCATGATTCATTATGATAGTTCTAAACTCATGAGTGGTATCTCATCGATATACCGTTTAATCACATGATAATTATACCTCGTGTGACATTAAAACATTAACACTATGAATATGGTCATATTCCAACAAATCCTTGTAAATGTGATCTCCACACACACCACAATTATTAAAAATCATTTCTAATAACCATTTCAAACCATTTCAATAAAACAATTATTTTATTGAACCCCATGTAAAAAAGACAATTATAAACACCAATTTCATCTCAATAATAATATTCCTTTTATTGAATACCCTTTTATCAAATACATTTACCATAATTCTAGAAAATTCTTATTTTAAAATATTCATTTGAAAATCAATAATCAAACACATTAATCAAAAGAATCATTTCATATATTTTCCACAACTATCACCAAAGATTGTTTCTAGAAATCATATATAATCCGATTTATTATCAATACAAAAAAAAATCAATTTTAAACCATTCCACATAGTTATATGAATATTATAGTAGTGTGAATCCACCTACATTAACTGTTTTAATGGAAACAAAAAGTAGATAATGAATTCTCAAAAAACTGGGATGATTCTACATAAACCTGACTTAGATCTCTTCTCCTAGAAAAGAAAAAATATTATCATATTTTTCATTCACTTGCTTACATCTAAAAATAAAGAACATTGATCTAATAAAACAATATAAATTAGGAAATATATCTATGTTGATCAATGAAACATATCAGGAACAATGTAGAACGATCACATACCTCCAGAAGTTGGGTTCAAATCACCAAGGGAAGAATTAGGGTTTCCTCTGAATCAATGGAAGACCGTTCTATAGCCTTAGGAGAAGTTAAATCCCTAATTAGATCTAGTGTGGAAAAAATTATTTGATTATTGGCAAGTCCAAACTAGATCCAATTTTTATGGAGGCAGTTTTTGATCCACACACGGTTAGTCTGCATGGTTAGGAAACCTGTGCACTAACCGTGCATTTGAAACTACCTTATAGATCAACTTGCATAAACTCCTACAATACTCTACATTATAATGTGCACCATATATCAAAGACACTATAAAGAATATGAAACTTCTCATGGTTTCTACTAGGCCTTTTATACAGTCTGGGCAAATCGTGCGCATCCCATGTGCCTTTCCTTTAGCCGTAAAAACACTCAAACATTTCTCCAAAGTCTTCCAAATTTCACAATAAAACATTAAAAACATATAATGAAAAATGCAAGGGTTACATACAAGAAATCATTGGTACTAAATTCTCCCAACTAATGGAATTTCCGTCTCATTAACCTATAAAACCACCCTTGTCCAGAAAGTGTACCGACCATAGCTATTTCATTTCCTTATCGGATTCCTAAGATTCATCTTGAATTAGATCATATTTACATAATACCCACACTAGATAGATGAATTTTCTATTCAATAATTTCTTTATCCTATTAGTTATCTACACTGGGATATTTACCAATGAATAATCTGGTTCTAGGACAATGTGATTCCATCTGATCACATGGGTAGGACTAGGCTGATACTTTTTCAACTACATTACATTAATCACATTATGCACCATGCTAAACCAAGGTGGAAATGAAAACTGATATTCCACCTCACTAACTCATTCTAGTATCTCAAAAGGTCCAATATAACTACGAATTAATTTCCCTTACTTCCCAAAATGTTGAAATCCTTGCATTGGATGTATCCTCAAGAATCGATGATCACCCACTGTGAATGGAAATGGTCTTCAAAAATGATCTGCATACAATTTCTGATGACTTTAAGCCATCTCCATCTTCATTTAGACCAACTAATATTATCTTCGATATTTTTAATGAGTTTTATCCCAACTGTGGTGTCCCACCTATTTCTACACAACAATGTGGATAATGATAAGGATGTACATAAAATAATTCAAAATCATGCATATGTATCGAGGCTAGATAACTGTTATTATACGAGTAATCCACTATGGGTATATGATATTCGGATTATCCAAATAAATCCATTACACAATCCCATATCATGTCTTCTAATTTATTTATTATCCATTCAGATTTCCCATCTATCTAAAGCTGATTTTCTGTAATCCTAGTCAACTGAGCTCCAAGGTATTTTTATAAGGATTTCCATAAATGAGATGTAAACATTAGATATATATCTTTCAGGATTGAAACTCATTGTAATGTCCTGAATTTTTCCATGTTTTATTTTTATATTATATGGTAATTAATTCGAGACTCGGCTCTGAGACGGCGTGAAATTCCGAGGCCCGGTAAGCTCGGAAAAAATGATTGAATTTATTTTTTTATCAATTCAATTACATGCGCGTGCGGTTTTCCTGAAAAAGTGGAATAACTCCTGAATGGGTGCTCAGACCAAAATCCAAGGGCACCATTGCGTTCAGAATAGCGTTTTTACCTTAGGTAATGCCTAACTTCGGTCGGCACAGGTCGGTAGTGAAATATGGTTTTTGGACGTAACCGTAATAAAATATTTTATTAAAATATTTTATTTAAATCATTGTTGAAATGAAATATTTTATTCTTATAAATAGAGATTTCATAGGGAGGGTCAGGGTTACAATCCCCCTAATTCTGATTTCCTCTATAGAGCTCTATAGAAGACCTCTCAACATGGTGACAACGTTCTTGATGATTTTCACCGGTGATGACGACGCGACAACCAGATCATCGCCAACGAAAGCGGCAGAATCCATGTAGGATGTTTTGATTTTTATTTTCTTCCCCGTCATTGATTCTCACGTTGAACATGGACTAATCCACGAACAGATTAGCCCACAGATCAATCGTTCTTGTGGGATGGGATTTTTGTAGGAATCATGGGGATTTTATTCTTGTAATAGGTTTGGATTCGTTCAACCTCCTAATAGTGACAGACCAATATCGACATGAGCATCGATCGAGGTTTGTCCCTCTAGATTTTGTTTTGTTTTCTTCTTCCCCAAATTCTCGCGTTCTTCGTTGTGTTCTACATGTTCTTCGTGGGGATATGAATGACGGATCGTTGCGCACCCATTGTGCGATTCAACAATCCAAAATTAAAGATCTAGCATCAGTACAACCCTACGGATGTGCGGCTATGGTGGCGACGGAAAAATCAAACCGGATTGGAAGATATCGTTCTTCGAACGATTTCTGCACGGGTGACGGGGATCAGATTTCAAAGCTGAATGATGGCCTGAAACCCATGGATTGGGCATCACGATGACGAAGCAACCCATGATATTGATTTTCGTTGAAAACAATCCAGAGAAATGCGATCTGGAAGATCGTCCAAAGCTCGAGGAAGAAGACGATGTTTCAGGAATATTTCTTGACTACTCGCCGTGTAGTATGGGCTACATGGCATGTGTTCATCGGCAGACCAGTTAGCATGTAATTCAAGAGTACACGGACACTAGTAGGGTACTTGGGCAATAACACTCCGTGTATACCCCTCCCCAGCTAGACCCGTCCAGATACACGGGATACCCCGTGTACTGGTACACAGGCATGCGATACGGACACGGGCAGAGACCGTGTATGGGCACATGACCAGCATACAAGGAGCGAGCCCCAGGTACTCAGACACAATGTGTGATTCTTCTACACGCCATGTATTTGCTTTCTATCTAACAACCTGAATGACACGGTCCAGTTACACGGGCAGTACCCAGGGTCAAGGAACATGACATGTATTTTTTTCTACATGTCGTGTTATTTGGTTTTACACGGCATGAACGAATGACACGGGCCGTTTACAGAGGCAGTACCTGGGGTCAAGTAACGCAGTGTGTAACCATAATACATGTTGTGTAACCTGTATTAAATGACTTGATCCACTTGTCTTCACTAACATGGAATATTTTTCTTAGGGTTCGTACCCTTGGTCATTTCACTCAAGGTTCTGGTATCATTTCCATTACACAGGAGTATGATCCCTTCAGTAGAACTTCATGAATAGAGTTTTTGGAATCCCCTTTGTGAGGCTTAGAGCCAGATCCTCTATTCATTCCAGGAACCCTAGGTAGAGTTCTTGGTATCGACGAGACCAACTTTACCCGAGCTTCGATCCTCTGCTTAGTGAATTAGCTCAGACTGAGTTTTCAGAATCACCCCATGACATGGTTATGATCCTCATCTGAGAATCATGTTCTCAAGGTACTTGTGGAGTGTGTCCTCCTGGAATGATTACTTCATATATCTCTCTCCTCATATCATGGAGTGTGTTCTCCTTGTTACGTTCTTAGTGTAATCATTGAGCTGGATCTTAGTGGTGGAATTCCTGATAGTCAATCGTGCATCAGTATATCCGGATAATCTTATTATATGTTCAGTAGAAATATACTATATAGAGCTGACTATATCTAACCTATTTATAATTTACATGGTTGTATTTCCTTTGTGGTTTCGGGGTGTCCTTCTGGGTATTGTTATACTCACCCCTACATGGGATTTTCCCACACGTGTCGTGTCTTGTGCAGACGAGCGAGCCTTTGATAGGATTCTAGGTGGACCAGGACCAGACGGTGCTTAGTGATATCAGGTGGGCCGAGGTATTCTCCTATGGCTACAGATTACAGTCCCAGTACCATTCCTTACAGGTTAGACTTCATTACAGACTTTCTTTTGGTGGGCTTGTACTTTTGGCCCAGGGTTTTACACTTCTTGTACTTTACTTTCCTATCGTACTCTGTTGGTTGAGATTTTTAGTGTATTCCGGAATTTCCATTTTAGTAGTTTTTACTTTTCAGCTTTGTGGGATTGGAGATGTGTGTGCGTGTGTACATGTTTATAGGAAATGCCTCCCATGTCAGTAGCATGCCTACTCAGTGCTAGTCACCAGCCCCTGGCCTATTGGAGGTGGGCTTGGGGAGTTGCGGCTCGGGCCCCACTGGTACGAGTCATGACAGATTGGTATCAGAGGTGGTCGGTTTTACCTTAGGACCGAGAGTGTTGGAGTCGGTTTGGCGCAACAGTGTTGAGTGTTTCAAGTTCAGATTTCACACCAGGGACCCCAGTGATGGTGCGGGCGGCCAATGTATCCAGACACCAGGACTCTGATAACTTTCTTTTGGACTCAGAACATGAGAAAACTAGTTGCAGGGAAAAGAATAATTGTACATGCATCATATAATAATGGGTTGTTGTTTCCATGTCCTTTTTGAGTCAGCTCTCTAGATATACACACTGACTAAGATACATCTTGTTTCTTTAACATTATGTCTCCGCGATGCACACCGGCTAGGATCCAGCATCTCGATCATGAGGATGAGCCCCTCAGTGATGAAGCCTCTATACAGGGTCTAAATCCCACAGTATTAACATCGGTTGGTGTGCAAGTTATCCCTCCACCTGTGGAGCAGTGTTTAGTGAATGTTGTACCAGTGCAGGAGGAGCGCAGGCTGAGCGCACTCCACGAGTTTCAGAGACAGAGACCCCTCAGGTTTTGAGGCAAGACTAACCCTTAGGCAGCAGAGGACTGGCTTGAGGTAGTGGCTAGAGTCTTCCATTTGGTCAGGACAGCAGCACACCAGATGGTGATCCTAGCAGCGATCCTTCTGCAGGGCTCGGCAAGAATATGGTGGAGTTTGGTTATCCAGACTCACGACGAGGCGACACTTTCATGGTCGGAGTTTTAGCATCTCATTAGAGAGGAGTTTTCATCGGTTACCCTGATAGAATTACGCAAACAGAAGCTTCATTAGCTCCCCTAGGGAACTATGATGGTGGCTCACTATTCGTCGAGGTTTACCGACCTCTCACGGTACTCGATGGATATGGTTAGATATCAGTACATCAGAGCTCGTACTTTTGATTGGGGCTTGTGGAGAGATATCTGAGCTAGCATCATCCCTATGATAATTACTACTAATTCTGGGGTGCTCGAGTGGGCTTCGGTTGTCAAGAGCTTTTTGGAAGAGCAGAGACAGCCGGTAGTTGTCGGTAGTTGGTGAGATGGAGCAAAGACAACAGTATTAGGGAGCCGACGTCTGGGACCCAAGCGTGGGAGACGTTTCCAAAGGAGATCCCTGGATACGGGATCTACCGTATAGGGTTTTCAGGGCACATCCATCCATCCTCGAGAGAGGCGATTCTACTCATGTGATGACAGGGTACATCTCGCTCGATATTTTCCGACCCACCGTACTCCTGGCACGGGAGCAATGGATGGACCACCGAGGCAGAGGCAACGTGTGGAGCAGACAGATCTGCGAGGCGGTGGACGTGGTAGGGGAGCTGGGAGAGTAGCTTTTGGTGGTCGACACTTTGACCTTTTACCACCACCACCCCCAGGAGGTCCACCCCAGGCTCAGGGAGCTGGTGGACAGAGGCAGGGAAAACTGTAGTTGGCGAGGCTTATGAACCAGGTACTCCTGGAATGATTAGAGGTATTCTCTATGCCTTTTCTACTTTGTCTGCCGTACTGATAGACACAGGTGCTAGTCATTCCTTTCTGGCTGCTTATCTTGTTCGAGACCTTGGTATTCTTGTTGAGCTGTTGACTCGACCCATACGCTTAGAATCACCGAATGGTGAAGATTTAGAGATCACACACCTCTGTAGACAGTGTGACCTGACCCTTGGAGGCGAGAGTGTTGGATGGAACCTCTTGTTGGTAGCATCGAGGACTTATGATGTCGTTCTTGGTATGGATTGGCTATCCATAGTTCATGCCCAGATCGACTGTTTTAGGCAAAGGGTGCGGTGTGTCCACAGTGATGGAATGAGGTTCTCTTTTATCGGTGAAAGAGAGACATAGGCAGCGTAGGATGGACTCATTCATAATAGGGAACAATCGATTTCACATATGTTCGCTAGCCTAGACCTTGGCGTAGCAGATGGTACGAGTTTCTAGTTTCCGGCAATAAGGGCTGAGTACGAGGACGTCTTTCGAGGGGATGTCCCCGGGCTACCTCCCCATCTGGAGATAGATTTCTACATTGAGTTACAACTCGGGATGACACCGATATCAACATCATCCTATCGGGTGGCTCTTGAAGTGCTTTGTGAGATGAGGGTGCAGTTGGACGACTTGGAGAAGAAGGGCTTTGTGAGACCCAGCGTTTCACCCTGGGTGGCCACAGTGCTGTTTTCCAAGAAGGCAGATGGGAGCTTGAGGCTATGTGTGGATTACCGACGCTTTAATCAGGTGACCGTGAAGAACCGGTATGCACTACCAAGGATTTATGACCTCTTCAACCAGTTGATATGGGCATGATGGTTCTTGAAGGTTGATCTACGATCAGGTTATCACCAGTTGTGAGTACGGGATGAGGATATACTGAAGATGGATTTCTGATGTCTCTATGGTCACTATGAGTACCTAATGATGCCTGACGGTGTGAAGAATGCCTCGAATGTGTTCATGGGACTCATGAACCGGATCTTTCAGCCCTATCTAGACCGGTTTGTAGTGGTCTTCATCGATGATATCCTTGTGTACTCTGCATCCGAGGAGGAGAACGCGAGACACCTAAGGATGGTTCTGGACACACTCCGAGAGCACCAGTTGTATGGGAAACTCTCAAAGTTTCAGTTCTGGTTACAGGAGGTCCACTTTCTGGGACACGTTATCTCAGTAGATGTGGTACTAGTGGAACTCACTAAGGTGGAGGCAATGCTAGCATGGGATCCACCCCGGATCGTGACAGAGGTGTGGAGTTTCTTTGGTTGGCATGCTACTATTGGAGACTCATCCTTGATTTCTCTAGGATTAAAGCACCCATGACAGCTTTGACCCACAAGGGGAAGCCTTTTGTGTGGGCCAAGAGCTGCCAGCAGGCTTTCCAGCTGTTGAGAAAGATTTTGACGAGTGCCTAGATCTTGAGATTACTAGAGGAGGGGGTCGAGTACGTAGTGTTCTGCGATGCATTAGGAACTAGGCTTGGATGTGTCCTGATGCAGAGGCAAGTAGTGATTACCTTTTTCTCACATTAGTTGAGGCCACACGAGTAGAACTATGTGACCCATGATATTGAGTTGGTAGCGGTAGTCTTCACGTTGAAGATGTGGTGGCACTACCTGATGGGTGAGTGGTTTACTGTCTACTCTGATCACAAGAGTCTCAGATATATCTTTTCTCAAAAGGATCCTAATTTGATACAAAGTTGATGGCTTGAGTTCCTCCAGGATTACAACTTTGAGATCATTCACACACCTGGGAAGGGGAACGTTGTGATAGATGCTCTCAGTAGAAATTCCAGTTCGCAGTTGCTGGATGAGGTTACTGGGATGTTGGCCTCTTTACAGTTATTCTTCATGGATTGAGATGAGGGAGCTTACCTTTAGTAAATGGTTGTTACTCCTCCACACTTACAGTAAGTCAAGGAAGCACCACTCGAGGATGCTAGTTGTGAGACTCTACGTGCTCATATATCCAGAGGCGTTGCTACTGATGGATATTCAGAAGGTGGGGAGACCGTTGTTGTTTTCAGAGGGTGTACGGTAATACCCATGACGTTACGAGAGGAGGTTTTACGGAAGTTCCATACATCTCCTTTGGCGGTGCATCCAGGCATGGAAAAGATGTATCAGGACCTCTGACGTCAGTTCTGGTGGCCAGGAATGAAGAAGAGTGTAGAAGAGTTTGTTTCTATGTGCCTTACTTGTCAGCAAGTAAAGGTTGAGCACTAGGTGCCAGCATTTTTGACTCAGCCCCTTGAGGTGCCAGAGTGGAAGTGGGATGGAAAATCCATGGACTTCGTGATGGGTTTACCACGTAAGTCCAGGGGAGATGATTCCATCTGGGTGATCGTCGATCGACTCACCAAGTCGGCCCACTTCTTTGCCATATGGGATCAGAGTTCAGTAGAGAGATTAGGATACCTCTACGTGTAGGATATAGATCGACTTCATGGAGTGTCATCCACGATCATCTCAGATCGAGATTCTCGTTTCACATCCTAGTTGTGGAAGGGATTTGAGGAATCTTTTGGGACTCAGTTACGCATGAGCACAACGTTTCATCCTCAGACTGATGGTCAGACGGAGTGGACCATCCAGGTCCTGAAGGATATGCTTCGAACTTGTATACATGACTTCAGTCATAGCTGGGAGGATCACTTCCATTGGTGGAATATTTTTACAACAACAGTTATAATTCCATTATCGGTATGGCACCATTTGAGGCTCTGTACGGGCGACCTGCAGGTCACCACATTGTTGGACTGACTGAGGAGAGTTAGCACTCATGGGCCTATAGATGGTGAGAGCTGCCACAGAGAAGGTGTAGGTCATCCAGGAGTGGATGAAGAATGCATTGAATAATCAAAAGTCTTATGCCGATAGGAGGTGGAGGCCCTTGTAGTTCGAGGAAGGAGACCATGTGATCCTTCGGGTCTCACATTGATGGGGATTGCGGAGATTTGGCCAAGGCGGCAGGCTATCTCTAGGGTTCGTTGGCATTTTTTAGATTCTGAGTAGAGTTGGAAAGGTGGCGTATCACATGGCTCTACCTCCTCCGATACACCGGGTTCACAATGTCTTCCATGTGTCACAGCTGCGGAGGTACGTGCATGATCAATCGCATGTTATCGACTGGGGAGAGCTGGACATCGATGATGGTGTGACCATTGCAGAGTACCTAGTGGAGATCATGGATTGATAGAAGAAGATCATTCGTGGGAGAGCTATTCCCTTGGTGCGTGCCTGGTTGCAGCATGGGAATCTCCAGGAGAGCATGTGGGAGCCAGAGGCTTTGATTCGCGTGCAATACCCACGTCTTTTTTGAGTAGCCTTTGTTTTGGCTTTTCGGGGATGTAAAATCCCGAAGGTGGGTGTGATGTAATGTCCCAAATTTTTCCATGTATTATTTTAATATTATATGGGAATTAATTCGAGACCAGGATCTGAGACAGCGTGCAATTTCGAGGCCCGGTAAGCCCAGAACAAATGTTTGAATTTATTTTTTAAAAAATTAAATTACGTGCGCTTGTGGTTTTCCTAAAAAAGTGGAATAACTCATGAAAGGTTTCTCGGATCAGAAATATGAGGGCACCGTTGTGTTAAAAACAACGTTTTTACCTTAGGTGAGGATGAACTTCTATCGGCTCAGGTTGGTAGTGAAATCTGGTTTTTGGACGGAACTGTAATAAAATAATTAATTAAAATATTTTATTTAAATCCTTGTTGAAACAAAATCTTTTATTCTTTTAAGTAGAGATTTTGCAAGGAGGGTCAAGGTTACAATACCCCTATCTCTGATTTCCTCAGGAGAGCTCTGGATAAGACCTCTCTACGCGGCGGCGACGTTCTTGACAATTTTCGCCGGTGATGACGACGAGGCAACCAGATCATCTCCAACGAACACCACAGAATCCAGGTAGGATGTTTTTCTTTGGATTTTCTTCCCCATCTTTGATACTCATGATGAACACAGATAAATCAATGAACAGATTAGCCCATGGATCGATCATTCTTGAGGTATGGGATTTTTGAAGGAATCAGGGGGATTTGATTCTTGAAATAGTTTTGGTTTCGTTCAACCTCCTAACGGTGACGGACCAAGATCGACATGAACATCGATCGAGGTTCGTCCCTCTCGATTTTAGTTGTGTTCTTCTTCCCCAAATTCTTGCATTCTTCGCTGTATTCTATGCGTTCTTCAAGGGGATATGAACAATGGACCATTGAGCACCCATTGTGCGATGAAACGATCCCAAATTTATGATCTGGTGTCGGTACTACCCTACGGAGGTGCGGATATGGTGGCGACGGATGAATCGAAGCGTATTGGAAGATATTGTTCATCGAACGATTTCTGCACAGGTGACTGGGATCGGATTTAGGAGCCTATTGAAGGCCCAAAACCCATGGATTCAGCATCACAAAAAACGAAGTGACCAATGATCTTGAGTTTCATTGAAAATGGACTTGAGAAATGTAATCCGGAAGATCGGCTGACGTGTGAGGAAGAAGAAGACGTTTCAGGAATTTTTCCCGACTACATGATGTGTAGTATGGGCTACACGATGTGTGTTCGTTGGTAGACCACCTAGCATGTACTCAGGGAGTACACACACACGGGAAGGGTAGACGGCCAAGGAAAAGCCATGTATACCCCTCCTCGGCCAGACCCGTCCTGATACATGAGATACCCAGTGTACTGGTACACGGGCAGGCGACATAGAAACGGGCATAGACCATGTACGGGATCATGGCCAACGTACACGGAGCGAGCCCCAGGTGCTCGGACACGGCGTGTGAATCTTCTAAACGCCATGTAGTTTCTTTCTATCTAACAAAATGAATGACACAGGCTGGTTACATGGGCAACACCCGATGTTAAGGAACACGACGTGTACTTTTTCTACATGCCGTGTAGTTTGGTTTTACACGGATTGAAAGAATGACACGGGCCGTTTATACGTTCAGTACCCTGGGTCAAGGAAAATGGCATGTAACCATACTACATGCCATGTATCCTATCTTAAATGACTTGAGCCACTTTTCTTCTTTGACATGGACTAGTTTTCTTAGGGTTCGTACCATTGGTCCTTTCCCAGAAGGTTCTGGTATCATTTCCTTTACACAGGAGTATGATCCCTTCAGCAGAACTTCCTAAATATAGTTATTGGAATCCCCTCTGTGAGACTTAGAGCCAGATCCTCTATTCATTCTTATATCCATAGGTAGATTTTTTGGTATCGACGTGACCAACTTTACCCGGGTGCTGATCCTCTGCTTAGCGGATTAGCTCAGACTGAGTTGTCGGAATCTCCCCATGACTTGGTTTTGATACTCATCTGTGAATCATGTTCTCAAGGAACTTGTGGAGTGTGTCCTCTCCGAACGAGTACTTAGTATCTCTATCTCCCCATACCTAGGAGTGTGTTCTCCTTGTTACGTGATTAGTGGAATCTTCGAGCTGGATCTTAGTGGTTGTATTCGCGATAGTCGATTGTGCATGAGTATATCTGAATATTCTTGTTATAATTTCGGCAGACATATACTATGTATAAATGACTGTATCTTTCCATTGTGGCAATTACCTTGTTGTAATTCCTTTTTGGTTTTGGGGTGTCTTACAGGGATTTTTATACTCACCCCTGCACGGGCTTTTCCCGCACGTGTCATGTCTTGTGCAGACGAGCGAGCCTTAGACAGGATTCTAGGTGGACCAGGACCGGACGGTGCTCAGTGAGATCAGGCGGGCCGAGGTGTGTTCCTAGGGCTACATATTTCAGTCCTTGTACCTTTCCTTACAGGTTGGACTTTGTTACAGACTTTCTTTTGGTGGGCTTCTACTTTTGGACCAGGGTTTTACATTTGTTGTACTTTACTTTCCTATCGTACTATATTGGTTGACATTTTTAGTGTATGCATGCATTTCAATTTTAATAGTTTTTACTTTTCATCTTTGTGGGCTTGGAGATGTGTGTGTGTGTGTTTATAGTTTTATAGGAAATGCCTCCCATGTCAGTACCATGCCTACTCGGTGCTAGTCACCAGCCCCTGGCCTATTGGTGGCAGGTTTGGGGAGTTGCGGCTCGGGCCCCACTAGGAAGAGTCGTGACAGTCATGTTCCATGTCTCTTTACAAATTCATGGATATATATTTTGCAAATATAATCAAATGTCTGATTTTCATGAATAGGAATGAAATGGGAAAACTTTTTATGCTGGTCCACTATCACCCATATTGTATCGTGTTTCCAAACCATTCATTGGAGACCTGTAACAAGATCCATTTCAATATACTCCCATTTATATACTGGAATACATAGATACTACAACATACATGAAGGTTATTGATGTTCTACCTTAACATGGTGACATGTTAATAACCTTGAAAAAAATTATGTACTTTCAGTTTTAGGCCCCTCAACAAAAACTGAGACTTCAACCCCTAATGTGTTTTTCGTATACCAGAATGAAAAATCTAACTAGAATTCTTGTAAACATAATTAAATTACTACTAAAATTCCATATGTACAACAATCTGATCTCTAATCCATAGGACTGAAATCCCATCATGTTTCCAATCATCAATAATTTCCTCATCATTGTGTTTGAAACTCATAACCCCAAATTTTTCATGGGATATTTTTTCCTATTTAACAATCATTACCAAATTAAGAACTAATAAAATGTAATGTAAAACTAAAAACTCACGTCCATATTCATATTCCACATGCATGTTGGCTTTAAAAAACATTAATTTCTACTCATATGAAGATTATTTCACCAACTACACACATAAATTTGGGATTAATTCAATGGCCACCAAATTCCATTTTCCCGGTGTATACATCAATTCAATGTCGAACATCTAATGAAACTCCATACATTTCCTTTAACCTAGATTCAAATATTATTTTGACAAAATATATTTCAAAATTTTATGATTTGTGAAGAAATCAAATTTATCACCAAAGAGATAGTGACACCATTTTTTCATGGAATAGACAACTATAGCTCACTCCAAATCATGTGTGGAGAAATTATTATTAGAAACTGTCAACTTCAATGAACATTTCGCAAGCAAATGGTCTCCTTACATGATAGCACATCCCAAAAAAATATCCCAAAGAATCACATTACACCACGTACCCATCTCATGATTCTGGGAAAATCATTATATATACTGATGTAATATTAACTTTCATCTCTTCAAAGGACACATCAGATTCTTCAATCCATTGGAAAGGATTGTCCTTCTCTATCATGGTTCTCATTTGTGAGTCTATTCATGATAAATCATACAAAAATAATTGGTATTAACTATATAGACAAATAAAAAAAATTCTCATAGATAATCTTTATGGGGTTCCAAAATATAATAGCTTCTATATTTTTAGAATGCACTAAAACATTTTTTGAAAAAATTAAATTTTCAAGAAATCATACCTCTTGCATACAAAAATAATTATTTTATAGTTTGGCATACATTTTATGGTCTCTCAAAATTCCAAAAACTATAAAAAAGTGTTTTTATGGTCTACCATTATCATTCAATACACCAATATGTCATCATAAAACACAGAATCAAATGAATCATGATTGGTTTGAAATATTCAATTAATCAATTCCATAAAGCCTGCTAGTCCATTCCTAATACCAAAAAGGAATGAATAAATCTTCATAGTGGATATATCAACTTTTGAATGCTTCTTTTGGAATATCATCCTTCTAAACTCTAAATTGATGATATTTTAATCACCAGTCTATTTTTTTAGAACCATAGGGATCTACCGATTGATCAGACAGATCATTAATGTGTGGAAGTGGATATCATTTCTTTGTTATAAATTTTTTATGCTTATTATAATTAAAAAACATTCAATGATTTCCACCTAATTTATTCAAAATAAAATTGGTGTTTCCCACAGAGATGTGCTCAGTTGAATGAAACCTTTTATTTCCTACTCCCCCAATTTCACATTCATTTCTATTAACAGTGTTGGTTCCATCCCATATGATGGAAGGGAAATAGGACCAGTCAATAGATAGAGATCAATCATAAACTCCATATCCCTTGTATGTGATAACCTCTATATTTTTATTTTAAAGATGTCTATAAAATTATCTATAACTACGGGAAAATGGATTCCATGATATATTCTACCAATACCAATGTCAAAGCCACCAACTAGAAAGAGATAATTCCCACTGTTAATGTCAACAGGTATGTTGCTCCAATCATCACAATCGCTTGTCCTATGAAGAGACGGTCAACTCCATCTTTAGTTTGAAACTAACCATTCTACTATAATGGTCTTTTGAGGCTATAGCATTGTTATTAAATCCATAAATAGGATTATGTCGAAGACATCCATATCTATAACTGAGAAGTCCCATTATATCAACTCCATCAGCAATTATAGAACATTATATAAACATTAAGGCTCTAAATTATCTTTCCCCAAGATTAGTTTAGAGTTTTATCATAGAGGTTATCATCTCATATTTTAAACATTCAAATCAATAGCATTGGATGAAATGAAGGAATGAGATGCACTAGTATCAAACAACACATTCATAAGGGTATAATTCAATAGAATAAAACCTCTTACCGTAGATGGTATATACTAGTCATCTATTATCGCCTTATAATATCTATAAAATTTCTTCATCACTACACTTTTCAATTTGTTTCCCTACTGTGGTTGACCTGTCTGAGGAGTCATGGTTTTCCTAGAATCACCATGTATTTCTCTTCATTGTTGATGGGGATGATTCTATTTTCCTCGTATGATTGAATACAAAGATGCATGTGATACCTTATAAGTTTCTTCACCACCTGACCATGTAGCACTGCAATAATATCACATAATATGTCCCCTATTGTTTCAATTATTGAATGACTCTTTTGGTGTTTTATGCTATCGTTCCATGTGTTTAAACTATCCACATTGGAAACTTCCTATTTAGATATTTGGTTGTCGAGTATGGTTCACTGATCAAGCTGTGTTATTTTGATTATCTCTCCCACATTGTAAATAGGTTTCACTCTTCCCCTTTCTCTTAGAATTTTAGTTCCCATTATTTTCATTAGGTATCATCATACATCCTCCTCCCATAGATTAAGAGTTATCATGTTCATACACTATCACTCTATTCACAATCTCTTTACAATATGTAATAAAGAGCACTGAATTCTTTAGGGTAGCATCATGTATTTACCAAAATTCAGAGATACAATCCCTCAAGGCCACACTCACTACATTGTTTCATGCATGGTGTAATAAATTCATAAAATTGGAAAATATTGGGTGATAGGGATATTTTCTAGCTTCAGGAAAAAGATGCCCATTGTTCTATGGATTCTAAATTTGTGATGATATAATTGTTTGTTAAAAAATTCCTCAAAATAATCCCATATAAGACTGTGATCTTGTTTAGCATTCACCTGTAGATCCCTCGACAAACGTGGATGATCATTGAGTGTATAATTTTCCATCTCGACATTCAGCTCTAATAGTGTGTCAATGCACCCAGAGATATGATTCATCAATTTCCACCACACTTTTATCTTCTCTAGGTTTACAATAAACCTGTATGTTAGGTGGATTCTATGTCATTAACTACTTGGAATGATCCACATGCCTTGGTTCATCCCTCCTGTTCTGGTTTCGACTGCATGGAATTATTTAACTATACATCGATCCAACCATTAATTCACATGTGTCTCAGGTGATACCGTATTCACTACAACTTCTTCCTATGGGTTTCTTTGAAACCTATCAATTTATATTTTCTAGACATAAAAATAACTCTATAACTCTCACTCGCTAGAAACTAATGACATAACATTTGAAATTGTATCACATAAATTATCTTACCATGTCATTCAATAATAACCTCTTCAGGTTTTAACATTTTTTGAAAAATTATATACATTATATTTAATATTAATCTATTTTCAAAATACACTAACTATGCCCTTTTGATTGTCATTCATTTAAAAACAATTATAAATTTTTAAAAAATTTCAACCTTCTCACAAAATCAAAAATCATTTTATAAAATGATATACGTAATATTAGTGGGAATTCATTCCTCTATAATGCATATCATGCTCATATACTTTTCACATCCCATGAAAATGAGATTCTAAGATCATATTAGTTTCTCCAAAACACTTTTGTACCCAAATCCGATGTAACTTAATGTTAATCATAAAAGGATAGCTATATCTATTTATTATCAACATTTCAAGTCCCGAAATTCTTAAAATTTTATCATATAATATCCCAAAAAATTGACCAGAAAAACAATCTACTCCCAGACCTAGAAAACTAATGACTAATTGTTTCACAAGGTAAGGGACAGGTAGATTCCATTTTTCTAAATGAACTATTAGATTTAACAAACTACTACCATTTTTAATGACCCACTTATTCCCATTATATTGAGAATAAAATGAATCATTACAATGCCTTATGTGAAATTGCCAGGATTCCAAAGGCTCTATATAAATTTCAAAAGAGATTTATATGCATGTGGGCGAATAATTACTGTATAATAACTAACCCAAAAACCAAAAAACAATTTTATGATCCATTATAAAAACAATTCAACTCAACCATCAAATTTATATCAAACCCACCACAAAGTATACTATAGATGAAGATAGGGAAAAAATAAAAGTAAATAGCCGAAGAAAAACATAATATACTCTATGAAAACCCAAAGACTCCATGATCTATATGATCCAAGCTACAATCCCTATATAGCGCAAATATCATGAAGTGGGGCTAAATACATGTTATAATTTACCTTCTCCCATTTCCTAGATGATTGCATATGAAATAGCACCACAGTTAAAAAGTATGGGTGAGTATATATCTCGATAGGAAATCTCCCATGACTTCCCTACTCATTCCACTAGGATAGAATATATTGGAACATTTATATAAAATATCTTATATAAAACAATTTATCAAAAGTGTTTATAACTAAATATAAACATGAATCAAAACCATTTAAAACCAACAAGGCACAAATTCTATTTCAATTTTTTATCAATTCCTAATTCATAAAAATAACCAAATAGGTCATTAAAACCATTTCTCAATAACATTTTGGAATAATCATTCCATTCCACTTATTTACACATCCAACTATTCATCATTCATTATGAAAGTTCAATACTCATTAGAGTTCTCTCATCGATCTACCATTTCATCACATGGAAATTATACACCATGTACCATAACACCATTGGAACTGAAGAAAAGGTCATATTATTACCATTCCTTATAAACGTGATCACCGAACCCACCACTATTATGCCAAAACAATTTCAAATAACCATTTGAACCCATTTCAATAAAATCGTTCTTTTATTGAAACCCATTTTAAAATTCTTATTCCACACACCATTTTTATCATAATAATATCATTCCATTTATTGAAAACCATTTTAACAAATTCAATTACCATTATTCCATATATATTCCATTTTAATATCAAGACACAAACACTTAAATTGAAAGAACAAATTTTCCATATTATACACAACCTTCCCCATTGAAGGTTTCTATAAATCATATATAATCCAATTTATAATCAATCAACACAAAAATAAATTTGAAACTATTCCATTCAATAATACTAATAGGAGTCGAGAGTGACACCACCTACCTTAAATATTTAATGAAAACTGATAACATATGAAGAACGCTCAAGAAAATAGGGTTGATTCTCCATTAATTTTCTTTAGATACCATATTCTACAAACAACAAGACAAAATATTTTCATATTTGCCATTAACTATCTTATATATAACCAAAACATATTTAGATCTATGAAAAAGATAGGAAAGGTTAAGTAGATCTATGTAGATATAAGAAACTAATTAATAATGATGATGACAGATCACATACCTCAAGAATCTAGCTTTGATTCACCCAGGGTAGCCTTTGAATTGACTCTATATTAAATGGAGAACCTTATATAACATTCTGAGATTTCGTATCCCAATATAGAGCTAATTTGGGGGTAAACCAGTGGATTAATGGAACGGTCGACCTATATCCACTTTTTAAGTTGGTGATTTTTAACCCTCGCATGATTAGTCCGCATGATTAGGGAAATTGTTTTCTAACAGTGCATTATCTAATGCCCTATAGATCACCCATCATGGCCTCCTCCCATGGTATACATAACTGTGTGTACACCCTGAGGAAGGTACTTTCTAGAATCTACATCTTCACACAGTTTCTACTTTGTTTTCCACATGGTATGGACAAACCATACACATCAGGCATGGCTTACAATTTTTTCCCAAAACCCTCAACAAGTCATCCAAAATCTCATAACATTCACCATTATAATTTATAAATATAAAAAGAACAATATAATGGTTACAAACTAGAAATAATGTGTACTATAATTTAGTATCTTTTATTGGTATAAATATTAATTTATTTGTGTTTTTCGAAAAACCCACCTAATGTTTTTGTGAAAAGGGAATATATTCACTTTTTAAAATTTTTAATTTTATAGTATAAGTATTATTCATTATAAATTTATAATTAATTATTAATATAATTCTTAAATTTTCTAAAAATGAACTAGATATTTCATTATATCACATCTCATAAATATATGTAATTTAATCACAAAATTTTGAATCCACCACAAATATTAGTGGATTAACAAATATAATTGTTGAAACATGTATTTTAATTGATATGGTACACCTTGGGTGAACTATTAAATTTACATACTTTCATTTTTTACTCATTTCTACATAGTTTAGTGTGGTTTCTATTTTAAAAGAATCATAAAATGTATCGATGTATATTTTTAATAATATTTAAAAATATTTTTATAAATGAAATATATTATGTTTTAATAATACTACTAAGTCAAACCTCCCAATTTTATATGATTCCCAATGTTTTATATACCCATAAATTTTTATAAGATCCTAAGATATTCATTGATCTATTTTTTCGGAAATTAAAAATAATTACATGTTTTAATAATTATAATTTACGATTATTATGAGTTTAGTATGATAAAATAATGTTAGAGGATGACTAAACATTAAAATATTATTAAATTAATCAAAATTGTTCTGATTATTATAATTTATTACAAAATTATATATAAATTTTAGATGTTTTATGTGATTTAATACCAAATCCTTAATATTTAATTTATTTTATTTATTTTCTATTCGAAATTTACAATTAAAAGTATATAAACATTATTTTCTTACTGGATTTTTTAGACATATTTTTTTTCATTTGGAAACACTTTTTTATTCATTAATTCATGGATAATAATTTCTATATTTTTCATTAAATTTAAAATAATTTTTTTTCTAATTAATTATTTGGATATATTATCATTGTTTTAAAATTTTATTTATTATATAAGTTAATAATTTTTTATTAAAACATATTTAGCATTTACAAACATGTATATTTAATAACAATTTAGTGAAGAAAATGGATGGTTGATCAGAAATCATGGAAAACAAGGGGTGGTGAATAATTCATGGATGTTATAATATACTATATATTTGAACCACATGATGTGATATGTGAGATTATATTGAAAATATAATATCATAAACTATGATAATGAAATTTCATTTCAAATGTCAATACCAAAGATTACAATAACGATTTTTCATCATCTATGATATATATCACTCATTACAATAGTAATATTTCAATTATCTGAATTTGTGAAACTAATGAAATATTATAAGTCACTACATAGGAAAATTCTCAATTGAAAATTAGGTACAAATCATGTATTATTATAAATTGATATCATTGAGGGTCTATGGTGCTTTATTTTTGTGTGTTAGGTACTATAAAATTTACCCCAAAAAAATGATGATATGAAATACCATTGTAAATATGGAATAATGGATAGGTGGTAGGAAATTATTGAAAAAATTGGGTTGTTGCTGATGAAATTTATATATCATACCATATAATTCCACTGATTGTAGAAATACTGGCATATCACCATCCATGATGAAAAATATGTTGATACCACTAGTTATATAATCCACTAATAATAAAATATTATAAAATGGATTTAATATTGATTGACATATTTCTATTTATGATATGCATATACTTTAATACATTGAAAATTTCAAGTCTACAATTCATACAAATTATAAATTATAATCAAAAGTCTCCCAAACATAATAAAATAATGATAATTTTATAAATTATATTTATATTCAATGTATTGGTAATGGAAACCACACACATTAATAAATACTGAAATCCATATGAAAAATATGTGAACCCCAGAGAACCATAATGTAATATCTAGGGGTATTTTCTAAACAAATATGGGGAGCCATCAATTCAATAACTTAAATAGATTATGACATTCAAGAATGTACATGGTTTTTTAAGTGATTCATATCATGAAAGGAAAAAAGAACCACTATACATATGAATTGATTACTTACATACTCATTTCCACATGGAAGTGATAATTAAAACAATGGCGAATATATAATATAGTTTTATATTATTATTAATAGATGATATTGATAATGGGAATTAACTATATTCCATGAGAATAAGAGGTTAAAGGCTTGATTTTAGTGCTGATCCTTGAATGAGTGAATATATTTAAAACATTAGCATCACTTGACGAGTTGTTCCATAGCAAATAGGGGGACTGAAGGATCACTCAATAGAATTTTCTAAACACTTATATCCCCCCTAATTATTTTCATATACTATTTATGAATATGTCATGATATATATTTTTAAAGAAAATAATTTTTATATGAAATCCCTTTATATTTATTACTATTACTATAGTGCTTGGATTCTTCTATTTAATATTATTGTTTATCTATAAATATATTTTAATGATTTCTTAGTTGTTTGAGTGGTGGATTGAAAGTAGATACTAAAATTATAAATTCAGAATCAATATATAGTATATTGATAACTATATTTTGAGTATTATAAATGGATAAGAGTGAAATAATATAGTAATAACTTGTCATTGAATATTTCCCTCATAAAAATGGTATTGTATAATAGTGATACCCTAACAAATCTTTATTGGAAAAAACTCCAATTTAATCATTAAATTTTTAATCCAGTAAAACTATGGTTATATGGATATTGTAACACATACAGCACTAAAGTAGTGATGTCAATACATATACATGAAAATTTTCATGAAATCTAATGGAGAACATCATCATCATTGATAGGTATATTTGATTTTTTGTCATATCATCTAATTGTAATTAGTGGTTGTTTCTGCGTGCAATAAAATTTTTATCAGGACTATGTAAAGAAGCTTGGTCCTTCATAATTTCTACAAAACATTTAAGAAACTCTAATAAGGATGTGATCTCTTAGGTTGAGAACTTTATGATAGCTAAATATCTATTAAACATTACTACAATATCCATGATAGTCATTTTATTTCACTATTGCATATATAATCCTCATCTATAAAAACATATTATGTAACATTAAGACCCTCTTAATTTTCATGAGAATGTGGTGGATTGTTACATGTCGTCTAGAGACATCCCCATGAAGCTAAAGGATAGAAATAAATTCTACGGGCATAATTTACCATTTAGGGAATATTTTCTATTTGGAAATAAACCAATTAACCAATAAATTCATAACAAAATAAACCAATTCATGATTCATCATGAAAAAGAAACAAAAAGACAATGTAAAAACATTTATATAAAAAGAAAACAAAAAATATACCAAAATTGAAGACTACAAATAACCATGATTACAATGGAAGAGAAATTCTAACAAATCTAAGAGAAAATTATAACTCCAAATATCTGACATGATTCATGCTCTAACTCCACCAAAAAACCCATGTATCACAATGTGCCACTTTGAAATGTAATACATTACCTTTTCACATTTCATGATAATTAAAACCATTAAATTCATCAATGTTCTAATGTATGGGTGGGTGAGGGGCTAGTTTTTCTTATCATATTGGTTTAGTTTTGATAATTACATCAACCCATCATTATTTATTTTCAAACTATTATTTTTGTGATTAATTTTTATTATGTTAGATTATTTATATAATATATAAATAAATATTTACCAAAATTAGATGGATTTAATTATTTTATAAATATAAAAATATTATTTTCATTTAATCTGTAAATGTCAAAATCCAACTTATTTCTTTCTGATTGTAATTAATTCCCTGAAGTTGTTACGAGCTATTAAAGTGACATTTTGATTTCCATATTTTTGTAACGTCTAAATATGAATGATATATTATGCTAAATTTCATGTTTTTGTGTGATCCTTATACCATTTTATATATAAGGTATTTATCAAAAAAATTATTAGTTTGTGGGGAAGTCTAAAATAGTTGCGTTTGTGTTCTAAAAACTCTATGATGTTGCTGCAAGAGTTTCATAACTCTATAGAAAATAGATTGGAATAGTTACTATATATAATTGATTAAAAGATAAAATGATATCAAAATAAATTGAAACCTGATGTATGGAAATCCATAAATATTATATTGATTTAATCAGTTTACATGAAATTCTAAAAAAGTTATTTTGGATAGTGAATAAATTGTCTGATGTTCTCAATGATGTTTTGAGAACTGCAATTTTGAAGAATGTAGTTAAATTGTTTATAAAGATATTGAAATTTAAACAATTCAGAGTGATTCGATTCTTGATCCTGTAGAAAGGATTCAATATTTAATGAATATATTTATTCTAGTAAAAAGTCTAAATCTGATGTTAAAGTGCTCTAAAAACAATTTAAGTCTCGAAGTGGAAGTTGTCTAGTTTGTGGTAGGATTTTTGAAACCCATGTTTCTAAACAGTACACCACTACATTTGGAAGGAAACAAATATTTTCTAAACCATAATTATGGGTTATAAACAATTATTTGGTAATGAACCACTTTCTACATTTCCAATGAATCATACCTTTTGTGAATCTTACATTCTTGAACACTATATTCTAAGAGGAATGTACCCAAATTTCATAATGGGAACTAGGGTTATTTTACTAAGAAATCAATATTAGTATACTATGAATATCTTTACATGATAATACATTGAATTTGAAGCTATTAAATTTACTGTATACTTTTGAAATAAAAGTAAATAATTTTGACATATTATATTTTATGTTTTTAGTGATTCAAATAGGACTTTATCAACTTCTTAACCTATTGTATATTTAAATATTTATCTTTATTTGGATGCCTCACCTAATCAATTATGTGCTGAAAAATAAATGTTTAGATCTACTATTTCAATATCAAAATATAATTTGGGTTTTTTTATGTTTACTAAATGAAATATTACATGCGAAAAGTTTATTGGGTACCTTAGGTGGAGGATAATTTCATATATTTATCATTATAAGTCATTCTAAAGAGAAATAAGTGTGAACAGTAAATATTCTATATTAATTAAATATGAAACTAACAGGAAAACATTGGATGAATATATTGATGTATTTTTGGTTGATCATCTTCTCATTACTAGAGAGGATTGACAAGCTAAAAAAAAGGATGCATAACGAATTATAGATATGTATAGATAGAAGATAAATGAGGATCTCACGATGGTTTCCACATGGATGAAATCATATGTTTATTTCATGTTGAAATTAAATTAATATTTAAAATGTGAAATATAGAGAAAGAAGAGTATGGAGTTTAAGAATCATATGTTACTCTATTTTCTATGATTCGTGGTATTTCAATCTACTACATTCTTATATGGAATTATTTTAGCAGTTTATCATTTGTACAAATTATAATAAAAAAATTATGGAAGATTATATTTCAATTATACTAGTCTTTATTTTAAATAGAAAAATTAAAAGTTTTTTTTTAACATCATTTATTCAACAAATTAAAAGGACAAAATGATATTTAAATTAGAATATAGGAATTTATTTAGGATTGTGTTGCTAGTTTTTATGAAACTATTTCACTATTATTAAGGATTGAATAGATTTAAATGGGAGACTTAAATCATTTGAAACTGATGTTATTATATATATTATATCAAAATATTTATTCAACGTACTTTATATTCATTTATATAGATTTATTAAAATGGAAAATGCTATTGTTCAATACTATTTGTGGGATATTTATGAATGATATTGACAATATTTATTTTGAAATTCATGAAAGAAGAGGGGAGAATTTACACAAGGATATTTTCTCTCTCTATAAATCTTAATTATATTAGTTATGAAAAATATTAAGAAGTGGACAAATGTGAAAACAAACTGAGGAAAATAAAGTACTGAAAAAGTCTACTACCTGTGTTTTTAATTAAGAGGGAAATATTTTTTTACATCTTTATTCCCCCATAACATAAATAATAAGGAAGCAAAAACAACATTGTATAATCTATCTGATACTATTTCAATAACTGGATTCTTTCAAAACATTGTTGATTTGTTTTCTACTACTCTGCATTATTAAAGGTCATTTATAACTAGGATCTTTTCAGGGCTATTGTTTCTTGAAGAACATTCATCTCTGAAGAAAATGATCCATATTATTTTAATTACAACTTAAATATTCAAAGTCATCTTATATCATTCAAAAAATAAAAATCTTTTGATTTAATGGAGTTTCAACTTCTTGTACTCATTTGTAGAGGTATCTAGATAAGTTGACATACTTATGAAAATCAATTATCTCATGGAGTAGAAAATTAGTTTATTGTTCAAGGGTAATTATGTTCCCCAAACCAATATACATCACTTTGTTATTTTCCATTATATATTTTCACTGCATGATCGACTTTAAGGAAAAATTAAAGGATGGATTCATTTCTAGAGGGACTTTTTAATACATTCATGGTTATTAAATGGAAACAATTCACCCCCTATTTTGTCCTCGTCAAATAAATTCCAACCCAAAATGTTTAATCAATTTTTGTATTTTAATAGAGATATATCAAATTTTGTAAATATGTTACTACTCAATATAAACAATGAGTATAAGAGGAGTTACACTATTAGTTTATTTTTTTTGACAATCCTTGAAAAACCTACTGTTTATATTTGATACCAAAATTACAGAATAAATGGTTAGCTTCTTTTGGAGTATTTGAGAATTGTATTTCCTATAACAGGCATGGTGTAATGATCCAGATAAAGAAAACTTTTAATAGATGATCTTAGAGAGTTTATGTCATTTATTTGAGCTCCATATTTTAATGGTGATAATTATGGATGCTATAAAGGTTATATGACTATCTATTTTAAGAATCATAGCTTCAAATTTTACATGAATGTTATAAAACCATATGAAATCCTTAGAGAACAAGAAATGTTGTATGATGCGATGTAATAGGAATATGATATTTATTTGGGAGAAGTGAATGCTATCATATGCAGAGACAATCATGGTGTATTTAATCAATATTACAATTTCCTACTTCCTTTGAGATGTGTAAAACTATAATAGATTCATATGAAGTAACTAACAAATATAAATAAGCTAAATATAATGATTATGAATTGGGAATGTAAATTTATGAAATAAATCATTCTTTAATGGAGTTAATGGATATGTGAAAAGATGATCTGAAAGTGGAAACTAAAAATCATATTTATATCAATGTGTAAAATGTTTCTCTCAATGTTTTTAGGGTTAAATTTTCTTATTTAGTTATTGGATTAATTAAATTAATCCAATAAAACTCGGAAGATGGGTATGAAAATAAAAAGTTAAATAAAATTATTATGGCTCACAAGTATGAGGTACAATCATCTTACTATGAAAAATTTTATTTTGAAAACTTTTCTTATGATGAAAATTGATAAACCTTGTTCTATACATCTAGAAAATTTTGAATCCCTAAATTTTGTGCATAGAAATCATATAAAATCATATGATTCTATTTAAATTTATAGTTAATTTTTTTCAAAAAAGATATAGATTTTGGATAATTTTTTTTCAAATATTCTTATCATCAGCATGAAACTACAACTAATGAATAAATATATGATGTTACAAATTTAAATCATTATTATAATATTCTTATTACGGGACAAAATTATTAGAAACAAATTTCTGGTAAAAATAATATATATAAAAGAAAACTCAATATTGAAAGTAATAGAGAAAAGAAAAAACTTATAAAAATATTCTATTGATCCTGGTTTGAATAGAAAAAACATGTCTATATTTAAATTTTTTATTAATGTATTTGTAGAAATAATGAAAATTACTATTAAATTAGAAAACCTCAGTTTTCTGATGTCAAACAAGTTTATTATTCAATAGAATTATCTATGTTTATATGTAAAATGTTGGATTGAAATAAAAATATTTTTTTACATAAATCATTTCTTTCTAACACTTCCAAAACCAAATGAATATGGGTGCCAATGGAATTTGTATTTTATATATTAAAGTTATATGCCACTAGATGTAATTGTAACATCATTTTGTGGCTTCATAAATACTATCGAAATATATTATATAAGTATTTATTTTTCATTTATATGGAATCATCAATTTAGCTGTAATGATTAATCAAATATTTATTTATAATATTTTATTTAAATATTCTAACTACTTTAAAAAGGGGGATAAATGATTTTGAATCTTTTACACCCCTATATTTAATTACTCTTATGCTTGAACAATTATATATTTTTTCCCTTTATTATTTAAATAATTATTTCGTTGAATTGTTTTATTAACCACAGACATTCAGGAAAACTCTTTAGTTCTTATTATAAAATGTTATATTTCATTTAATAATTTGTTTAATATCTTTAACTTTTAATTAATTGTATGTAGGAAATTAAACTATTGTGTTATCTCATAAATTATTATATTAAAATTCTCTATTCATTTATAATAAGTGAAAATTTTATTTTTTGATCCATAATTTTAATATATTTGAAGTTACATTCATTTCAGTAAAATTATTTGAAATTATTTTTTTTAATTCCTTGAATATATTTAAAAAATGATATGTCTTAAGGGAAGTTGTTTAAAATTTTTATCATTAGTTTAAATGTATTATCATCCAGGAATGAATTAAATTTCTTTATAAATTCATTGAAAATGTTTTTTATTCATTAAATAATATTAATAAATGTTTTCATGTCCCTCGGATTATACCATTTTTTGATTTTTTATAGAAGCATTAATTTAGGTTGAGTTTATGTTACAATATGTATTCAAAATATATTCTATATATCATTCACAAAAAATAATTTCTCCATGATATTATAAAAAATGGGGAAGAAAATATTGTATAAAAAATTCTAAATATTTTTTATTCATGATATAATTTTAAATTTATATTTTTTATAAAAATTGGTATATATATTGTATTATTCAATATACTTAATAAATCAACTTGTTTATCCTTACAATATTTGATTGAAAAAGTTGTTGTTCAATTAGTGTTTTATAATTTTACAAAATGGGGAGAATTTTGAGTGGCTCATTATAATTTTAAACTTATTTTAGTATTTTATAAATACTTCAACCCATTATTATTTTTTTCTTAAAATTTTGTTTATGTGTATCAAATTTATTAGATCACATAATTTATTAAATATAAAATTCAATATTTATTAGAATCTTATGGTGTTTATTTTGTTAGAATGATAAAATTATTATCATCATTTAATTTTGTAATCTTAAAATACAATTCATTTGTTTTATGGTGAAAAAATTCACTGATGTTATTATGATCTATTCAAGTAATATTTTAATTTTTATAAATCTACTAATTAATATTATTGATATCTCAATATACAATGCCCAGTTTTGATGGATTCTTATACAATTTTATATATAAGAGATTTATCTACACATTATTAGTTTTTGATGAAGTCTTAGGATTCTTTTTTGGTGTTAAAAAAATCAATTATGTTGTTGTATTAGTTTTTCAACTATATAGAAAATATATTTGAAAAGATACTATATTTTATTTACTATATGTTCTGTAAATTAAGGAATCAATTAAATCCTAATTTATGGGGAAAAATATGTTTATATCTATTTTATTATTTGACAATGAAATCTCAAAAGTTGTTTTTGATGGTTAATGAAATGTTTGATTTTTTTCAATGTCTTTTTCAAAACATCATTTTTTATAGAATGTTATTGAAAATATATTATTTGATGATATTCAGTGATGTAGAATTAAAATTGAATTTTTTATTGATAATTTCAAAAAAATATTAATATTCCTTATATATTAATCTTCTAAGTGAAAGTATGAATCTACTATTAAAGGGATATATAAATCATTGAAGTCTCTATGTGTAAGCTATCCAGTTTGCTAATGGGTTCTTTTAAAGCCTAATTTGTAAATAGTGTAACCAAACATTTGGATTGAACCCTATGTTTTATAATCAATAATTTTGTTCATGAACCATACATTAGTAATTATCCCTATGATACATTTATAATGAACTCTAATATCATGAAACCTACATCCAGTGAACCCTATTTTCTTGAACCCTACATTCCATGAAGTATGTACCCTACTTTCCAAATGTTCCTTTTGTTATTTTTCTACAAAATAAACGATAGCATATTGTGAATATGTGAACTAGCAAATTTTTTTAATCTAGAGTGATTAAATTAACTATATTTTTTTCAACTAAAATACTAAATCATGACTTTCAATATGCTATGATTTTATTGTGTTAAAAAGGAATTTTTCTGCTACTCAACCATATATATATTTTAGGAGTTCTCTTTATCTAGATAAGTCACCTAGAATACTATGATGTCGAAAAATAAATTTTTAGATCCAATGTTTCAATATTGAAATAGAGGTTGTGTTTCCTCTATGTTTACACAATGAAATATTACATGCTGAAAATTAATTTGATCAATTATATAAAGGTATATTTCATTTCATTGTTATGATAAAACATAATAAAATTTTGGACTAGTGAAAGTGGAATATTCTATAATTATTCCATATAATCATAACATGAAACAAGAGGTTTATGATGATGATGTATGTTTTTCTAAATACATTTTGATTTCATGAGAATTTCAACAAGATAGAAAATATAGTGGCATAAATGATATTAGATATATATTGGAACATTAGGAAGGAGTAACAAAAGATTGTTTTTCATAGTTAAACGCATACATTAGCATGATATTTAGATTAAATAAATATTTAAAATGTGAAATATATATAGTGAAGATCATGGATTTTTAACATTATATAATACTATGTTTCATTTGTTTCCAGGTATTGCAATATGCTTCATTTTTAAATTGAATAATTTTAGCAGTTTATTTGTTGGATTAAATATATTAAATACAAAAGTTTGTGGATGATCAGATTGAAAATATATTGGTTTGGTATTTAAAAAATTCCATTTTATTATAACATCATTTTCTACCAGTGTTGGAGGACTCAATGTTAATGAAATTAATAAATTTTAATTTACATTTGGATTATGCTACTACTTTTCAGGAACAATTTTGAATATTATCAATATTTTTATGAATTTAAATGGTTGTTTAAAATCATTTAACAACGAAATTATTTTGGATATTTTTTCAGAAGATTTATTCAAGTTTTTTTAAATTCATTTATTTTTGATTATTTGTGTAAGGAAGAGACAACAGTGCCAAACAATTAATGGGATACCAACGATGTCTATTTACACAATTTATTTTAAATATATGAGGGATGAGTAGAGTATATACTACTATATTATTATACCATTTATATATACCTATTTGTAAATAATATAAAAATATGATTTATAAAAGATAAATGACAACTCTAACAATAATAATGTGAAGAAAAATTCTCCTCATCATCATTTTAAAGAAGTGGGAAATATTTATTGGACATCCTTATTATCTAGTGATTTAAAGAAGAACGAATCCTAATAAATATTTTCTAATCCATCTGCTATTGTATAGAGAAGATAAATATTGCACACCATTGAAGATTATTTTTCTACTACTTTTCATCAGTGATGATCATTTGTAAATAATATCTCTATAGTGAAATTATTTTTTAATGGACATTAATCTATGAAGAAGACAATATATAGTCTATCAATTGATGCTATAAAATATGATGTTCAACCATTTCCATTCTACAATCTAACTCTTTTATTTATTAGAGATTCAACTACGTGTACTCTGTGGTGGAGGTCTTTAGATAAGAGGATATAATAGAGAATATAACCAAGCTCATGTAGTAAATCATTAGTGGAGGGGATTTGGGGATCTCTCTTCACTGATCCAATCTTCATATATATATTATTTTCCTTTATTTATATCTACAACTCAATATTCTTTAATAGATATGTAAGTGATCACTTCATTTCTAGAGGTATGTTTTAATATTGTCAATATTATTAAAAGGGAACAATTCACCACCCCCCTCAGGTGTCTTTTTAATGTTTTGATGTCCCTAACCTATATTCATCTTAGGATGTGCCCAAAGCATATTGGTTCACATGGCCTCCATAACATATCTGTGAATGCCATAGACTTATGACTAGTAGAAAGGTATAGGGTGTGTCTTTGGGGAGACTATTCCCTCATTACCAGAGTGTATGATAATGGATAATAACAAACATAGGAAAATAGCTGAAGTAACCATTATGAAAATATGTGTATGGGAAAGGGGAAAATAAATAATAATGGAAATATCTAGAATAAAATACAATATCTAATGATGATATAAGTCATGTCACTTGAAATATAGAAAGCATGGATACATTATAGAAGTTATACATAAAAATACCAATGTAGAAAAGTAAATAAATTAATATCCCATGAATCTTAATCCACAAATCAGTCATATTCTTCCATCTACATATTAGAACATAGACTAATCAAGTGTTTGAAGCATTATGTTTCCCTATATGAACAACTACATACATGTAATCTTCCCTGGGTACCAAACATTTCCCGGTTATGGTGTGAGATAAATCCAACTTGGAAACCCCCATCTATGTCTATAACATCCGACATTTGTAAAACAAAAGTAACAACATGAAAAAATGTATAGATAAAGTAAATAAGTACAATTTAACTAAATACAAAAGTACTTAATTTATCCCTCAACTGGTGGAAGAACATGTAAAATGTTTGATAATTATATAATAAAACATTTATTACAATTGGCCTTGTGAGGAATATCCATCACTATAATCACCTCTTGATAGTATAAATTTTTAAGGGTCTAAGATGTAATAAGGAACCCATGATTGATTACTAGATAAAAAGAGGGACCAAAGTAATCCCCAAGTTAAAATAGACCTCAACAGTTTCTAACATAGTAGTAAATAAGTCTAAATAATGGGAAACAATGTAATACAAATAGAATCTCCCATGGAATTGCATAATAGGATTCTTATTGTGTCCAAACAGTTATTCCATTGTAAAATGAAACTATACAATGACAGGTCCTAATGGGATGTATCCTTAGTGCCAAATTTTCAATGATGGTTACAAAGAGTGTATTTAATTAATCCATTAATAATAAATGAGTGGTCCAATTGTGTAATATAGAACATATATATGTGGAAAACGATCGAGTTCCCAAGTATGTTACACCCTTGACAACTGACATCCATGAGTCAGAATGATTTCCTCGAATACAGAAGCCATTTCCCCAAGATTCCATGAGGTAACATGATTCAAAATTTCTTATAAATATATCATGTTCCATGTGCATAAATATGAACATTATATTTAATTTATTAAAATTAATTTGGTCATATGATAACTATGACATTAACAAATTCACATGGTTTAAGACTCAAATTTCATTAATTTGACAATGACAACTAGCAAGAACCTGTTTAATTAAAACCTTGTAAGTCATGATTTTTTAGTCTGGTTCAATTGATACCTTCCACTTTAAGTGTAATGCATTAATATTAAATGAAACCATCCATCAATTATCAATTTATATGTCCAAGTCAATCTCATACCACGTATTTTCAAATTTATAACGTTAATCAATTATTTAAACTTTGGCACATACCATAGTCAGGTCATGTGGGAGTGACAAGGTATTTTACACACACCATTACATTATTCAATAAATATATAATATAAAAATTCCTAACATTAGTGTGTTCAATATTTATACCACTCAAACGATAGCTTAAAAGTGTGAAAACACTAAAAACTCAACTATAATATGGTACCCTACATGTGGTGTTAGGTAGTTTTAGCATAACCACTAATAAGTAATCACATATATAGAAATAGATTAAACATATCATTATAATTAATCTAATCATGGAATATAAATTCAATTAATGTAATCAATGAAATCATTTGGCTCCACAAGAAATTGTATAAACAAAGAACTAGAGGGATGAGTTATGGACCACCCACCTTAGGATTTTACAACTCTCCTCATCCAATTTAAGGAATTAATTTAGATAAAATTAAATTAGATATGTGAAAATATAAAAACCACTAACACCTCAATAACTAGGTTAAGGTATGGAGATTTTAAGAATTTCTACAATGGACTCATGTACTTACCATTGTCCATACAACATGATTAACGAAAGCTCGATAGGATCTCAGAGGAAAGAGATCTCCTGATCCCTATGTTAGGCCTTCATAAATCTACATAATGGGAGAAATGGAAGAATTTCCAATGGAAATTAGGTAAGTGAAGTGGGACTAGGATTTATTGAACATTAAGAGATAAAATGTAAACGTACCCACAATTTATCTTATTCACCCTTTGGCAGAATGCTTTTCAAAACACTATGAAAAACATTAATGGGTACCAAAATAATCGGGCACAATTCACGTTAGGATGCATGGTTTGAGATATTTGTGTGCCAATAGTGTGTGATGGCTCTGCGCAAAATTACATACCATGTCAAAAGATAGATCTTACCATTCGCTCTAATAGAACAGTTTCCTCTAACAATGGATCAGTCCGATTTTCCCCAAAAGGATAGGTTCTAGGAACCCAACATTCCCAAAATAACCATAGAACCATATCTAACTCATTATGAATACATATTAGGTCCAAAATAATGAATTAAAAAAAATTTATGGATCCATACCTGGGGGAAAATTGGGTTCTTAGAGTATCCTCCCTTTAAGGAACACATCTCCAAGTTCACCTTACAAGGATGGTGAAAATTTGTTTGAGAAAAACTATGGACACCAGGTACATACATCATCCACCTGATCCATTGTCTCAACCTGCACATGGTGGTGATTTTATAACAAATTTAGAAGAGGGAAATTGTAGAGACCCAAAGCATAACGTACATGGACATTAAATTACTTTTATGGAATACTTAGTACATAACAAAAACACACACACAAGGATCGTAATAGTTTAGTGTCTTTAGAATCTTCGAATATAATCTTCTAATCGTGGTGAAAGATCTTCAACATCTCCAATAAAGATCTTCCTTTTTTTTACCGAAAACCATTATTTATATCCTGGGGAAAAGAAAACATAAAAGGGTGAGCTCAAATGCTCAGTAGGGGTAAACAAAAGAAATATCAATCACATCATATTCATAAGAACATAACATTTTGGAAATCGTAACCTGCAAAAGAGATCATAATATCATAACATGGGATAAATCATAGTAGTGAAATGTAATCCCAATAATCATAACTTAAAACATGAAACTTTGTGGCATACACACATAATCATAGAGAATCATTTCTTATTAGTCAAGACTCATTGTGAAGACTATCTTAGTGGACAAAGTCCATTTCTGAACCGAGTTCACTCCTTGTTTCAGTCCTGTTTCACTGAACCGGTTTAACCTGCTGTTCCAGCCATGTATAACTCATGAGATATAAAATCTTTACCCAATGCATTGGAGGTAGATATAGGTCCCATCCATCTCATAATGATAGCATTCTTATGTGTGCCACAAAATCATAAACCATACATCATAGCATAACCCATGTAATAAAAATGGGATTCTTAAACATCGTGACATCATAAAACAATTCATATAATATAAAGGAATTAATAAAAATAATTCGATCACAACATAATCAAATCAATATAATAATAGGGATAAAAACATAACCCTTTATTATCTTAGATGGAAAATAATTTTGATAAAACACTTGAACTCCATTCTTGAGGAAAATATCCTTTCTACCTCAAAAACACATTTCCTTTCTTAACATGTCATAAAATTATAAACTAAAAGAAGATGATTAAAAATATAATTGAAAACTTTTAAAGTAAGCTTCTTGGAAATAATGTTTTAAAAATCCATTCACGCCGTATATGTTAAAAAAACATTTTTCTTGTACTTTTGTCGGAAAAGTCAAAAAGTACCTCGTATGAAAAACGACAAAAGATTCCTTTCATATCTTTTACTAAAAACTCACCGAAGGGTAAAATTGGATTTAGAAAATTGTAGGTGGATTTAAATAAAATTAAATATTGAGGAAACATGGATGTGGATGATAAAGTACACCCCAGTAAATTCAATGTATAAACAATCTCGGATAAAAATGAGATTGTGATATTTCCCTTACCTTAGGTCCGATTTGCTTCGTAAGTGTCCAAGCCTCCTGTATAATGATTTAAATAATGTCATTGACTTAATCCAGAATCACACTCATTGTTATGATATCATATATAGTTCACTTATGACTTTATTTTACCCGTTCTTTTGTAAATCCCATGTTAAAGAGTGTTTTGGGTAAAATCGTATCATTTGTCATCCGTGTTTTGACTTGTAATTATTCATATGATTACTTAGATCATGATTACTTAATTACAGAATATAAAACATGATTTATATAAAATATATATTCATATTATACATATATATAATAAATCAGTAAATGGAATGAAATACACCGTTCATGGAGACGGTAGGTCGTACGTACGCATGAACGCTGTTTTTGTTTCCTTATTGAGTTGAATGGAATTTAGTAGATGAAATTCATATATATACACATAAATATAGTATCATTATTATGTCATATATTTAATTATTACTTATTATATATACTTTATAATCATTAATGAATGGTAAATATGGAGAATGAATCTCATCGCGTCGTGGAGACGGTAGTCCGTAGGTACGCACGAGCGATGATATCATTCTCATGATCGTGGAATTTTATTTGAGTGTATGTATACTATTTCAGAATCAATATAACATTAAAATAATAATATATAGTTATTATTTACACCATTATACCCATCCAGGTAAGGTGGTGGTGGAAAATAGATTACACCACGGCGTGGAGACAGTATTCCGTACGTACGCACGCACAGTGATTTCATTTTCCATAGGACAGATAGATGGTGAAATAGGGTTTTTTCGTACTTATAATAACATATCAGTATATGAGTGATACTGATTTTATTACTTCATAATGAAAAAACCCAAGAAGAAGAAGTGGAAGAAGAAATAAAGTTGAATGAATCAGTTACGGACATTACCTCTTCTTTGAAACACCTCTTTGAGTCCTCCTCGTAGGGCACTACAATTGGTCTTTGAAGAAGACCAGGTCCTCTTGGATGTTTCTATGGAAGTGGATAAGAGAATTTGGCAGGGGTTGGCCGATCTTTAAGGCAAAATGTGGTGTGGGTAAGAGAGGGAGGAGGTGTCCTTTTATAGGGGAGGAGAGGGGCACCTTTGGAATAAATAAAAATAATTTTTTATTATAAAGTCATATTCGGTTTTTAATAGCTCCAAATTGAGTTATTTAGAATCTAAGGTGGGGATGGGTCTAAATCCTCTCATACAACATAATTTGGACAAGTTTCGTCTACTATTTTAACCTTGTCATTTAATTTTAACTTTAAGTTAGATAATTTTACTTTTACCGTTTCTTTTTGTGTTCTTACACTATAAGGTTAATAAACTTACTATAACAAGTCAAACGAACCCCAAGATGATGATTATTAATATATATAACCTTATCTAAGTCATTTGTCCTAACATTAGATTTTTAGGAATAAAATAACAATTAATAATATGATATTTGTTTTAAAAACTATTTTATGTCAATTTTGACACTATTTAGTAATTGATTTTTGTGAAAATCATAACCGAATGATTAGTTCTAAAAAAGTTACTTAAATCAATAATAACATGTCATATTAACCTATAAAATTATTGGAATTCATAAAAAGTCTCAAATTACATTTATTTGGGTATTTATAACATCAATTATATCAATATTTCATTAATAATATAATTACTGCATCATCATTGTGTTATAAATTAATTAAATTATTTAATGTATAAAAATTACAAATACAACTCCATTATGTAGGAAATCATATTATCTTTCTAATGAATATTTATAGTCGAATTTATCTTATGTATAACCTTATATTAAAAATTATCTACTTATTAAAATATGATTTTAACTATTTTAAACCTTCTTTAAATAAATTAATAATAAATGTCCTAATCTAATCCATGTGGGCCTAAATGGTCATTTTTTATTCCTAATGTTGTTTTTGGTCGAATTACACTTATCCAATATAATTAAGACATGTGTTAGGGTAATAATAATATCATTTTTGTCCTTAATTACCCTATTTACTTTTAACCGTGGTAAAAAGGTAAAAAGTTACTATTCACCATAAATTATTTTCGTCTCATTGAACCACATTTTACATATTGACATCAACCGTGGATCTAGGATTATTGAAATTCCACTCACATAAGTGGTAAAATTAAATTTTATGAAAAATTCATTTTTTTTAACTACCACATAGTGGTTTCACTATTCATCAAAAAATGAAAGTTTCCAAAAAAATACCAAAAATTGGGCCTAAGCTATATTTGATATTATGAACTCAAAAATTATGTCTCTTTTACCAAATTCAAAACATATTAGATTCATTACTTAATTTAAAAATTAATTCCCGTCGTCAAAACAAATAGCGTGTTCTTAAGAGATAATAACTATCAAAAGATTGACACTTGTTCATGTCTGGTTTAAATGTGGAATTACATCCAATGGACAAAATTGTAATAAATTGTAATAATATATTCTAAATATACTTTAAAACCACTAAAATTAATAATTTATCACTATTAATTATTTTGATTAAAAAGGTTGTTTTTAATTAAAATTTAGTAATTTTCACTACTCATCAGAAAATGAAATTTATCTGAAAAGTACCAAAATTTCACCCTAAGATAATTTCGATATACCGAATCCAAAAATGAAGTCCATTTTGAAAAATTAAATTCAAAAAATTTCAAAAAGTTGTTATTACTATTCATAACAACTTTTTTAGTAATATTTTAATAGCATATCGTTGTTTAGTGAAACTCGGTATTGCGTACTACACACACTATCGAGAAATGTCGTGATTGCGTGTAATGCAAGGAATGTCAAGTATGCGTGTTGTGAAAGCCCCTTTTGGTGTAGTGTACAAGACAAGGAATTAATGAAACTAAAAAGGATATTTTTCATAAAATCTCGGGGTGTTACATTCTACCCCCCTTAAAATGAATTTCGCCCTCGAAATTCGTCGGGGTTATAAATGGTTTACTACTCGAAAGTTTCTTTAATAGAAACCACATCATAAAAAGGAATACCAAACCCAATCTTTAGAAAACAAAATTATGAAACGTAACGGTTACCCAAATAAACTAATCATTTGGTTTCCACATAGGTGAAAATATGGATATGGAAGAGAAATCTAACCATCATGTTCTGATGGAGAGTGGTAGAGAACATGGCTATGGAAAATCCAGCAATCACAAAGCCATAAATTTATGACGATCTAAGGTACCATCTGATTCATCAGATATAAGATCACTAAGACAACATTTTGGGTTTTCAAGATCATTTCCCTAAAGTAGATGAAATTGAAATTAGAAGAAATACTTTCGTGATTTTGTTATAGTCTCACCGTTGGTCGTTCTTTGGACAATTTCCACTTCATCTCCTAAAGAAATGAAGTTGAATTTGTCATTCGTGATGTGTTAGCAGATCATGTGATAGAATGATGGGTTATTCCATCTGTCTAAAATAAAAGGTTAGAAAAGTTATCAAAAAATACATAATTCCATCTATAGTGAGATTAATCATATATGGTTCCTAAAATGGACTTATACTTCTTATATCATACAACTTAAAATAATAAAACTAGTTGTTACCAACCAGGGACTTCATGTAGGCTAGTGGTAGGCGATAAAGGCCAGTCGCACTTCGGTTGTGGGTTCGATTCCCACAGCCTTGTCCGACGCGATGGGTTGTCTCCCATCCTGCAGGTTGACCTTTTTCTAAAACTACATTACTATAACATCCCATAAATAATTTCAAAAAAACTTCTATCCTTAAACAATACTAACTTATGTCTAACATAATCCATTCCAATCTTTAGGCTTATCCAAAATAATGATGTCTAATCTCATATTATAGTGAAAACGATTACCATAGATTTCATACATCTAGCATGTTAATACCATTGTTGATCCCCATATATCATGAGATATGTCTTATTGGTCACATTCCAAACATTTGAAGGCCTTAATCATGTATTTTATTGAATAAAAAAAATGAATACACATTGAACCTTATTGAAAACATGAATGTTGTTAAAAGTTAACTCTTTCCACATACCAAAATCCTCAAAATTCTATATACTCAAACCATGATATCACTTAGTCCTTATATCAATCATGAGCTCATGAATACTATCAAACATTTCATTATCTCATTTTCCCTTCATTATGCGCATATCATCTTTTTTCCAAAAATATCTCAATCACTTTCCGTGGTTACCAGTACCATTGAAAACCACAATAGACCAATACATAAATATTCCAATATTACATGATACTATATACAACATTATTTTGGAATCCCATTACATAAACACTTAATCATTCCACCACATCGTTTTTATATTCAACATCTCCAATAGTGATCGCATGTGACTTCCCTTTGTCCTTTGCCTTATGTGGTTACTCATGTCGATCATCACTAACCCTTGGATTTTGGCATTTATTAGAATAATGCCCCATTTCCTTGCACTTGAAGCATTGAAGTGTTGGTGGTGCGTTCTCTGCAGTATTTTCTTTATTCACATCATTAGAAACCATTTTTCCATTACTTCGACACTCAACTGCTCGATAACCTTCTTTTCCACACTTAAAACATTTTCTAGTCACATTAATACAATCTCTACCATGCTTCTTTCCACACTTTGAGAATAAGGAAACATTCATCTTCTATTCACCATTATTCTGAGATTTCTCCTTGAACTCCATCTTTCGTTTCTTGTGAAAACTATGAGATGGATATATAACACCAACTTCCATTTCTACCTTGATAGCACAATGCACAATTTCATCATAGCTACGGAAGTCTCTAATAGATAATTCCCTTCGAAGATTTGGTTTTATGCCACTGAAGAATCGATCAAATTTAATTTCAGGTTGGATGATAAATCCAGATGCATACCTTGCAAGCCTTGTAAAATACTCTTCGTATATACCAACAGATTCATCATCCTTTTTCTTTACTTCAAGAAACTCCTTCTCCATCTTTGTTCGAAGAATACGAGGGAAATACTTATTGAAAAATAAGTTCTTGAACTCGTCCCATTCCATGGACTCAATTTTATCTCTAGGCCCCATATTCTTGATAAGATTCCACCATTGATCAGCATCACCTTCCAAACGATACACTGCTAAGATGACTTTATCATGTTCAGAACATTGAAGAACTGAAAATATCTTTTCAGTAGTACTGATCCATTGTTCAGAAACAAGTGGATTAGAAGACCCACTAAAAGAAGGTGGACGTTGCCTCATGAAGGACTCAATAGAATATTGTTCTCTTATCTGCTCATTTGGAAGTCCATAATGATTCATAGCTTGTGTAAGTATAGAAATACGATTTTCCACTCCATCTCCCATAACATTTGTTTGTTCAGGAGGACAATCATTGCATTGTCCATTACATTTATCAACACGGTTCTTTCGGGTTCCAGCCATCGTCTAAAACCCAAAAAGAATAGTGTGAGAGGAAAAAATCAAGCTAGGGAAAACAATATAATAAAGGGGGAGTACCTTCAATATCTAACATCTTGGGTTACCGTAATTCTAGTACTATAAACTATACTTATACTTAACCTTAGGGACATCCCTAGACATACCTTAGGAATATCTCTAGGTATCTCACTAATGTTCTCGCATCCTAGTTTCCAAAGGTTGGCTAAATCTTTTCTATGATACCAACTATAGAGACCTGAAGCTTAAAATACATGGACATTACATTACTTTTGCGGATTACATAGTATATAACAAAAACACACAAACAAGGACCGTAATAGTTTAGTGTCTTTGGAAACTCGGAATATAATCTTCTAATCGGGTGAAAGATCTTCAACATCTCCCATACAGATCTTCCTTTTTTTACCTAAAACCATTCTTTATATCCTGGGGAAAAGAAAACATAAAAGGGTGAGCTCAAATTCTCAGTAAGGGTAAACAAAAGAAATATCAATCACATCATATTCGTAAGAACATAACATTTTTGAAATCTTAACCTACAAAAGAGATCATAATATCATAACATGGGATAAATCATAGTAGTGAAATGTAATCCCAATAATCATAACATAAAACATGAAACTTTTTGGCATACACACATAATCATAGAGAATCATTTCTCATTAGTCAGACACATTGTCAAGACTATCTTAGTGGACAAAGTCTACTTCTGAACTGAGTTCACTCCTAGTTTCTGTC